>JBBCBC010000031.1:2641742-2996452 GCA_037126765.1 Stenogyne calaminthoides | reverse complement strand
TCAACAGAATATCTTGATGCAGATGAACTAATGTGGCCATCAAATTCTCCCAGAGAGTTTGTGGGATCTTTTTCAGTGTAGGGGTTACATGCGTCAAATTCTTCATTTGACGAACATCCCTTGCACGAGATGAGCACGAAAATAGCACATAAAAGAACCACCACAAAGCAAAAAAGACCCCTGAAATAATATGAACAGAAAATAATTTATATCAACAAGAAGCTCAATTCATACAAACCAGTAAGCAAAAAACCATTAAATTGTTTCAATTTTCTTTGATTACATAAAACCCATACTTGATCATGTCCAAAAAATAAGACAAAAGGACAAAAAAGAAGCTGGAACTGAAAAACTGGATAACTAAGGGATATTTTCAAGAACTAATTATAACACACACACGCACCAGTCAAATATCAATATCAAAATAGCTGTTTTTTCAATAAATAGAAACATAAGCTAGTTACCAAAACAATCAATCCATTACCTAAAGGGAAAATAGTATTACAAGAGACCCATAAAATGTTCTTATATCTGTATTTAACAAATCAGCAAAAAGCTCCGGAAATCAAGCAGCAAACACATTTTTTTTCCAGAAGCCACTATGTTACAGTATACAACACCAATCACTCCCCCAAAAACTTCTCAATTTAAATTGGAACTGTTCCTATTTAAACTTGAACAAAAAAAAAAAACAACCAGATGAAGTAATTCTTCTTCTATATCAAACAACCAAACGATACAAATGCCAGACTGAGGAAAAAAATCAGAAAAAACAAAAAAATTGAGCAAGGGAAAAAGGCAAAGAGGGTTAAGAATCAAACAAAAAGGGAAGAACGAGTACATAATTTTTCAAAAATACGAAAAAGAAAATAAAAATTGAAGAGTTACCGAAGGAAGAACATGGAAAGGTGGCTAGTGTGAGCTTCGATCAGTAGGGTTTGAGAAACAATTTATGGGGGCAGAAATATCTCATATCATATATACGAAATATATCTGTGGAATTTGTTGAGAATTTCCACGACTTTTTTTCGCGAAAACAAATGCAGCAATTGAAAAAACACACACAGCACGCACTGACAACGAATGGCCTCGGAGAACGAACGGAAAAAATAAGAGAGAGAAAATGACACGTGAATTTACCCTTCTGCCCTTCGGAATCTCTCACTCCCTAGCGTTGTTACGTATGATGTATGCTGACTTGAGCTATAATATTAATGGAAAATTACTTGGTGGTTTAAAATATTCCAAATAAATCTAACTGTAAGTCATAGGTTCAAAGTGGATCATGAAATACCTTTAATACCCTTGAATAAAGCAAATAATTAATTGAATAAATAAAAATATACCACACCCAAATCGTCTGATATTTCAAACCTCCCAAACCCAACACTTTCTCCCCCTCTCTCTCTAAAAATCCTCTCCCCTCTCTCTAAAAACCCCAAAATCCTCCACCCAATCTCTCTCTAAAAATCCCCATCTGCAATTGTTCACGACCGCGATGCCGGCGGGTGATTGTTCGAGACGGTGGTAAACGGCGCCGCTGCGCGAAGACGAAGATGGCGTTTTATACGACGGCGAAATTGCAGATCTGTGACACAGATCGATGGCCTCGACAGATTATCCGGCATCACATCGTTTGCCTTGACAAATATATATTTTGTTGGTTATTTATTTTGTTACTCTTGCCTGATTTTTGTTCGAAGGTGTTAGCTTTTTTAGTTTGAGGATTACAGATGAATTTTTATATGGGGGTTTTGTGATTGATCGTTGATTGGAATACGTCTTCTACACTTATGGATTTTTAAGAAAAGGTATGAATCAATCGGTTGTTTTTGCTTATTGTTTCAAATGGGGTATATATTGCAGTTCCCTCTCTATGGGGAGGATTTGATGTAGGTGTGGGAAGATATAGATATTTTTTGGATTTTGTGTAATTTTTTTTTGCGCTTGTGCAATTTTTTTTTTATGATGATGAATAATGTAGAAGGCGTGAGATTTTTGCACAGATATAGATATATTTGGATTTTGTGTAATTTTTTTTTGCGCTTGTGCAAATTATTTTTACTTGGGAAAAATGATAGCAAATTAGATGAAGGAAGAAAGTTTTACAATTTTATTTTTACTTGTAAATATTTTTTTATGTTTTCTATATGAATAAAAAAATAAAACATGAAAGAATCTGCATTCATATAAAGAAATAAAACATGAAATAATCTGCATTTTGAAGAATGCTATTTTTTACAGATTACTTTGTTCATTGTTTTAGTTTTGGAAAATTGGGGCTGGAACCAAGAAAGGAATTTAAAATGGAGTAATTTGTTTTAAGAATGGATAGTAATTTGTGCAAATTTTTGCATTTGTGTACAAATAAAGAAATAAGATAATGAAAGAGAATCTGCAATTTTTCCTTAAAATTTGAGCTGTAATTTTTAAACTTTGGATCGTTAATTATTGAATTCTTTTGTGCAAAATTTTTGTGTTATTTGTTCTTGTTTGAGTAACAAAAAAATGTTGAAATAGGAAAGCAAAATAAGAAGAAATGGAAAACATGATTCAAAATTTTGAAAGATTAAATCCTTTCAGCAAATGTTTTAAAATACGAAAGCAAAAAAAAAAGAAAAAAAAGAAATGGAAAACATAATTCAAAATTTGAAAGATTAAAGATCAAAGATAAAATATTGAGAAATGTGTACGAAGGAGGGAGAAAAATAAAGAAGGGTAGTATTGGTTTTTAACAAGTGATATTGTACTTAAGAGTAATAATTCTAAGTGATGATACCTATTAGTAATTATGTGCTCCCTTTTGCACCTTAGGGTGAGTCCCTCAATATTAATTAGAATATTAATTAGGAAGGAGGGAATTCTATTTATTTATTTTTAAAGAATTTTTAACTAGGGAAAAAACTTGGAATAACCATTTTTAACTTCGAAAATTTTATTATACCTACTTTAAATATAAAAAAATTAGTACTATATTGCAAATATAGGAAAGGATTTCTACGGATTTTGGCATCAAAATATTATGTTATCCTTGTTAAACAGATTTATTTTACTAACATGATCTACTATCAAATTATGAATTCTTTTGTACCCACTTTTGAGGGTATTTTAATGATATGATATATCAAAACTATAATGATGAAAATATATATTAATCAAAATATATCAAACTATCAGGTAATTATGTATAATATATATTAATAGTATGGTAAGGATAGTGCTAAATAATATTTGGATGTATATGAATGATACGGTAGGAAAATGTAACACAATATTTCATAACCTAATCCAATGTTGATTAAAAGATAATAGCACCACAAAATGAATTCTAAAATATGAATTTGTTGTGATTTGAAATAATCTTTTATTGCGTTTGAATTTGTATATTTTAAAAAGAGTAGGACTCTTGTAAAATATTGCACAATAGTGGTATGTGCTATTAAAGCAAATTAAACAAAAACTCGTAGGTTATATGGCGGGGCAGTCGGGTCAGGCTGGTCGAGCGAGCTGAGAGGGTTGGGCGGGTCGTTTGGCTATTTACCTATTATATATTTATGCAAAGATATTTTTATCAAATTGTGTTGTAGCTTAATGGTTCAGGTCTATTGTTAAGTTATTTCTTTTATTGGGCACATAATTTTTAATTTTTTTATTGTCAAGTTTTTGTGTGTTACTATATCTATGTGTAAGCTACATGTACAAAAAAGTGTTACCTTATGAAGAAAAATGTGTTACCACATGAACAAAATCAGTACATGCGTGAAAAGAAATCTCAAGTCTAAAATTACAAATTTAAAGAACAACTTGATGTGTTACTACATGAACAACAAAAAATTATCAATCCACAATTACAGATTTTAGCAACTTACGGCGATATCAACACCGATTAATCCATCCTCCTCACATTGAAATCTCAAATCACATCAGATCCGTTCAATACATTAACAACAAATTGGAGCACCAAAACCCTGTTTGCACTTCGTCCTTAGAAGAGAAAGAAAGAAAAGGAACAAGAGAAGAGAAGGAAACCTAGAATCCCGCCGGTGCAAAATCTGGTAAATTGCGATGAAGAAGTTTGGAATTGTCGGATTCGCAACGGACTGGGATAACCCGCGAGAAATTAAAAAAAAACCCCAATTTAGATTAATTGCACATAAATCACACTGTGCAATATTTGCATATAAGTGTTTGCCTTTTAAAAAATCTCACATGCATAATTTACATAAAACAATTGTCAATAATATGTTGGACGAAACGAAAGAATCTTTATTCATTAATAAATAAAGACAAACAAATAGTTAAAATTGATAATGCTTCAAAATACCCAATTTACAATTGTAAGAATCTTTTTTACCCACTCCAAATAAAATAAATCTTATATACACCCTCCACCCTAAATTCATTTGAACAAAGTCTTGTATTCATTCAAGTACACCGAACACTTATAGTACATTTTAAAAAACTTATTTATATTGGATCGTGCAACTATTTTTTCATATTAGTTGTTACACGATTCAGTGTAAATAAGTTGCATCTTTCAGTATAACAAATTGCATGGTTCTAAAATGTATTATGAGTGCACGGTGCACCTGGTGCACTCAAGCACATGAATGATCCATTTAACAAAAGGAGTCATGTTTATTACTATAATACCTTATGGTGTCGCGATTTTGCAATAGATGGATGTTGCCGCAGCAGCTGAACAATTTTTTTATAAAGTAAGGTACAAGGTTCGAATCCCATACATTTTTTTTTCGCTTTTTAATAACCCAAACTTTGGCACTGGCTAAAATTAGGTCATTTCTGTTATAAGAATATTTATTTTTTGGTGATCGTAAGTTGCACTTTTTGCTTGTAGCGAGTTGCTTGTTTTAGTTATAAGAATTAACATGTTTCAGATATTGATAATTGCATGTTTCCGTTACAGTATGTTTCGAATGACTAAAATTTGTTCTTTTTTATTTTTCTTGAATTAATCATGATTTTGACAATGTATATATTTTCTATATATATTGTGAATTCAACTACTCTATAACCAAACAACTAATTCAAAATATGAAAAGAAAAGGAATGATGAGAACCACATATTGTGGACTACTTCTGATTCAACTACACTAGTGGTGTACTATCGTATAACTCCTGGATCCAACAATTTAAAAATATCTCCTCAAATGGAATTATAAATATTATAGGATAGTTAAGTTGAATGATAAAACAAACAAAACAAAAAATATACTTTAAAATATGTATTAATAGAAAACACAAGTGGGTTTGCATCTAAACACTATTATTTATCAGCCAAATCTCATCAACAACAAATATTTCTTTTCCTCTTTGACTACCTTCCATGCAAATTCTTCTTAGGAACATACTTTGAAATACTTCCTTTTCAGCAATATACGTAATATAACATGGTTTTTTATGATAAAAAAATATATATTTTTTCAATAGCATCTGATCTTGATTGATTCAAATTAACTAGCACAATACTAGCACAAATTTCTGCTCTCAAAACCTGTCTTAACGATGCCTCAATCAAAACAAAGAATTGACTAATGGACAAGTTGTAACATCATCCAAAAATACAAATTAACACATAAACTAGTTAATATTGAATTGTGCAACAAGATAACACATAATCATGCAAATAGCTGGTACTGAACCCGTAATTTAATAACACTGAAATAATCAACTAGCTAATTCTAAAACGTTCAATTAAATAACAAAAAATATAACAAAAAACATGCAACTAGGTAATACCGAACTTTGCAACTGTATAACACAGAAACAATCAATTAGCTAATACTGAAATGTTCAACAAGATAACATGGAAACATGCAACTAGCTAATATAGAACCGCACAACTATATAACATATAAACAATCAACTAGCAAATACTGAAATGTTCAACTAGATAATATAAAAACATGCAACTAGCTAATATTGACATGTTCAATTAGATAACACAAAATCATGCAACTAGCTAATACTGAAAATCTTCAGAGTTATAACAACAATTACAAGCTAAGAAGATCCCGCTGTAAACGAAATCAACTGTAATTCTTCAAATGTTTTCATCTAGTACGATATAATTGCACATTTAAATGATTCAATCTCATTTCCTATAAAAGCATTTCAACTTGTGATTACAAACTGCTTCCCTAACTATTTTCGATTATAAACAGTTATGATTTGCGCCCCTATGTGTTGCCCTATGAGACTTAGAACTAGGGTTTATAGAAAAAATAACGAATGCAGAGAAAAAAAATCACCGAACAATAAAAACACTTAAAAATTGTATAAACAAGAATGAAGATGATGTACCTAATTTTAACCAAAGGGAAGCAATGAGAATTGTCGAAAATCACCTTTGAGTGAATAACTTCAGAAAAAACCAGTAAGGAACTTCCAAAAAATAATTTTCTTAGAAAGATGGGCAAAAATTCTGAGAGTGTTGGAAGAGAGGAAAACGATTTCCTCAGTTCGAATAAGAAAAACAGTGAAAGTTGAAGAAGAATCAGAGAAGAATGGAAGACGAAGATAGGGTGGAGAGAAGAAAAATTTGTGAAGGAGAGAAGAATGAAGTTGTTTTCTAAAACGAAATACAAGAGATGAATTAAAAACCCTGAATTTGGTACTTTATATGACCCAGATTCAGTGAGTTCGAATCACAAATGGTCTCATAACTTTGGCCTCAAATAGACTTAGTCACATAAGATTTTTTATCATCGATTTAGCCACAATAACTTTGACAATGTCCAATTTTAGTCTCAAATCGGCCGAAATAACGTCATTTTGCCCTTTTTTTTGGGCTTTCCGGCGGTTGTTGTGATTTGACTGCCACGTGTACTGTCATGTATATTTTAAGTGTGTTTGACTAATTCTTGCCGTCAATTCTGTTTTAATTTTAAGTTTAAAACTTTAATTTTATATGCCTGAATTGCAGCTGTTAAAAAAAATACACGTGGCAGTCCAGTCATAGCATCTGCTGGAAAGCCCCAAATAAAAAGGGAAAAACAACGTTGTTCCGGCCGATTTGGGACTAAAATTGAACATTATCAAAGTTATTGTGACTAAATTGATGACAAAAAAACTTATGAGACTAAATCTATTTGAATCAAAGTTATGGGACCATTTGTGATTCAAACTCCAGATTCTGCTAATTATATAGGGGTGAGGCAAGTGCATGGATCTAAAATTCGTGCACCTGGTGTATATAAGACCTTACCAATACAATATTCGTCTCACACAAGTTTTTTTTTTAAAATCTAATTTAAGTGGGTACTTGGTTGACATGGATAAATGAGTATGGACGCATACTTAATATTGTTTAGAAATGCACTTTCTCATATATTTGTCCGAATTCATGCCAATATTTCACAATTATTTTTAGATTTAGATATAATAAAAAGGGTATACAAAAAGCATAAAATGTTCTAACTATTGTTTTACTATAAGAGCAGGTCTCCTGTGTATCGGGTGTACCGTGTAATTTAATTATATTTTTGAAACGTGAAACTTGTTTTCCTGAATCTCTCTCTATGAATATTGATGAACCTCATCAGAGTAAACTACGGGAATTATTCAAGCAATCAAGCATTCAAGCATTTTCGAAGCACACTCGAGCAAATATTCAAGCATATACTTAGTGTTCATCCAACTCTAACTTAGAAAGAAATATTTCTCATTCCAGTTTAAGGTTGATCATTGTAAGAGAGTATTTCACTAGTTGGAACAACAAATAAACCCTTTTATTAAACTGATAAGAAGTTTCTAGAAGTTAGTTGAGAGACTAGCTTATAGATTGAGATGGAGTATATATCTCTGTAAAAATCTAGTGTACTGATCTTCAAATTGTAAGTGTGTTGTTTCTGATAAGGAAGATCTCATTCTGATTGGGAAGAGTGGACGTAGGAGGTTTTCTTCGAACTACTATAAATATTTTGTGCCTTTAATGTTTTGATTAACTGTCATATCTTTCACTGTATTAAAATAACGTACAATAGCTCATCAAATCAGTCGCACATCAAGTCGATTGATCTTAGTTGAAAATTGGCTTGATTTTATAAAATATTTTCTTACACGAGTTAAACTTCTGCATTTCAGCTAGTCTGGTAGGCATACAACTGACAAACTCTTAAGCAGTTAGTAAGTTGAATATTAGACCAAATTGGTTTTACACAGCATCCACTTATCATTATTTGAAGTGATTTTCTAATTGCTGAACCCACTCCAAGTTCACAAAAAAATTGAAAGTCTATTCACCCCTCTCCTCTAAACTTTCAACTCACTGCACTCGTTCATGACCTACAATAAGACTCCTTAATATTCACTCTTTGAGGGGGTTAAAAAGGATTATATCCCAATTTATTAACATGTTCTCAATTAATACTTTTTCACTGTAATTAAACTAATATTAAATACTCCCTCCGTCCTCCATCAATTTGCACATTGAGATTGACACACATATTAAAAAAAATTAACTTTTTGGCGTTTTGTTGACTTTTCAAAGGGAATGGAGGGTGGAGATTGTGAGGTGGAGATATTGAGGTGGAGATTGTGAGATTCTTTGCCATTTTGAGGTGTGCAAATTGGTAAGGGACGAACCAAAAAAAAAGTGTGTAAATTGCTAAGGGACGGAGGGAGTTGATGCAGCACGAAAGACGTGATACAATAGTGCAAGGTTAAACCTTACGAGAGATAAATCTCATTTTCATAATAATCAAAAGCTACCTTACAATATTCCTGAGATTCCTATTTATAATAACAAAATTAGGATTTTAGGCGTGTAAGCCCTAAATTCCCGACTCATTAATTATTAATTAAGTCTTAAGCAAAGCCCTGAAACCATAAAATATAAATAATTACAATGCAATCTTACATGATGATGGAGTACATTTTAGTATTAGAGTAATATTTTACAACTATTTCAAATAGAATAAGTTAGAATATTTAGTTGTTAAGTTGAATAAGACTCCTCTCACAATTGTAAACCTCTTCCAACCGTTTCAATACAATGTTCATTATTCCTTCTTCAATCTTTGATCTTTAAACCCTCATACGACTTCACATGTCTTATAAAAATATCCTAAAAACTATTTCTTTCGAGCATAACAAATAACCTCCGGAATATAAATTTATGGAAAAATGTCAATTCAGGGCCTGAAAGATGATAAAGCTATCAATTTATGGCCTTAAAGATTTTTCCTATCGATTCAAGGCCTGAAAGATAGAAAACTATCGATTCAGGGCTTGAAAGATAAAAATTATCAATTTGAGGCTCACACATTTTAAGGTCATGTTTGACACTTATATTTCATATCCTTATTTCATGTTCTTTTTTTTTTTAGGGTTTATGGTTCAAGGTTTACGGTTCATGGTTCAAAGGTTTAGGGTTCATCGTTTAGGGTTTAGGGTTTAGTGTTCAGGGTTTAGGATTTTAGTGTCAAACATGACCTTAAAATTTATAAGCCTCGAATTGATAGTTTCTATCTTTCAGGCCCTGGATTGATAGTTTTCTATCTTTCAGGCCTTGAATCGATAGGAAAAATCTTTCAGGCCTTAAATTAATAGTTTTACTATCTTTCAGGCTCTGAATTGATAAAACTCCTAAATTTATTTATCAAGATATAAAACCTCAGTTTGAATAATTGGAAAAAAAAAATGTTTGGGCAAATTCAGTTTCATTAGTTGTTCAAGTTGTTTTATTTTTTTTTTTTTATTTTTTTTTTTTTGTCCGAACCCTAAAAATACAAGTGTTTTAAGAAACAGAAACAATAACCTTCTCACAAGGGGAATAAATAATGTGTATACAATAATCAATCTTGAATCGATGTCAAAATATTGTCTCATATATAGGAAACGGTCATAGTAAAGTTGAGTACAAATAATAGTGATTGTTAACATAACAAATACGCAGTTGACTTTCACATAAGTGAGATACAAATTAAAAGATTCTTGTTGGGTCATCAATAGTTGGCAGATTCTATTCAGGAATATTCAAAAAGATTCCTGTTGGGCCATCAAGTAGTTGGCAGATTCCATTTCATATATATATATTATATATATACTTAAATTGTCAAATATGTGTTTAATTTCCTTGATATATAGAATATTATTATCTAACTTAGTCAAGCCGGCTCGCAATATATTCGTGTTCGACTCGTAAAAAAATCAAAATCGACTCGAGCATAATCGAGTCTAATCGAGTTTGAGCTACTCGAGTAGCTGTCGAGTTCGAGCTCATAAATACTTAGCTCGAGAGGCTCGCGAGCCTAATCGAGCTTGCACAGTAATTACTATTATGCTATTAATTTTACTATAAATTAATTTAAATAATATATTTTATATTTAATTTTATAAAATTATATAGGTAATCGAGTCAAGCTCGAGTCGAATTAGAGTTTATCGAGTTTTTTGTTGAGTCGAGCTCGAGCTAAAAAATTTGAGCTCGATCGAGTTCGAGTCGAGTTTCGAGCTTCGAGACATAATCTAGTTGAGATCGAGCTCATCATTACTCGAGTCGACATGACTCGGCTCGTGTACACCCCCAATCCAAGAGAAAAAAGATACACGTTCATCGTAATTATATAAATAAGTTTTTAAAAATCAGGTGTTCCGTTTTTTTTTTACCTATTCCGTTCGCATATGATTGCTTCTAATTTGTCATTTAATGAGCTGGTATATGACTCCTCCATTCTCATTTTTTCTTTTACAATAATTAAGGTCTAATTTGTTGTGCTAGTTTAATCATCTTTGTGTATAAAATAGTTCAAACTTAAAATCATACCAATATTGGCAATTTTAGAGCTTATAGGTGCATTTTTGCCATAAAACTAGTTACAAATTAAAGTAAATTCTCAGTTGGCAATTGACTACAGATGCCTGATTAGAATGCATAAACCGCAACTTACATCAATTGCAAACTAATTTAAATTTTTTAATTTTGGTAAACAAAATCTTAATTTTTTTTTTGTTTTTTTTTGTAATTTAAACCAACGAGCTACCAAATTTATTCATGCTTAGAAAGGATAATGTAGGATTTTAAAAAAAAAAAACGAGATTCAAACAAATTGATTGAATTAAAAAGTGTTATATAGATGTGTTGGAATTGTGTAAAATAAAGAAGTTTGTTTTATCCCACATCGAATTGTATCAAAAGTTTGAGGACTTCCTAATCCTATATGAAGTCCTATTCTGTCTCACATCGGATTGTGGAAAAAGGTGAAGGGCTTCCTAATGTTATTTAAGAAGTCCGGGTCTCTTTGATACAAGTGCATCAGTCGGTTTTGGTTTTGGGCTTGTTAATTTAAGCCCAATCAGTTTGGTGCATCAGTCGGTTTTGGGCTTATTAACTTAGTCCCAATTAGTTAGGGATTATTATTTATATTCCTCTTTGAGTTATATATTGTTGTCGGTTCTGAATAATATACGAGATCCTCTCTTCTGCCCGTGGACGTAGCTAACAATTGTTAGTGAACCACGTAAAATTTCGGTGTTGGTTTATTCGGTTTATTTATAATTTTTTATATCTTTCTCGCATCAGTTATAACAAACTGGTATTAGAGTCTTGTTGGGGGTTTCCGCAATTTGGCGAGAAAGATGACGGGTGGGATAAACGTGAAAATCGACAAGTTCACGGGGAAGAACAGTTTCAGTTTATGACAGATCAAGATGCGTGTCTTGTTGAAAAAACAAGGACTGTGGGCACCGTTGATGTAAAAGACGGTGGATTTGGAAGAAGCTGAGATGGCCACTCTGGAGGAGAAGGCACACTCATCAATCATGTTGTGTCTCGCAGATGACATCATTACCGAAGTCGCAGAGGAGGAAACTGCGGCTGGTTTACGGTTGAAATTGGAGAGTCTTTATATGACGAAGTCACTAACCAATAAGTTGTTGTTGAAACAACGTCTGTTCAGTTTGCGTATGCATGAAGGTCAGCCACTTCGTGAACATTTGGATCAATTGAATACAATTCTATTAGAATTGCGTAATATTGATGTTAAAGTTGATGATGAGGATGCTGCTTTAATTCTGTTGGTTTCTCTACCTTTGTCGTATGAGAATTTTGTGCAGTCTTTCATTGTTGGGAAAGACATTGTGTCCTTGGAAGAGGTCAGATCATCTATGCATACTAGAGAGTTGCGACATAAGGCGAGTGGTGGAAGTTCAGATAATCAGGCCGCTGGACTAGTAGCTAGTGGGAATAAGGGACCTGGAAAATCGGGAAAGAAGAAATTCAAGAAGCCTGGGTCTAAGGGTCCTAAACTAGACGATATTTGTAACTACTGCAAAGAGTCAGGTCATTGGAAAAATGACTGTCTGAAGAAGAAGAAGAAGCAGGAAGATAAAACAGGTACTGTTGTTGTTGCTGAAGGAGATGACACCAACTCCGAGGAGGATGTAGTCCTAGTTGCTAATGGACAAACACATCACACTGATGTGTGGGTTCTTGATTCCGGGGCATCTTATCATATATGTCCGCGCAGAGAGTGGTTTACAACTTACGAGCAAGTGGATGGAGGCAATACTTCTATGGCCAACAGTTCTATTTCCAAGGCGGTTGGAATATGCTCAATTCAACTACGGATACATGATGGTAAATTTTGCACATTGAACGATGTTAGGCATGTTCCACAAATGACGAAGAATTTGATATCACTTAGTCTTCTAGACAGTAAAGGTTTCAGTTTCAGAGGTGAAGGTGGAGTTCTGTATGTCTACAAGGGTTCTAATGTGGTTCTGAAAGGTGTGAAGCGAGGAACTTTGTACTTTTTGCAAGGTTCAACGCTATCTGACTCTGCTGTTGTTGCATCATCGGAAGTTCACAAAGACGACTTGTCTAAGTTATGGCACATAAGACTTGGCCACATGAGTGAACGAGGGATGCAAATTCTGTCGAAAGATGATTTTCTTGGCCACAAGGTCACTAGTCTTGGTTTCTGTGAGCACTGTGTTTTTGGGAAGCTTCATCGCAGCAAGTTTCCCAAGGCAATTCATAGAACAAAAGACACACTTGATTATATTCATTCTGATTGTTGTGGACCTTCTCGTGTTGAATCTTTAGGAGAAAATATATACTTCATGTCTATGATTGATGACTACTCAAGAATGACTTGGGTAATTATGATGAAGCATAAAAGTGAAGCTTTCAAGAGTTTCAAGCAATGGAAGACGTTGGTGGAAAATCAAACAGGGAAGAAAATCAAAAGGCTGCGAACTGATAATGGTCTGGAATTCTGTTCTTCTGATTTCAATGAGTTCTACAAGAATGAAGGGATCGCAAGACATCATACAGTACGAGATACACCACAACAAAATGGTGTAGCAGAACGCATGAATCAGACACTTCTGGAGAGACTCGATGCATGTTCAAGAATGAAGGGATCGCAAGACATCATACAGTACGAGATACACCACAACAAAATGGTGTAGCAGAACGCATGAATCAGACACTTCTGGAGAGACTCGATGCATGTTCTCTAATGTTGGATTGCCCGAAGATTTTGGGCAGAAACGGTCAGCACGACATGTTACCTGATAAATCGTGCACCTCACACAGCTATTAACCTCAAAATACCTTACGAGGTGTGGTCTGGAAAGTCTGCAGATTACTCTAATTTGAGAGCTTTTGGATGTACTGTTTATTATCATGTAAATGAGGGTAAATTGGAGTCAAGGGCAAAGAAAGGAGTTTTTGAGGGCTATGGAAATGGTGTTAAGGGGTATAGAATCTGGTCTCCATCAGAAAGCAAAGTCATACTTAGCAGAAATGTTATTTTTGATGAGAATTCTATGTTTTAACCCCACTGTGAAGTCTATCGTTGCATCAGAAAACAATAGTGTTGACAAATAGGTGGAGCAAAGTGAGTCACAAAGGAAAGATGGAGAACAACACTCACATTCTGACACCGAGCTGAAAGATGCATCACCACCAGAATCTCAACCATCTGAGACAAGACCGTACATTATAGCTCTTGATCGAGCTATAAGGATTGAAGTTGAGGCTCCAAGGCGATATAGGTTTGAGGATATGGTGGATTATGCATTGCAGGTTGTTGAAGAGGTGGATTCTCATGAGCCATCCACCTACAAAGAAGCTGTTACATGTACAGAGTCTACCCAATGGCTTGCTGCCATGGGAGATGAGATGGAGTCACTTCACAAGAGTATGACTTGGGAGTTAGTCAAGAAGCCTCCAGAGAGAAAGATTATTACATGCAAGTGGGTCTTTAAGAAGAAGGAATGAATATCACCCTTTGGGGTATCGGTATAAGGCAAGAGTTCTTTAGGGGGTTCCATCAGAAAGAGGGAGTAGACTATGATGAGATTTTCTCACCTGTGGTCAGACATACTTCTATTAGAGTGTTACTTCAAATGGTAGCACACCAGGACCTGGAACTTGAACAACTCGATGTGAAGACAACTTTTCTACACGGAGAGTTAGATAAATAGATATACATGACCCGGCCAGATGGTTTTCAAGTTCCCGGGAAAGAAGAGTACGTTTGCAAGTTGAAGAAGTCCTTATATGAGCTAAAGTAGTCTCCAAGGCAGTGGTACAAGAGATTTGATGGTTATATAACACATCTTGGCTACAACAGAAGTCCGTATGATAGTTGTGTGTATCACAAGAAGCTGGAAGATGATTCATTTATCTACTTAGTCTTATATGTTGATTATATGTTGATAGCTGCAAAGAACAAGCCAGATATTCAGATGCTAAAAGGTCTTCTCAGTGCTGAGTTTGAGAAGGATTTGGGTGCTGCCCAGAAAATTTTGGGAATGGAGATTCATATGGATAGAAGGTAGAAGAAACTTTTCCTATCACAAAAGAATTATATTTAGAAGATATTATCAAGGTTTGATATGTCTACAACTAAACCTATTGATACTCCAAGTCCTGCAAATATTCATTTGTCTATTACTTTCGCTCCTAAATCTGTTGAGGAGAAGAAGTACATGTCTCGGGTTCCCTATGCTAGTGCAGTAGGGAGTTTGATGCATGCTATGGTCTGTACTAGACCTGATCTTGCACATGTTGTTAGTGTTGTCAGCAGGTTTATGGCTCAACCTGGAAAAGAACATTGGCAGGCTGTGAAGAGGATATTTCGGTACCTTAGAGGTACATCTGATGTCGGACTCATTTATGGAGGTGATACGAATTGTTTAGTTTCAGGCTACTGTGATTCTGATTATGCAGGAGACGTTGACAACAGAAGGTCTATGACCAGTTATGCTTTTACTCTTGGTGGTTCTGTTGTAAGTTGGAAGGCAACTTTGAAGCCTACAGTTACTTTGTCTACTACAGAGGCAGAGTACATGGTCTTGACTGAAGCAGCCAAAGAGGGAATCTAGTTGAAAGGGCTGATTAGTGATCTTGGTTTACATCATGATTATGCAACTATATTCTGTGACAGTCTGAGTGCAATATGTTTAGCCAAAGATCAAGTTCATCATGAGAGAACGAAACATATTGATGTCAGGTATCATTTTCTGAGAAGTGAGAAGAGGGTTAAGGTGAAGAAAGTTGGGACTGCTGATAACCCAGCTGACATGTTCACCAAGCCGGTTCCAAATAACAAGTTCCAACACTGTTTGAACTTGTTAAATATTACAAGTTGTTAGTTGCCCTGTCTTGGGGGCAAATCTGTGTACGAGGAGTTGCTTGTACGTCTGACACATTTATGGTGCATCTGGTACATCTGTGAGAGGATTCAAGTCAAGGTGGAGACAATGAAGGTTTTTGTTATTTTACCAAGGTGGAGATTTGTTGGAATTGTGTAAAATAAAGAAGTTTGTTTTATCCCACATCGGATTGTATCAAAAGTTGGAGGACTTTCTAATCCTATAAGAAGTCCTATTCTGTCCCACATCGGATTGTGGAAAAAGGTGAAGGGCTTCCTAATGTTATTTAAGAAGCCCATGTCTCTTTGATACAAGTGCATCAATCGATTTTGGTTTTGGGCTTATTAATTTAGGCCCAGTCAGTTTGGTGCATCAGTCGGTTTTGGACTTATTAATTTAGGCCTAGTCGGTTTCGGTTTTGAGTTTATTAACTTAGGCCCAATCAGTTAGGGATTATTATTTATATTCCCATTTGAGTTGTATATTATTGTCGGTTCTGAATAATATACGAGATCCTCTCTTCTGCCCGTGGACGTAGCTAACAATTGTTAGTGAACCACATAAAATTTCGGTGTCGGATTATTCGGTTTATTTATCATTTTTTATATATTTCTCGCATCAGTTATAACAAGATGTAGTAGTGATTCATTCTCCAATACAATCAATTCTAATGAAAGTGTGATATACACGCTGTAGTAGTAATTTTCTAAACCAAATTCAAAAACCCAAAAAAATTTGAATTTAAAGTTACAAATTCCAAAACCGGCTATTAGAACCCACAAGTGCCAAACAAAGTATTTCATACGTGGGTGAGTCTCTTGTGCACTAAATGTATTGTGTACTTTATATTGTATTTTAAAAATTTATAACTTATTTTACTGAAATTTGCAAATTTGTTATACTGAAACGTGCAACTTGTATTCGTAAAATATAGTTGTACGTTTCAGTGTAACAATTCACAAATTTAGAGTAACAAGTTTCTAAAATACACTGTGGAGTGTAAGTTGCACCTGGTGCATACAAGACATATCCTTCATAACTTAGGGTATTTTAAAGAATTTCAAGGAGTGTTTCAGACTAAGTCTTGTATGCACCATGTGAACGGTTCACTTCATAGTGCATTTTAGAACCATGGAACTTGTTGCACTGGAATATACTACTTGTTTACATTGAACCGTGCAACTATTAATATATGAAACATGTTCTATATTTCAGTATAAATAAATTGTATATTTCAATGTAATAAGTTGCATGATAAAATACACTATAAAGTGAACTGTGCACCTGGTGCACATGAAACTCACTTATTGTTTTAATTTTAAAAGAGGTGTATACTAATCGGAGTGTATTTTTAAATTCGGTTGGTGCAAATAACATGGGCCATAATTCATTGCTTCTTATTTTTAGGATCAGCCCAAAAATACTCCATTTTGGGCTGGCGAAAAGCCCATTTGAAAGCCTCAACAAACATCTGGTCCAGCAAATTGCAGTTATAGTTATGCTCGACTTTAAAATATCGAGTTAGTGAATAGTTCAATTTCACTCAAACATACTCGTTAGTGAGTCACAAGTTTATTCTTTAATATAATTTAAAACTTTATTAGATGAGAAAATAATTTGCAAATTTATTTCATGATTTTTTTATATAATATTCAGATTTTTCATGTTATTTTTAATTATTATAGAGATTATTTATCATTTTTATAATCAATTTAGAAAACTTTCATATAAATGATTTTATTTTTATTTTAATTAGAATTTTATGTTAATTTTTTTTTATATTTCCACGCGCATTGACATAAAGAAAATAATAGGGAATGGAAAAAGCCAGCCAAGTCATATTTGACCAGAGTAGAATATTTTAAAAATAAATTCAATTATAAAAAAAAATAAAAATTGACTGAACCAAAATAAAAAATATGAACAAATAAATGACTAAAAATTATTTTCCCTCGACTCATTTTTGAATTTATTGATAATTTTTAATTTATTTCTGGTAAAGGAAAAACGAGAAACTCTCACGCCCGTTTTATTGGCTTGAATGGATTATAAATTGAGAAATGCGTACGAGTAGAAGACGCTCTTGAAAGAGAGCTAACATAATTTAAATAATCTTTAGATTATTAAGTCTTATAAGTAGGTGTTTATTTGATAATTTTTAATTTATAAATCTCGTGTCTATTTGACAAATCCCAATAAATTAGATGCATCGGAAAAATTTCATCTCATCTAAAATTTCAAATTAAAAAAAAAAATATAGAATCAATTCATTTATATTAATTTACTAATAAACATGATAACCCCAATAATTAAATCGATTGAAAACAATTAATACACAAATTGTCTTGCAATAACTAAATTAGAAAATAAAAACATAAATGTATGATGAGAACATTCAGTCATGAACTGAATGCCCTACGCCAGGACTGTGCCCTGGAGTTGTGGGCCGAAAATCATCGACGTACACCCCCTTACTCGACCCCACTTGAACTGCTCCGTCAATTTTCGTGCTACAATTTGCCTTTCCCTTGGATAATTTATTGGACCTAAAATGCCTTGCCTCACTACAAGTACTGATTTCTTGAAACACAATTGTAAGGAGAAGAATAGTAGCAAAAGAGGACAACACCTTAGAGCTTATAGCCATATTGTCAAGAATGTTAGATAAAGATATATAGGAATTAGGAAAATAGGAAAAGTTTGAAGAAATTGTGTTTTCAAATGGTTTTAAAAGTGTTGAGTATATATAGTGGTAATGGGTGTGGGGGTGCATGTGATGAAGGTCCAATTTGGTGGGAAGATTCTGATAACATTAATTGTGTATATGAATTTAAAGAATGAAATTAAAGCATGGAGGATGGATGGCCTGGTTTGGCTGTTGAAGCTGTACCCATCAAATTGAGAAAGGTAACATGCAACTTTTCTCATATGCACATGCTCCTCACTTTTCAGTTATATTAATATGCACGTTTCAATTATACTAATCTGTATGTGTTCATTTCAAGTTTTTTCAGTTAAATTTCAATTATATTAGCATGCACGTTTCAGTTATATTAGTCAGTAAGTTTCATCCATGTGCGTAGTTGCATGGGTATAATTGATGTACAGGAGACTGATTCATATTCTGCGAGTATAAAATTTTATCCTGAATTTGTTGAGTAAGTCTCTTGTACACTGTTTGCACAGTGCAACTGTATACAATTAATATTTTTCAGTGAGAACAATTGACACTGACCAAATAATATTGTTAAGTAAAAATAATTAATAGTACCTTTTAAAAATCCACTCACTTGCTCGACAAATGTAATCATTTCACTTTGTATCCTATAATATGAATCAATGACACTTGAAACAATAAAAAAATATCAAAGGAATCACTAAAACATGTGGGGCATGTGTTCATGTGTTTAATATTTAATAGGGTGGAACACAAATGGAATATAAAGAGTGAAATAAAATAATTAAACTGTTTGTACTGTGCTTTTAGTGCATATAAAACTTTGTCAATTTTTTTATTTAATTTATGGCTTATTTGGTTGTTGTATATTTAGAGGAATCTCGCCGAAAACCTTATATTTCATGTTCCTTTTTGTTATTCCATAGGGGAATTCTTTAAGATGGGACAAGGTGCCCATGTTTTATTTTTCAATGGACCTAATTTGAATGCATGTACCCCATCCGCAGATTTTTATTCCGGAAATATTATGTCAAATTTAATTTCAACATTTGGAATTTCTACTTCAACTTGTTGTATTACTAACACATATATACAACTTGTGTTAAGTGAAAATAAGTTCATATTTTAATATAAATAAATTACATATTTTATTGATAAAAGTACACTTAAATTGTACATTGCACCTGATACGTTGTCAATATTCATATACAAGAGTAAAAATAAAATCAAAATCTCCTAATCTAAAAAATTATCAATTTACATACAAAGTAGAAAATATGGACTTAGTGAATAAGTAAGTGATAAATAATCTAATTTATCTCGTATCATCCATCTTGAGGCGTCTTTCAAGAGAAGAGAGAACTTCAGAGGAAATGTCTTTCCACTATAATTTCGACCACCATTGATCACATTCCACAACGTTCGACCGATCTTCAATTAGTAGAATTATAACATGACCTTCATATCGAAAGATTGATCCTGCAAACAAGGGTCCAAAGATCTAAGAATTCACATATTTCACCAAAATTGAGAGGCAAATTATTATATGCACAATTTTCATCGTACACCACTATTATTATTGTTTATAAGAATTAACATTAAAACAATAATATTAGGGATGTAAATATTGTGCACATAATAACTTATGAAGTTGAGAAATATGTCCCAACTAAATAACCAAGAACTAAGTTAATTTCATGCATATTGTATATCTGAAT
Source organism: Stenogyne calaminthoides (assembly GCA_037126765.1). Taxonomy (NCBI): domain Eukaryota; kingdom Viridiplantae; phylum Streptophyta; class Magnoliopsida; order Lamiales; family Lamiaceae; genus Stenogyne; species Stenogyne calaminthoides. The sequence continues at coordinate 2,976,427 of JBBCBC010000031.1, read as the reverse complement.
TTTTTAGGGTATGTTTATTTCGGAACTCACCCGGATGAACTTAGAACTTTGAAAACCACGTCCCATTATAATTCGAGATTTAAAATTAGATTTCAAAATTATCTCCTATAAAGTACACCTACACCCCTATTTTTCACAAAATTCAATACAATCACATCACTACTTTTCTCACTCTCAACACAATATAATAATAACATATCAATCATTATTAAACATTGATTTAATATAAAGTAAAATTTCACTCTATCAAAATCAAACACATATTTTTTAGTATTCACCAAGACTTTCAAATCCATAGGATTTCGAAGTCATGACTTCCCCCGCATACCTAAATTTCGAAACAAACATACCCTTAGGTTTAGGGTGAGTCGGTGCTATTTATAGTGAGACACACACAATTGCATGAGAAGGTTTCATGATGAAACAGAATATAATTTAGGATGTTGGTTTGTACTAGTTTATAATTCGTCTCATGTATGAGACCGTCTTACGGGTTTTTATCATTTTTAATTATCTTTAATTTGTTTTATTCTTGCTTAACTAGGTTAAGGCCAGCCTGGTGGTTTTGGGCTTTGCCTACTATCAGCAAGGTTTTTGGGCTCCTTTTTTGTTTGCCTTTCCCAGCCCCCCCCCCACTTTTTTGGTTTTATAATGTTGTTGCTTTTATTAATTGGTTTCTATTTTTTTTACCCTAATGTTTTTTTTATTTATTCTTTTCGTAAAATTTAAATGAGGCCTATTTTATTTGCTAACTGCGCCTCGAACTTTTTATCTTTTTTTCTTTTGTTAATAATACCTCATTAGCTAGTATATAACTATATATGAATAAAATCTCAAATCTAATTAAACTATGAGTATTTTTATTTTTTTGGTGTACAGTGGTTTTCCGTTTTCTTATTCTTGTATTATTTTTTAATTGAAAATATCGTGTGTGCAAATATGAACTTTTTAAAGACATTTTTATGTGAAATTGGCTCACATGGAATTTTCAAAATTCACCAAGGTAATCAAAATAAAACAAATGGGTACATATTCGTGGATAAATGTGTGGGAGAGTGATTAGGAATGAGATCACTTTTTTCATTATTAGTGTTTCACTTTGTATTTCATAATATAAATGAATAATATGTGAAATAATAAAAAATAGAGGCACACTTGAATGAAAACGTCTCACGGTGAGACGAGATATAAATTTGGCATTGACATTTTAACACTTTTGGAGAGGTAGATGTAATTTGTGCTAAGTTATATCTCGTCTCATACATGAGACCGTCTCACATGGGCGGATCTTTCGCAGGCCCGCACTGGGCTTGAGCCCAGGGCATCTCACCTACCGACCTCATATATTATGTGTATTACATTTCTTTCTTTGTCAGTTTAGCCCAACCCAATAATAATTAAATTACTTTTAAAGCCTTGGGTCCATCAAATTTAAAATATATGTACAAGTAATTAGGTACAACCGTACAACCTCGTGACAATTTCCTATTATCTCAAAATTGTATTTATATCTTTTTCTCAGGTCCATCAAACTTGTATATCTATCTCTTTTTCTAAATAATTTTCTATTATCTCAAAATCTGAAAATTGTATCGATCTACTCATATAAACAATTGATTTCTTTATTTTTATTTTGTAATCACTAATTAATTAACATATCTCTCACAATTTTCAAGGTTCAACTTTATTTTTTTATATAATTATTTTAGTATTTTTTTTAATTATCTATCTTATTTAAAAATAGATATGCATGTACCTCAGTGTTTTGTTGTTTTCTTTTGCTTAAGGATTAAATTGTATAGCAGTATATTTACTTTATATATTAAATAATGTTAAAGAAAATCATTTATTACTCTCTTATTATAAAGAAAAAAAAAAGGACTACAGATTCTTTTAATATGGCTATTAAATTTTCAACAAAAATAATTATGTACTTAAATAGTGAGGATTCTACGGCTTACATACGTTTTTTTTTATTCATGTAGATATCTTCATTCCTCAAATTACATTCAAATATATTGTTTACGAGTGGGTCTCATGTGCACTCGGGTGCAACGTGCACTCATAGTGCATTTTAGAAGCGTGCAACTATGTTCTCATATTAATAGTTGCACTTTTCTGTATAAATAAGTCACACTTCTCATCATAACAAATTGCACGCTTCTAAAATGCACTATAAGTGCACGGTGCACCCGGGTGCATACAAGACCTAGCCATTGTTTATGGAAATATTACAAAAAAAAATTACTTGTAAATTAATATTTTTATAGTTGCTATATTTATAGGAAATTTGAGAAATAAAGATGGACTAAGTCTTGTATGCACCCAGGAGCACCGTGCACTCATAGTGTATTTAGAACCATACAATTTGTTATATTAAAAAGTGCAATTTATTTATACTTAATCATGCAACTATTAATATGAAAAAAATAGTTGCACGGTTCAGTGTAAATGAGTTGCATTTTTCAGTATAACAAGTTGAATGATTCTAAAATGCACTATCAATGCACGGTGCATTTGGGTGTACATGAGACTCACTCATAAAGAATTCTACATAACTAGAAAAATATGTACACAAAACGTAGATAATTTTGTAGCCATGTCGAAAAAATTACGTAGTCAATTCTTTATTTTCATACAGAGTGATACTCCCTCGTCTCAAACTTGATTTCCACATTTCCGTTTCGGGCGTCCCATACTTGATTTTCACTTTCCTTAAATGGAAATATCTACTTTATCACTTTATCATTTTATCACATAAAATACTAATAAATAACCCCTTTTAACCCCAACTACCTATCACTTTATCACATAAAATATTAATAAACAACTCTTTCTACCCCAACACTCTATCATTTTTTTTTAAAATCCGAGCACATAGTAAATAGGAAATCAACTATGGGACGGAGGGAGTATATATGATTAAACATGTCATAATGCTACTAAACTTAATTAATTATTGGCCAATTATAACTTCAACAAATATTAAAAATATTTTTACAATTATTAAACTAAAAATTTTATTTCGTAGCCCACCCCATTGCTAATTTCTGGATCCGCCCTTGTCGTCTCATATGAGTTTTTGTCTAAAAATTATCCAATGAACCATCATATTCTGAGTTCACGTATTAAAAATTCAATAGGGTGAAACACTAATGGAATTGAAAAGTAGAATAGGGGAATCGAACCGAGAGTGATCGTACTTAGTTTAGATTTGTTTCACAGCTGTTTCATACACAATTTTGTTATTTTTATAGCTCATGTTAAACTTTGGTACTATAATATTTAGGCTAAATCTTGTATACATTTGTGTGCACCATACACTCATAATGTATTTTAAAGTCATGCAATTTATTATAATGAAAAATTTAATTTATTTACACGAAAAGATAGTTGCACTGTTCAATGTAAATAAATTGCATCTTTCAATATAAAAAATTACATGATTCTAAAATACATTATAAATGCACGGTGCACTGGATGCTACTCTAATATTTATGTAAAGGATCATACATAGTTGGTGTATTTTATTTGGTAATCAAACAAACAGCCTGTCCAAATAATCATCCTTTACCTACACCCTGTCCCAAAAAAAAGAAAAAAAGAAAAAAAAAATCATCCTTTACCTACAATTAACTTTATAATTTATTAAACCGCAGCCTATATATAAAAAATACGCACACACACAACTGAAATGCAAAAGCCAAAAAGACCATAAAGATCTTTTCCTAGCTCGTTGGACCTCTAGGCAAGTTGTACTAATTAATAATAAGAATAACATTATATAATTAAAACAATTCAATTCTACGAAAAACAACCAACTTAAAAAATTGATTGCGAATTAATTTATCTACAAATTAAGAGAGGTAACTGACTCAAATGATATTATCTATTCCAAATATAGTATTTCACTGTATGCTCCATAGTCTAGATTAATGACACGTGAAATTAACAAAATATATAACGTTTCATCATAATTTTGGGTCCATATGTTAAAGACCCACGACTTTAAATAATTTTGGAACATAAAAAAGTGACACATAGGATTTGATCTGTGACGGACACATTGATATAGTTAATTGAAATTTTCAAATAAAAGAGGTTACAAAAAATAATATATATTCATATACACCTAATTAACATTTATCATGTTCTTGGGTTTGAAGTGATGAAGTACCATTCAACAGTAACATAGTATTATCAATGGGGCGGAAGAGGCACAAACTTGAAAAATTCTGCTTCTGCCTCGATTTGTCAACAAGCAAAATATGTCTATAAACTTTTGAAAATGGGCTATTTCCAACACTAAAAAAACTGTCTAAAAAATTAAAATTAAAAACACGTCCATAGATAATAATATATCAGGAGTAACACTTGTGTGCACCTATTGCACAAAATGTAATTGATGCAATTGAATTTAATTTTAATTTGAATGAACAATCTATATCATAAACACTAAATTATGAATCATAAATCATGACCTATTCGGGTCGAATGAACCATGAACCACTCGGGCCGAGTGAACTATATACCACTTGGATCGTTTTCGGGCCAGTAAAAAAAGAAAACCGAACTGGTAAAAGAATTTTTTTTTAAAAAAATTAATTAAAATCCAATTGCACCAAATCAAAATTGATGCAAATGATGCACATTGAAATTTACCTAATATCGGAACCAAAACTTGACCTCAAAGCACATCACAATTCTTAAACAGAAATTGCCTTCAAAATTGTTGAGTAAGTCCTAATTTTAGAAGTCCCAACAAACAAATACTATATGAACGTGAAAAACTATGAAGAGAATTAATGGACGATGCGATCAATATATATTCATAATATATATATATATATAGATTTATATATCACAGTACTTTCATAGAATAAATTGAGGTGGGGCAATTTGTCAATTAGACCTGCCCCTAATTATATCATGATTATTTAAATAAATGACCTAGGAGTATGCTCTTTTCTAGGTCTCAAATTCAAATTTTTTTTAGGTGCGATCAACTTTTGAGATGCGTCAGTTCATACAGATCTTTCCGCTGGCTTAAAGTTGGGCCCTGCTAGTCGAGGTTGAGTTATGGTCCCCCACGTTAGTCGATGTTTGAGCAGGATACCGAATTATAAAAAATAAAAAAAATAAAATGAATGACCTAAAAAATTAAACAGCCCTTCAAGTGCTGAAGAGCTAACTAGCCTCTAAAAATTTAGTAATAATAAATCCTTACAACACGCTGCACTTTTCCTAACTGCAACCTTTAATTGGATTGTATAAATATATATAGTACGTTACAAGTTGCAATGGCACTCATGATATATTATATGATACTGATACTGTTTTATTTGGAACCATCCCTTTAAATTTGAGGGCTTTTTACCTTTCAACTCTGGCAGTGTTAGGACAACCTTTACTTTACACCCTCTACCTTTTAGGTTGTGTGTGCAAAACGACATTTCTTTTTGGGGGTAATTGAGTGTTATAAAGGCGGTCTCCTTAGGTTATGGAGTTAAATATTAAACATCACTATTACCTTTTTTTTTTATAACTCAACGAAGATCGATTAATCTGGGAGGTCAGAACCCACCATATACTAGTGGGGCCCTACTTCAAACTAGAGCAAAATTCTGTATAGATTGACCCATCTCAAGAGGTTTTTTTTTTTTTTTTTTTTTTACAACTTGGTGAAAATCGACTAATCCGGGAGATCAGAACCCTGTTGGGGAATAAGTTGCACAGATCTATTCGGGGTGAATATTTAAATACAAATTTAATTATTTAATTATTACTAGCATGAATTAATCCTATATTAATTCAAATAATAATTCAACAACATATCATGCATATAATAATTCACGTAAAACCTACGCATGCGGAATTCTACGAGTTTACGTGAACATACCTCTTGGGATGGCAACGGTGTGGCTGAATAGACTAACCGTAAGGACTTTCCAAGTATTCCCTTAGCCCTCGTTCGACTATCCGGTGGAATGATTCTTGTGAACGATTTAACAAAAGGAAAATAAAATATGTTGCACCACCTTTGTGGATTTACTAATTTTTCAGCACATGGAATTGTACACTACTCACAAATGTCGTTTTTAAAAAAAAATACAATCTGTCGACGTTACAAAATATTTGATATTTTATCGACGCTGATATTTTTCCGAAAAACCAATTTCCGTGTGTTGTTGGGAATGAAACATTCATCCCCTATTTATAGAGGTCAGGTGGTCGAAAATTTAGGTCTAAAATAATGTGGAAAAAATCTTTTCTTGATCTTCAAGAAATCTTGAATATATCTCCTATATTCTTTTTCCCATAATTATAATATTCCACAAAATCCCACCTTCTCTATTTGCTATGGAATTTTCGAAAATATTGGGGTTCAAGATTCCAAGATTTGGATCTTCTTGAATTTATGAGATATTCTTGTATTTCAAGAAATACATATCTTCCATAATATCTTTTCAAGAAAATCAAGAAAATCTTTCTTGCCCACTATATTTCAAAATTTTCGAAATCTCTATTATAGATAACCAAGTGGGAGATTTCTTGAATTTAATGAGATAATCTTGTATTCCAAGAATACATATCTTCATTCCATAACAAAATTCAAAGAAAATATTTCTCTCCTTTTATCTACAAAATTCGAAATTAATAAGGAAAAATTAAGCAACAATATTTATTTTATTTTAATCACATTTTTTCAGTTATTGGACTATATGTTGGGCTACTTAGGGAGCCTTTAGGAGAATTAAGATTGGACCTTCTAATGGACCTTGAATATCTAATATTGAGCCACAATATAAATCAAGCCCATAAATATTAATTAATCCCACTACATAATTAATATTGCACTATCCATCTTAACCCATATTACAGTCAATATGGCTCCCGGTCATTATTTCTCGTGTTTAAGATTATCTAGCCCATTAATTAATTCAAGCCACTGAAATAGTTTTCCATTAATTAATATCTTTTATCCTTGGTCAAGGAACGGTTCAACATTATTATCCATACTGGAAACTAATTCCACTTGCAAGATTTGGTATGATAAAGCTTATGAACCTCCCAAGGGGGCAAATCGAACAAGCGTACTTGCACACGATTCTTCGTATTAAATCTTAACAATCACATGTGACTAATAATATTGCCCAAGATAAAAAGTATTGAATCTCATTGATTCGCTACCCATGATAAGTCAAAGCAATAGTTACCAATCCCACGTGATCCTATTTAAGGGACGAAGATTAAGAAATAACGAACCACTGAGGTCTAATTCTTCCTTGTTCAGTTCTGAAGAATTTATCCTCCTCAGATGTCCTATTCAAAGGCATCACCATGCACTAGTGTAATCTCTTGGTCAAGACAAGTCAATCTGAGCCTTACACTTCAACCTTTCACGATGGGTTGTTCATTTCCATCTAGGTCGTGAATAGCGTACTTTTAGTTACAAGGGACTGTTAATTTAATCTTCTGTGATCTGGTATCACTAAATTAACTATAATGTAATACGTACGACTTATTGAACAATTATGCAGTAAATATATGTAACATTCAATAATATTTAAAGCATCAGTGATAAACAATTTATTTCAGTAAATAAGTCTGAAAATTCAGTTTCGATTATACAAAGTAAAAAGCATACTTTCCAGTATAATCCCAACAATCTCCCACTTATACTCAAAGTCTGCTTTTAAGTATACTTGTAGGTCCCGAACGGGTTATGTGAGGGCAGAAGTCTAGAGGGGAGGGGTGAATAGACTTAAAAAAAAACTTTCGTCTGGATCGGTGTCTTTAGCGAGATAGCTTTGATCGAGTCTTGAGTGAATCGATTTAGTCGATAACCAACTTCTTGAACGCCCGGAAAGCGGTCGATTCGGTAACTATCAGATTAACTGATGTGTGCGGAAGCTTTAAGTTTTACCCGTGTGAAAAACCAGTTTGTATAAATCAGATTCCAAGTTTTATCTTTTTAATCAGATGATAGAAATATCAGGTCCGATCAGATCAGAAGCTTGGTGCTATCTGATCTTAACTTAGAATATGTATGCGCTTTAAGATTGTGCGATGTGAGAGCAGTTAATCAAAGCAGTAAAGGCACACAAGATTTATAGTGGTTCGGACAAACCAGTCCTACGTCCACTCTTCCCTTTCACAAGGGGCACCAACTTAACCGACTTAACCGACTGGACTTAGTTTAGTGTGTTAGTCCAACACAGTACACCAACAGATGTTTTAAGAGTTCTCACTCAACCGATCCCAGAAATCAGTACTAGAAACCCTAGATCGAATCTTGCTAAACAACTTATCCTAACTTGGGGTTTGGGTAAGATTGTTGAGGTTCCAACTATGAAATCTTTTCTTTAGATAAGCGGCGGCGATAGCTAGATGAAAAGATTTCTTGCTAAGAACTTATGGGATGAACACAATAAAAATAAGCTTGTTGTTGTGTTCTTCGTATGAAATCGACTATAGTTTGAGCTTCGATTATGTTGTTTGTCCAAGCATTTCGTATCTCACTCAAAGTGTGATCCCATATTTATAGACCTTGAGATCAAAGAGCCGTTGGAGAGCAATTTGAATCTCGAGGCTATTTTAGGTAGACTTGCGTGCTTGATGTGGCGTCTTGAGAACGGCATGGTTTGAAAAGCGTGAATGTATATTTTATAGCCGTTTGAGAGAGCAACATCGAATCCCGCGATGTCGCCTCTGTTCATATACGTGTTTCTTCCTTATTGGATGGAAGCCTTGCTTTGCGGTGTTGTTCCTCCAACTAAGGTTGGTATTCTTCTTGTTTAGATCGCAGACGTATGATAAGATGAAACATCGGTTTTTCATCTTATGAGCCGATCCGATCTGATCCGAATCGATCCCCACGATGGAGTCTTCGGCGCTGTTGACTTAGCTTCAACCGGGCCGACTCGGGCGATGTAGGTCTTCGGTCTTATCTTCCGAAGTCATCCGATCTTCTAGTATAGAGGTTTGAGCTTCATGACTTCCGCCGAAGTTATCCGACTAGATCGATTCGATCCGATCTTCCGCTTACGGTTTAGCGTTACGCTTCATTTTGATATCGCCTTTCTTCCGATTCTTCAGATTCGACCTTTACATATTGAGTTCCCCCCCTCAATATGTGACCTATCTATTACATCGGTTTTTTCTATACAATCATTATCAATCGGTCTCCTATAGCAAGAATGTAAACAACAAATACCAACAATTCCGACCGGTCCTATTACATGTGTTTTTGGAACTTTCATCAAAACTATAAATTTCCCAACAATTTCCCTTTTTGATGAAACCAAAACACTTGAGAAACCAAACAGTTGATAAGTATAGAAACGCTTAAAGAGCAAGTAATCGAAGACAAAGAGATTTTGTCTTGGGATCGAAAAAATAAACTTTTCATTAGATATGTTGATTACATGTTACATCGTAAAAGTTTTGTATTTAAAAGCAAACCGATCCCTAGACGCGTCTTACGAATCTTCACCCCTGGGCTTGTATCCTTCCGGCATTTCTCTTTGGTCTTGTGGAACGTTGAAAATCGATAGAGTTTCCATTTGACATCGGTTATCCGCACTTGATCGCTTATCCGTGATTTGCTCAAGATGTCAAAGTAGAATCTCTCAAATGCCACCATCAAATGAGCCATCCGCCTTTTTGAGTATATTAACAGATCATACTCTTGGCGAGATATTTTTACATTTATAAGCTTGGCTTCATTTTCCGAGATACTTGAAAAGTCCGGATATTTATTCTCAGAACCAGTTGAGGAACTCATCATCCGGTGATTCTTCTTTTTGGAACAAGATCAAGGACAAAAGCATCTAGAAGCCATTCACTTCTGATCTTATTCCATTCCTCAAACCTCTTGGCGTGTGCAACACTTTTTGGTATGATCTCGTCGACTCTTGCTGGCAACTGAGGTTCCGTGCGATTTTCCAAATAATCCTTTCTTAGCCCTTGATTTGAACTTCGTTTCAACCCTTCCTTGTGCCCGTTTTTCATCCTTCTTTCTTCTTGATCATCCGCTCTTTGGACAATTTTACAATAGCTCCTTATCACCAGATCCGACTAGTTGGCTTCCGGTGACTTTCCCGTCCGAGTAATCGTCCAGATTTTGATGTCCCAAAGACCAAGCAGCAAATTCTTGCAATTGAGCTTTGTCCATGGGCCTTATCTTCGATGTGTCGGTTGGTTTCTCGATCCTTCCCCCTTTTGTTTTGATCAAAAAGCGCGTTGAGGTGGGAAGTCGAGACCCAAAGTTGATGACAATGCTGATTTAGATCATTAGCGAGATAAACACAAGTTTGAGTCATTAGATTACGAGCAGTTATGTCGGCTCTTTCTTGGCGATTTCCATTGTAGCGGAGAGTGTCCAAATCATTTTATCAAATTTCTCTTCGATAACTCGAGCCTTTTCTCGATGGCGTCGAAAAAAAAAGATTGATTTTGATCCACTGTTTTCACTTGTCATCAACTCGATTTTGTAAGCTCAAAGAGATATGGTGGTCATGGATTGGGAGAACCGATGTCCGATTGCTTCGATTTGTTTGAGACCGATTTGTCTCGATCGCTTAAGACTCCCTCAATCTCTTCTTTCGGAGATCTTTGAGACAAGATCCGATCTCCGGGTTGATCGGTGGTGATTTGAGATGTAGGAATTGGATCCATCACTTGATCGAGTTCGGGTTGTTTGTGCCTCTCGTGGTTGGTCGTGAACTATGAAGACCGTTCCACTTTCATCGGCGACTCGGCATTCACCATTTCAAATACTGCTTCGAGCTTCTTGAGCGGTCTCGAATTCTCTTCTTCCGCAATTCCAACTTCCCGTGGATCGAGCTTTCCACAGATTTATCGATATGAGCTCACCGGTGATCCCACTTTGGCGGACTTCCTCATATCGAAGTCAAAATCTGCGAACTCATCCGCACCACCCATCTGCTCAACAAGTAAGATAAGATCTCGAGAAGCTTTTTAATCGAGATCTCTCCGTGAGGATCTCCATGACTTCTTCTCTCGATAGCGGATGGGCGACCCGGTTGTGGATACGTCCTCATCAATCTCTCGTTCAATTCTTAGTCGACCATTTTTCCAAATGATGGTCTTTGTTGATCTGGATACAGAATTATCCGGCCCGTGATTCATTGGATGAGATGTGGAAGCTTCGTTGTGCTTGAGTCGGCGGAAGTTGTCCGATTGGTTCGACTGCAGTGGTTCTGCTTTGTAGTGGCGGTTAATATCCGGTTCAGTTCATGAAAGGGTGAACTAGCGGAGAGACATGCTCGCAGCCTTTTTAGTCCGAAAGGTGAATCGACTTGAGGTTGAGGAGAAGTAGGTTTATCGACCTTGTGCTTCTACCTCGATCGTTTCCGGCGAGCCCTCGTGTTGAGAAGCTTGCTCGTCCGATTCTTTCTTTGTTGCGCAAATGTATCGCTTCGGGCGCTTTTTTTCTTCTTCTCGACTCATCTTCTAGTCTTTAGAGTCGGGGTAGGTTTTTTGCTTTCTTTGGCCTCTTCTCCCCGGCCTTCACCGCGATTTCGTTTCTTTTTTTACGTGGAGCAACCGGGTGTGGATGAGGCGACTTCTTTTCTTTTTCCTTTCTTGATTTTGTTGGAGTGGGCTCCTTGTCATCGTCTGGTGGCCCATATATAACCAAGTTGATGAGAGGAAGGCATTGTAGGACTTCATCCATTCTCGATTCCATTCGGTAGCTTGGCGGTTTGTCTTTCAATATAACTCGCAACCTTGTTGAGATTGTTGACTCTCTTTTTTCGAAAGACACACGATTCATTGACTCCAAATTTTTCGTGTTCTTGGAGCAAGATGGCTTTCAGAAGCCGTGCCAATTGATGTTACGAGCCCCATCAATTATTCTTTGCCATCTTTGTATTTTTGACCGATGTGAGAGCATCTGGGCTAAATGAGATTCCCATGATCGTTCTTGTGAGAATGTCAAACAAAGAATCTATGCTTTCTTTTGAGCATTGGCTTTGATGAATCCGGTTGTCGATGTTTGTCCGCCTCTCTTAAGAGCTCCTCTCGATTTCTTCATCCTCATTCTCCCCAGAAGTGCGCGGAGAGATTCGCTCTTTGGCAAGCGAAATGACGAGACGAGTGATGTCGCATTTGTCGGTCGATTTCTTCTCCGTTGACCGGCGACATCGGTTAAATCTCTGGTTTTTTTCAGATCCACACTCAAATTCTCGCAAGAATTGAAGTGCTTCATCTTTGCATCACCGGATTGCAAAAAGCGGTAGCAATATGTTTCGATCCGGCCTTTCTTCGAATTTGTTCCACCTCCATGGATTCGAATCCTCGGTGGTTCCAAATCGAATCGAACTTATCCTCAAAGATCTTCGTTGCCCGATTCGCGATAATTGCACATGATCTTTCCAAGTCCATGAGTGGCCATCTACACCGAAGAGATAGACTCATTAAATTTGTGCATAATCAATATCAATATCATTCCGCTGAAAACAAAAGGCAATGAAGCATAAATTCAAAAACAACTTTTGAAAACAATGTTTTTAACGGAAAGAAAGATTCATTATTAAGCTTAAAAGAAAATATTACCGATTCAAATTTTCGGAGAAGACTTTGAACTCTAAGAAATCGTTTTGAAACGTAGAGAAAATTTGAAGTTTTTCAGTGAAAGTAATGCAAGTTTGTGAAGCAAAAAAAACTCTGGTAAGGTTTGATGAATCTTATATAGAGGCGGAGGGTACAATAAGACAAGATTTTGAAGATCAATCGTTTTGAAAAGATTGTACGCTCAGATTTAAGCGGTTTTGATCGTAGGGTCGAAAAAACGCATACACAAAAAACTTTTGGATTTAAAAAGCACGATCAAGTAGCGGTTAATACATGTACCCCACGTCCGCATTAAATGATTTGCAGAGTACACGTCACAAGGATAGTGGGTACAGTAAGGCAAATAATATCAGATACGATCCGATAAATAAGTAAAGAACAAGAGAAAGGAGATGCGTATCTGGTTGACTGATGTTGTAATCAGTCAATATTACTTGTCAATGTTGATTCCACTTGTTGATCTTAATCATTCTGCCTAAGCCTTAAGAAATTTCCCAACTGATCCTTTCAACTGATCTTCTCGGTTCATCCGGATTTGTTGAAACTTGAGCTTAGCCGATCTTTCCTCGAGTACGCCCCGATTTCCTTTTGATCCTCCTTGATCGGGTTGAAGTTCCCCCTTCAACCGATATTTCTATATAGATGATATATCCGATTTATTGGAGTTTCAAGCTCAAAGAGATCTCTCTCATCCGATCATGCTCGTAAGTAATCGATTTTGGTTGACCTCATCCGATTCTTTTTTATTAAGCCAATTCTTGGGATAAGTGTTACCGCCAAAACTTAGTCTAGAGTAGTAGCTTCTATTCCCTAAGTAGGCGTGATTGACATGCGTAAATATCGTGCCGAATCTCTCGATATGTCAATCAACCGTAAATTTATCCAATTATCGATCGGCGTGATTTCTACATTTGTCCTTTTTTGATGCAAATTTCTGGATAGGCTTCTTGAAATGGAAATTGCATTTGCATCCTTGCTTGGCCTCTATAAATTGGACCAATGTTTTACACAACTTCACCCATTCACCATACTTATCTTCTTTGTAAGAATCATGTATCTTGGTGAACCCTTGTTTCCTATGAGACTTAGGCAAAAACACTTTTACACCCTTTTATATGATTTCATCTTCTCAAATCAACCCATTGCATCCCTTATTCTTTGTTTTCTTCATCATCTTTGATTTCACATACGATTCTTTGCAAAGCTTCTCTACCACCGTATGGATCTGCTTGCAAACCGAGAAGACACTTCTCCTAACCGTATGCACCTTGTGTGTCTATCTGGATGATGTAACCGTAACCATCGGACTTAGTCTCGGTATAAAATATCTTGAAGACATGTGCCCATGAGATCGATGACCAACTCTTTTGGCACACGTGCTCCATTCAACAATTGGAGAGCCCTACTACTCCTCCTTTTTAGGGCTCCGTGCTTAAGAATCCTATCAAGGCCTCTGTCGCTCCCGTTTTCTTGATCTTGACTTTTTTGCACCGCCTTTGGGATTCGTTCTTTAAAGCCTCTCTCACCCCCTTGTTAAGTGGGGGAAAATGAGAGTTTAAAATCTCTCTTTCCTTCACTTCAACAGGGGTTAGGATGAGGGTTTAGGGTTTCTAGGTTTAGGATTTTGGTTAACATTTATGTCTTGACCTCCGGTCTTCTTGTACTTGTAACTTCGTAATGTAACCTCACCTTCGGTTTTTTATCAATGAAAAGTTCTCATTATTTCATCGTTGTGTAAATTCACCTTTTCTTATGCGATTGTTTAGCTCTTAATCTCTCGAATCTTGCTTGTTGAATATCAATTAAAACGAATCACAAAGAGATACTATAAACCAAATTGATTTAATCGAGATAATCCTTTAAACCGAGCATTTTCCTTCAATCGATAAACCTTGAATCGATCGGTTCCTTTAAACCGATAGACTTTAAATCGATAAACTAAAATCGATCGGTTCTTTTGGATCGGGTAATGCGTGTAAGTCGATCTATTTTTGCTTATCGATCTCTTGAGATCGCTTAAGATACCAAACTCAACTCGATTTCTCTCGATCCGTTAGTCTCTTAACCAAATTTAGTTACGAGAGCATTCCATCAAACATTTTCGGTGACATTTCTCCAAGATCTAGAAGTCCTAGCTCATTGCATAAATCTCTGAATCGATCTCAAATTTAGTGGCTTGGTTAGAATATCACCCTTCAGATATCGGTATGAATCTTTTCCATTCTCGATATTCTTCTTTTCAACGTGATCTCTTATGAAGTGGTGTCTGACATCTACATGCTTGCATCTTGTATGTAGAACCGGATTCTGAGTGATTGCAATAGCACTATTACTGTCACAGAATATAGGTACGTTCTTAGCTACAATGTTGTAATCCTCACCGCCGATCGAGCCAGAGCGATTAGAACAACAAATTTTCCCCTAAGCAGACCATATATTCGCTTCATTGTTGATGTCGCGAATCGATGTCCGCTTTTTTGAAAACCACGAGATCGGTTTTTTACTTCCTAAGAACCGACATGTTCCCGAGGTTGATTTTCTGTCGATCTTGCAACCTCCATAATCAGAATCAGAATACCCACTAAGCTCTAGATTATCATCTGATGGGTAAAATAAACCAAGGTTTATTGTTCCCTTCAGATACTTAAGAATCCGCTTAGCTGCTTCTAGGTGGTCGATCATTGATTTGCTCGAACCGCACATACACCCATCGCGAAAAGTGATATCCGTCTGGTCCGGCGCAAAAGTATAATAAAGATCCAATGAGAGCCCTATATTCCTTCTCGATTTGTTTTCGACCGGCCTCATCTGGATCCATCTTGAATCCAAATATCATAGGAATTTTGGCTTCCTTACTATTTTGAATTCCAAACTTAGCCAAAAGATTCCTAGTGTACTTTGCTTGGCGTATGAATATCCCTTCCGAACTTTGTTTAACTTGGAGACCTAGAAAGTAATTCATCGACCCATCATGGACATCTCGAATTTCCCTTGCATCGGTTTTTGAATCTTTCACATAGGCTCTTGTTAGGAGATCCAAGATGATGTCGCCCACGTAAATCAACCATCGTAATATCTTCTCCATCTTCTATTCTCAATAAGGTTACGTCCCCATTGCTCCTTTAGTGAACCCACTTTCGATCAAGAACCGAGAGAGTGTATCATACCAAAGCTCATGGACTGTTTTTCAGCCATAAAGAGCTTTTTTAAACGATACACTTGGTTGCCCTTTTTCAAAGCCCGGAGGTTGTTCGACATAAACTTCCTCCGCTAGTACCCCGCTTTAAGAAAGCACTCTTTCGTCCATCCGATACCAAAGTGAACCCTCTCGGGAAGCATAAGCCGAAAAGCAATGAATGGCTTCAAAGGCGGCGATCGTGCAAAGGTCTCATCGTAATCAATTCCTTCGATTGTGAATACCCCTTAGCAACAAGTCTTGCCTTTTATTTACGGTGATAACATTTTTCTCATCTCTCTTGTTCTTGAAGATCCATTTCGTGCCAATTACGCCTTGATGACCTGGGTGCATCTACTAGTTCCCAAACTTCATTTCTCCGAACTGCTCCACTCTCCTCCTGCATGGCTAGAATCCAGTTTTGCGTCTTGTAATGCTTCCTCGATTGTAGTTGGTTCCTTCATAGACAGATAATTGAATATACATGGCACTTTCACCAACGATGTCTAGTTTTAATTTTATCGATGGGTCTCCAATTATCGATCGGATGGATGACCGGTTATCCGTGTCCTTCTGCTCGATTTGCGTCGGTTTTGAGAACATCGTCCGTTTCGATAAAATCTTATTACTAGTGATTGGGAGTGGTGCGGGTTATGGTCCACTTGATAAGAACAAGTCTCACCGATGTTGGAATCATCATGTCGTCGATGTCTGCTTCGCGGAGAACTTCGAAGTTCCCCGAACCGGATGGTTCGATTCTTCTTGTCTCAAATTAATTAGCTTTTTTCATCGACGGTTGTTCGTACCTTAGATCTGATTGATCCGTGAATCAGCTAGATCTGGAATGTAAATTGATACTGATTTAAATCCTTTTCCTTGATCGTTAAGTGATCCATTTTCCGAATATCGTGTACGGTAGATCGTACTTCTTGTTCTCGAGGCGATTTCTCTTGATCGTAAGATGCTTCATCAAAGGCTACATGGGTGTTTCTTCCACAACTAGGGTTCGCTTTGTTGTAGACCCCGAAGGCTTTTGCTAGATGAGGAATACCCTAGAAATATACCCTCATCGGACTTGGCCTCAAAAGTCTTCAACCGACTTTTCCCATTGTTGTGTATGAAACACTTGCACTCCAAAAACATGGAAGTAAGAAACACGAGGTTTTCTCGCCCTTCCACGATTCATAGGGTGTTTTGTAGTGAGCCTTAGTCGTGAGACATCCTGCTCGCGTATGGCATGCAAAGGTTGATTATACCTTGAGTAAACGGTTTGGTATCGCATGTTCAAATTAACATTGTTCGAAAGAAAAATTTTGAGAGTTCTGTTTCTCCGCTCAAATACTCCATTCTCATTGTGGGCGTCCTCGCACCGATGTTTCATCTCAGATACCAAACTTAGAGCAAAAATCAAGAATAAAGGAGTTCGAAATTTCAGACCTTTATCCGATCTCGATTTTTACTACGCCGACACCCTTCTCATTTTGTAATCTTCTTAGCGACTCGGGTATCTTGGTTGTCGCCTCATTCGCCTTATGTAAGAATATAACCCGGAGTAAACTTGGAGTAGTCATCCACGATTACGAGTGTATTTTCGTCCGTTGAGACCGACCGGTGTAACCGGGTCCAAACAGATCCATATGAAGCAAACCGCAATACTCTCTTGGATCTTTGGTCCGAAATTCCTTTGAATGAAGCTTTGACTGTTTTCCTTCCGACATGCAAAGACATGTCCGATCCTTTGAGAACACTTCATTCGAAGTCCTTCCACTAGAGACATCCTAGCTATCTTATTAAGAGTTTTAAAGTTCGATGGCTCATTCTTTTGTGCCAGAGCCAACCGCTACTTTTGAACTCTTAACAATCAGCACGATTTTCTTGGACAACTGCTCCAATCACCGTAGATCGTCCCTTTTCTTGAACCATTAGCAATATCTCGCTGAGTGACTCGATTCTTGATAGTGCATTGATCGGGCCGAGAACTCAACATCAATCCGTTGTCGCAGATTGTGAAACCGATAATAGGTTGTGCTTCAAACCTTCGACAAACGAGACTCCGCCATTTGTACATCATCATTCTCTGTTTTCAACCCTTTGGTATAACCAAAGTTATCATCACCGAAGAGTACACGCGGGCCTTTCGTTTCTATGTAGGAACCGGCGAGATGTTTGCTTCCAGTCATGTGCCTTGAGCATCCACTATCGATGTACCAGATAGTTGCTTGCACACCTCCTTTGTTGGCCAGACCCACGCGAACCTGCAATCAGATCAGGCTTTAGGTACCCCTTTCGGATTGGGTCCTGAGGGGTTAGGTTTGGATTTGGGATCCATACAAACAGCGAGCACTTCTATTGTGATCAGTCAGATCAGAAGGCCTGATTTGTCTCCCATACTGTCAACATAATCATACTTATCCTTATATGCTTTCTTGATTTGTATGATTACTTGTGTGAACCTTGGATGACTTAGAAGACTTATGATTTATCTTTTTCGGTTTGTCTTCTTTTTTATCCAAAGGTGGTTCGTTAGTCGTGACCTAAATTTACGACTATAGGGGGTAGATGATCGCTACCATCAAAAGATTCATATCCTTTTCGCATAGATGGTTTTCGCGGTTTACCTGAAGCATGCTTATTAGGCAAATGACCTTGATCGGGTCTCGATTAGACTTCCCTTTTATAGGTTGTCTTTTTTTCTGATTCCCCGATCCGTTGATCGTTTGAGGTCTCTTCGAAAGAACCGGTTCTTCCGTTGATTTCTCGGCGATGCTTTTACCAAATAGGGTCCATTTCTGCTCCCTTTTACGTTAGGCACTTGCCTTTTACCCTCGCTCAACCGGTCTCTTACCCCTATTAGATACAAGTTTAGCTTTTGGTGTATCTTTTTTTCGAAATTGCCCCGATTACACCTTTTCGAGATGAATCGATCGGGGCTTTTTGGATGTGGAGGGTTTCTCATAGCCAAGTCCCTCCTTATCAATCTTTACTTTCGAAAATAGGCGTTTATGTCTTTAACGGTTTGAGATGATTTTGAAAAAACATCTATTTTCTTCTGAGATTATCCTCGAGGATTTCGGACTTTCATGCATTCTAATAGCTCATCGAATTTTGCTTGCAAGATTTTGAAGTCATCGACTTTGTTTGTCTGTTAATTTCCATCTGTTCTTTGATTTTTTGATCGATCGAGCTTTAACTTCGAAATTTTAAATTCCTCCATTTTCTCGAAAGCGATTTCAAATGATCTAAGTTCGAAGGCTTTTTCGGATCATTTTCTTTAGCAAACCGATTATTTCTAGTCCTCGGCTTATCATTCTCGGCTTCCACAATAGCATAAGTTTCTCCGTGATTGGAGAGATCTTCAAGCAATTGCTTCCGGTAGAGTCAAGGTCAATCTCCCCTGCCGGTGTGCTAATGATAGCGTGTAGAAGAACGAAGGGGGTTTGGAGGTTACCTCGACCGGTCCTCCCCGCCATCGAGCGAGTTCATCATCGTCGGCGAGAATATCGGATCTTCTTTTTCATAGAAAGTCGGCGCAGACCTTGACAAAAGTGAAGTCTTCTCTCTGAGTATCCCGAGTCCCTGAGGGCGATAGGAATCGTCAATTCGACGTGTCGCTAACCATGGCTCTTCCGTCTCTATACCGCTTGCTCTCTTTTTGTTCCTTTTTTCTTCCCTCTCTGGCGTCCGGTGCAGGCCGGGTCGTGCTATAGTGACACTGGCTTCTCACGGATGAAGCACGCTCACGATCCACCGTTCCTTTCCTTCCGGGTGAATCACTCATTCAGATGACCTATCGGTGATTTCCTTTCGATAGTAGTCCGAGTTTCTTCTATCCGATTGGTTATCTCTACCTTCCTTCGCGTCGACTATCTCTTTCCCTTTCATCTCTGCGATCCCTCCGATCATCGATTCTGGTTCTTTCGGAGATCCGTTGTCCGGATCTCCTATCTCGCCCTCGGCTATGTTGATAGTCCTTATAAAATCTTCGATACTTACCAAGTTGTATATCCGACTTCTCAAGCTTCCCGGTAAGCAACGCGATCTGCTTTCACCGACTTAATATATTTCCAATGGGTTCATTGGCCTTTGTTCTCGCCATCGTTGCCTTTGAAGCAACCGATTTTGAAGTCGAGGTTTCAAAGGGGACCTCGTCTTCATCGACTTTGACCTCTTTCAATCAGTCGAACTTCGTGAGCTTTAAGACTCAAGAACAAGCTACTAGGTTTCATTCTTGAAATGTCCCGCAATCTTTGATTACCGTGACCTTCATGTCCCACTTCTTGGTGAGACCTTAGGATCTTATAGTTGATATCTTTATCATCATCTCTACCAAGTTCTCGAAGCTTGTTTATAGACATTGTAATTCTTCCATCGAAGTTCGTTGATGGTTTTAGTTTGGGCAAAGATCTTCGTTTTCGAACTTCACCGGTTAAACTTGAAGACTACCGTCTTTTATCTGCTTCATTTCCCTCGCAGATCTCGGCGAGTATCCCACATTGCTTTCGCAGATTTGAGATACTTAATCTTCTCTTTGGTGACCTTATCCATTGTCTTCATGATGATATGTCTTGCAATGGTGTCCGAGTATGCGATTTTTTCTTCTGTGTCCATCGTATCGGGCTTTTTTCGCACAAGACTTCACATGGGAAAGTCCGATCTCCTCCGATTGCAGGATTGTCGTAGTAAATGATGATGGGTCCTCTCGATGACTTCCATCATTCTCGCCATGACGAGCCTAGATGGTTGGACATATATATGGCCCAATCTGCATACTCATCAATTGAGAACTTCGCAGATCATGATACATACCGGACGTGTTATCCATGCCGAAAGTGATTTTGGAAAATGAATGAGATTTTTAAAACGGTTTTTCAAGATCGGTTCGGTTTGACCACAATGACACGAGTCGCTGGTCGGAAGAACCAACCGCCTGATACCACTTGTAGGTCCCGAACGGGTTAGGGCGTAAGTCTAGAGGGAGGGGTGAATAGACTTCGAAAAAAACTTTTCGCTCAGATCGGTGTCTTTAGCAGATAGCCCGATCGAAAAGTAGTGAATCGGTTTGGTCGATAACTAACTTATTGAACGCCGGAAAAGGCGATCGGGCCGGTAACTATCGATTAACCGATGTGTCGCGGAAGCTTTAAGTTTTACCCGTGTGAAAAACCGGTTTGTATAAATCGATTCCAAGTTTTATCTTTTAATCGGATGACGTAAATATCAAACCGATCGGATCGTAAGCTTGGTGCTATCCGATCTTAACTTAGAATATGTATCTGCGCTTTAAGATTGTGCGATGTGAGAGCGCTTAATCAAAGCAAAAAGGCACACAAGATTTATAGTGGTTCGGACAAACCAGTCCTACGTCCACTCTTCCCTTTCACAAGGGGCACCAACTTAACCGACTTAACCGACTGGACTTAGTTTAGTGTGTTAGTCCAACACAGTACACCAACAGATGTTTTAAGAGTTCTCACTCAACCGATCCCGTAAATCAAGATTAGAAACCCTAGATCGAATCTTGCTAAACAACTTATCCTAACTTGGGGTTTGGGTAAGATTGTTGAGGTTCCAACTATGAAATCTTTTCTTTAGCGATAAAGTTGTACTGATAGCTAGATGAAAAGATTTCTTGCTAAGAACTTATGGGATGAACACAATAAAAATAAGCTTGTTGTTGTGTTCTTCGTGCGGAAATCTGACTATAGTTTGAGCTTCGTGATTATGTTGTTTGTCCAAGCATTTCCGTATCTCACTCTGAAGTGTGATCCCATATTTATAGACCTTGAGATCAAAGAGCCGTTGGAGAGCAATTTGAATCTCAGGCTATTTTAGGTAGACTTGCGCTTGATGTGACGTCTTGAGAACGGCATGGTGAAAAGCGTGAATGTATATTTTATAGCCGCTTTGAGAGAGCAACATCGAATCCCGCGAGTATCGCCTGCTCATACGTGTTTCTTCCTTATTGGATGGAAGCCTTGCTTTGCAGTGTTGTTCCTCCAACTAAGGTTGGTATTCTTCTTGTTTAGATCGCAGACGTATGATAAGATGAAACATCAGTTTTCATCTTATGAGCCGATCCGATCGATCGAATCGATCGATCCACGATGGAGTCTTCGGCGCTGTTGACTTAGCTTCAACCGGGCCGACTCGCCGATGTAGGTCTTCCGGTCTTATCTTCCGAAGTCATCCGATCTTCTAGTATAGAGGTTTGAGCTTCATGACTTCCGAAGTTATCCGACTAGATCGGTTCGATCCGATCTTCCGCTTACGGTTTAGCGTTACGCTCATTTGGATATCGCCTTTCTTCTGATTCTTCAGATCTGACCTTTACATATTGAGTTCCCCCTCAATATGTGACCTATCTATTACATCAGTTTTTCTATACAATCATTATCAATCGTCTCCTATAGCAAGTAAAA
The DNA here is from genome assembly GCA_037126765.1 of Stenogyne calaminthoides. Lineage (NCBI taxonomy): Eukaryota > Viridiplantae > Streptophyta > Magnoliopsida > Lamiales > Lamiaceae > Stenogyne > Stenogyne calaminthoides. The sequence continues at coordinate 2,954,233 of JBBCBC010000031.1, read as the reverse complement.
ACAACAAATCCAATGTGTCCGACCGGGTCCTATTACATGTGTTTTTGGAACTTTCATCAAAACTATAAATTTCCCAACAATACTACAACATGTCTCGTGTAGTCCGTGACATCTAATGTCACCTACACGAACCTAATAATTTCTCCCACTTATACTCAAAGCAGATTGGCAACGGTCTTGACACCCATTCCTTCCACATGTCTCTCGAATGTATTCGAGGCAGACCCTTTGTGAATGAATCGCTAGGGTTGTCCTTAGACGCCATCTTTGCCACATCTATATCTCCTCTCTTAACGATTTCTCGTATAAGATATCTTTCCTTTAGTGTGCTTGTTTGACTCGTGAACTCTTGGTTCCCTTGAATTTGCAACTTCCCCTAGCAAATATTGCTAGACAAATTCGGAACTCCATCCAAGTCCACTAAGAAGGTCTAGAGCCAAATCGGTTCTTTCACTGCTTCACAAGCAGCTACTTACCCGACTTCCATGGTTGAGTCAGTGATGCATTTCTGCTTCACACTCGTCCATTTGATGGCTACACTTCCCAAATGGAAACACACTAACTGAGGCAGATAGTTTCTGGAATCTAAGCCTGATTGGAAATCCGAGTCCGGTGTAATCGGCTGGGATTGACTATCGGTCGATAAACCAACATTCTATCCCGATTTCTTTTCGATACTTCGTATGTTTTTAATCGCCGTCCAATGCTTTTTTTCCGGAATTGACTATCTCGATCGATAAACCAACATTCTATCCCGAGTTCTTTTTCGATACTTCTCGTAATGTTTTTAATCGTCAGTCCAATGCTTTTTCCCTGGGTTACTTTGATATCTTGCTACCATGCCTACGACAAAGCAGATATCCGGTCTCGTACACAACATTGCATACATAAGGTTTCCGACAGCCGAAGCACAAGGAATGCCTTTCATATCATCTATCTCCTTTTGTGTCTTAGGGAACATTTTCTTGGATAGATGGATTCCAAGTCTGAAAGGTTACGAATCCTTTCTTGGAATCTTGTATGCTGAATCGTTTCAAGACAGTGTCTATGTATGAAACTTTCGATAACCCGATCATCCTTTTCTTGCGATCTCGAGTGACCTTGATCCCAAGGATGTGTCCGGCTTCCCCTAAGTCTTTCATATCAAACTATTTTGAAAGTCATGCCCTTACGTCTGATAACACCTTCACATCGTTCCCGATGATCAGAATGTCATCTACGTATAGTACTAAGAATACCAATGCAGTTCCGACACGCTTTTTATACACACAACTTTCAAACTCATTTTGATCAAACCCATAAGACCTTATTACATGATCAAAACATTGGTTCCAAGCTCTGGATGCCTGTTTGAGTCCGTAAATAGACCTCTTGAGCTTACAAACTAGGTGTTCTTGGCCTGTTTCAATGAAACCTTGAGTTTGTTGCATATAGATCTCTTCATCAAGACTTCCGTTAAGGAAAGCTGTCTTGACATCCATTTGCCAAATTTCAAAGTCGAAATGCGCAGCAATCGATAAGAGAATACAGATGGACTTAAGCATGGCTACGGGCGAAAAAGTTTCCTCATAATCGATCCCTTATTTCTGAGTATAACCTTTCGCCACTAGTCTTGCTTTGAAGGTTTCAACCTTCCCGTCTGGTCCTCCTTTCCACTTGTACACCCACTTGCAACCAATGGGTTTGACCTCATTAAGTGGTTCGACTAGCTCCCACACTCTGTTATGAAACATAGAACCCATTCCGGCTTTCATTGCTGTTTGCCAAGAATCTGCATCCTTATCTTGGAGTGCCTCGTCATATGTCCATGGGTCTGATTCGTCTTGTCCGGGAATCAAGTCCGAGGACTCTCCTATTCCCATGAATCTCTCGGGCTGTCTTACAACCCTCCCACTACGACGAGGTTTCGGTTGTGAAAGTGTGTCGTTTGGTATATCATCTAGTAAAGTTGGCATTGAGGTTTGCCTTCTTAGCTCATTTAAGGTAATCTCACTTCTGGATTTTCTTTCGTTCATATAGTCTTCTTCCAAAAATCTAAAGTGGGTGCTTATGACCACCTTTTGATCTTCGGGACCATAGAACATACACCCTTTTGTTCTCTCGGGGTAACCTGCAAACAACCTTAATTCTGATCGAGGATCCAATTTACCGGCTTCCTTGTCCAACACGTATGCCGGACACCCCCAAAATCTCATGTGTCTCATACTAGGCTTGCTGGTCCACAATTCTTTGGGAGTTTTGGGAACCGATTTGGATGGCACCAAGTTTAGAATGTAATCTGCTGTTTCCAAGGCTTGACCCCAGAACGACTTGGGAAGATCCGCATAACTCATCATAGATCTAACCATTTCCAAAAGAGTTCTGTTTCTTCGCTCTGCAACCCCGTTTTGTTGAGGGGTTCCGGGTGCAGTGAGCTGGGATACAATCCCTTCATCAGATAAGTAGTTCAAAAACTCATCGCTGAGGTATTCGCCTCCACGATCAGATCGTAGAGACTTGATACATTTTTCCCTATGATTCTCTGTTTGAGCCTTAAATTCTTTGAATTTCTCAAAGGTCTCAGATTTATGCTTCATAAGGAAAATGTAACCGTACCTTGAGTAATCATCAATAAAAGTGACAAAATGCTCATGACCTCCTCTTTCTTTGGTTGAAATTGGACCACATACATCTGTGTGAACGATCTCTAACACTTCTTTGGCCCTATTCCCCTTGGCTCCAAATGCCCTCTTGGTCATTTTACCCTCCAAACATGATTCGCAGGTTGGAATTAGTTCAACTTGGAGACACTCCAGTGAACCGTCTTTTACCAACCTTTGGATCCTCTTTGGATTTATATGACCCAATCTTAGATGCCAAAGAAGTGTTTCGTTCACGTTTTCTTTTGTCAGAAATAGTTGATGTGTTATAGGATGCATTTCGTGAGTGGTGTGCACAGTTAATTGTATAGAGATTTTACATCAATGTTCCATAACAGATACACTCATCATTTCAAGAAATGATGTCATTCTTATTAGAAGAAACTTAGTGTCCTTTAATCGAATTTTAGAAACTGAAAGTGAATTCTTTCTAAAACTGGGAACATAAAGATAATCTAAAAAAAAACTATATCTTCAAAAGATAGGTGCACTTCTCCCACTGCTTTAGCTGCCACTCTCGTAGCATCGCCCAGTGTGATGAGGATCTCACTTCCACTAAGTTGTCGGGTCCGTTTGAACCCGTGAAGCCAACATGATTAGTGGATCTCGTATCAACCACCAACGAATGAGAAGTATATGCCGCTAAACAAGTTTCAACAACTAGTGCGTGAGAGTTACCTTTCTGTCAGTCCCTTTTGGGGTTGGAACAGGCAAAACCTCCATTGTCCTCTCTCACCGTAGCTTAAGCACTTCCTCTTTGGATTTTCCTTGACACAAGAAGCATTCCTCATCTTACCATTGCCCTTGGCAACAGTTGAGTTTTATTGCTTATGGCCTTTGGTCCTCTTCTTTTTCTTGCCTCCCTTGGCCTAGAAGATGAAGATGGACCACTTGCCGTCAAAACTTGAGTTTGGTGCCTTATCAACATTTCTGCCGAGACCAAAAGCTTGCAACAAATTAGCTAGCGAGGCCAAAATGCTCAAAAAAACTTTTGGGCAGAGAGAAGTACCAAATTCATCTGAGTCTCCAGATCATAATCTGCACTCAGAATCTCAAGTTTGTTCAGATGAGCCATCTATTTTGAGGACGTAATCCCTTACGGGTTTGCCCTCCACCATTTTCAGCGATGACATCTCTCGCAAGGTGATCTGATGAGTCCCGCATGTTTTGACTCGTCACCGCTCATCCGATTTTGGTGTGTCAAAAATCCACTTGTGCTTTTGTGCGCTTAGGACAATTATAATTTTCCAATCAATATAGTTTCCATATTGTATTGACTTTAAGTATAATAACAAAGGATTAAAAGGTAACGACATCCCGAATCAAATAAATAACTATATGCATAGGCACAAGTATATCACAAGATTCGATCACATGCATCATATTTAAAATCTCAAAAAAAAATATGAACATCCATCAGCCAACATCTCAAAACAGTTTAAATAAGCCACGTGGAGTGGGTCATTATTTAAACACATTCAAGCAGGTTACAAACAAGAACAGTTACAAACCTTTAATATCCAGATTAATAGTTGGCTCCCACTTGACCAATATAAAATTGACAGGGACTTCGGGGAAGTATATGCATATCAATTTTATACCTAAGTAATAACCATGATTAAATACAGGATTATTATTTCATTTTGAACGAGCCTCGTGGGGAGGGTCATCGTCGCCACTAGTAATAACCCACAATCATCCGTTTGGAATTCATTCATGTGAAAGCTATCTTTTGACCGTCCCGTGGGGGGAATTCTCCAAAAGAATTCACAAATAAATAAATTATGGAGGTCAAAATTAATTCAATTTTATTATCCGGAAAATTGTCAATTAATTATTTAAACATACTTAGTAATTTTGAAGGTGAGATTTTTCATTTGGGCAATTCTCATGCAAACACATTTAAACAAATTAAATAAAGCATAAGATAGCACTAAATAAATCAAGCAAAACAGAAAAATAAACATATTGGGCACAAATTATCCAATTGTCATGGTTTGATTTTTCTTGGCTTGATCTTGAAGAAATACCGTGTTGAATTTCTCCCACTCGATCGTCTTGAAAAAATGCTCCGTCTCGAAACGCCACGCCAAGCAGCTCGCAATGGATGCACGCCAAGATCCGCCGGCCGCCATTATTCATTCGTCCGCTCGGCAGCCACGCCGCCACATGATAAAAATCGGCACGGCCGGTCGGTGACGCGTCGTCCATCAGCGCCGCAAGCGCTTCGCCCAGGGCCTCGCCCCAGCGGTTCTCGGCTCCAGCGCCTCCCTGCCGCCTTCCCCTCCATCCTTTGGCATCCTCGCCGCCGCGCACGGTCTTTGCGTCGCCTAAGCGCCCGCCCGTGCGTCCATCTCTTGGCTCGTCCGACCACTTCGACTCAGATGGCGCCCGTGCGATACAAGGTGTCGTCAGCAAGCCTCCCTCACGTTATCACGTTTGCATGACGCACACCCCACGCCCGGCCTCTGATTTCGTCGCTTTAATTCTTCATCTCGCCTTGTTTTTCGATCCTAAGTACAATTTATTTACAAAAAATAAATAAACCTAGATCTAGACTAGTCTATTACATTGATCAAATCAAACAAATTCTAATCTACTCGTGGATTTTCTCACGAGGCAAAACAAATCCGAACGAATCGAATTAAAAACCACAGTTTATATGCATGCATAAACAAACACATTAAATTCCATGACAATTGGATACCTGAAAAATAGATCTAGCAATTCTACTATCCAATTTCAAATTTAATGCCATCGAATCAAATTACAATTTAAAAAATTCAGAGCCCGAAACCGTGGCTCTGATACCAGTTTTTGGGGAATAAGTTGCACAGATCTATTCGGGGTGAATATTTAAATACAAATTTAATTCTTTAATTATTACTAGCATGAATTAATCCTATATTAATTCAAATAATAATCCAACAACATATCATGCATATAATAATTCACGTAAAACCTACGCATGCGGAATTCTACGAGTTTACGTGAACATACCTCTTGGGATGGCAACAGTGTGGCTGAATAGACTAACCGTAAGGACTTCCAAAGTATTCCCTTAGCCCTCGTTCGACTGTCCGGTGGAAGGATTCTTGTGAACGATTTAACAAAAGGAAAATAAAATATGTTGCACCACCATTGTGGATTTACTAATTTTTCCAGCACATGGAATTGTACACTACTCACAATTGTTGTTTAAAAAAAAAAATACAATCTGTCGACGTTACAAAATATTTGATATTTTATCGACGCTGATATTTTTCCGAAAAACCAATTTTCGTGTGTTGTTGGGAATGAAACATTCATCCCCTATTTATAGAGGCCAGGTGGTCGAAAATTTAGGTCTAAAATAATGTGGAAAAAATCTTTTCTTGATCTTCAATAAATCTTGAATATATCTCCTATATTCTTTTTCCCATAATTATAATATTTCACAAAATCCCACCTTCTCTATTTGCTATGGAATTTTCGAAAATATTGGGGTTCAAGATTCCAAGATTTGGATCTTCTTGAATTTATGAGATATTCTTGTATTTCAAGAAATACATATCTTCCATAATATCTTTTCAAGAAAATCAAGAAAATCTTTCTTGCCCACTATATTTCAAAATTTTCGAAATCTCTATTATAGATAACCAAGTGGGAGATTTCTTGAATTTAATGAGATAATCTTGTATTCCAAGAATACATATCTTCATTCCATAACAAAATTCAAAGAAAATCTTTCTCCCCTTTTATCTACAAAATTCGAAATTAATAAGGAAAAATTAAGCAACAATATTTATTTTATTTTAATCACCTTTTTTCAGTTATTGGACTATATGTTAGGCTACTTAGGAGGCCTTTAAGAGAATTAAGATTGTACCTTCTAATGGACCTTGAATATCTAATATTGAGCCACAATATAATTCAAGCCCATAAATATTAATTAATCCCACTACATAATTAATATTGCACCATCCATCTTAACCCATATTACAGTCAATATGGCTCATTATTTCCCTTGTTTAAGATTATCTAGCCCATTAATTAATTCAAGCCACTGAAATAGCTTTCCATTAATTAATATCTTTTATCCTTGGTCAAGGAACGGTTCAACATTATTATCCATACCGGAAACTAATTCCACTTGCAAGATTTGGTATGATAAAGCTTATGAACCTCCCAAGGGGGCAAATCGAACAAGCGTACTTGCACACGATTCTTCGTATTAAATCTTAGCAATCACATGTGACTAATAATATTGCCCAAGATAAAAAGTATTGAATCTCATTGATTCGCTACCCATGATAAGTCAAAGCAATAGTTACCAATCCCACGTGATCCTATTTAAGGGACGCATATTAAGAAATAACGAAACACTGAGGTCTAATTCTTCCTTGTTCAGTTCTGAAGCATTTATCCTCCTGTAGGTCCTATTCAGTGCATCAGTCATGCACTAGTGTAATCTCTTGGTCAAGACAAGTCAATCTGAGCCTTACACTTCAACCTTTCACGATGGGTTGTTCATTTCCATCTAGGTCGTGAATAGCATACTTTTAGTTACAAGAGACTGTTAATTTAATCTTCTGTGATCTGGTATCACTAAATTAACTACAATGTAATACGTACGACTTATTGAACAGTTATGCAGTAAATATATGTAACATTCAATAATATTTAAAGCATAAGTGATAAACAATTTATTTCAGTAAATAAGTCTGAAAATTCAGTTTCGATTATACAAAGTAAAAAGCATACTTTCCAGTATAATCCCAACAAACCCGACATCCACTAACGGGGCCCCACTTCAAGCTAGAGCGAAGTTTTGTATATATTGATTCATCTCAAGAGTTAATCACACCTAAGGGTTTCGAACTTAAGACCTAGAAAGAATTATACTCCTAAATTTCAATCCTACACCACTTGACCAACCCTTGGTGGTTATTACTATTACTTTTCTTGATTTAATTAAATTCTTTCAGACAAAAATGGTGGATCCTAGCTAGTTCATTTTTATGGGGTAGTTGAGAGATTTTGTTAGATCTTCATCTTTCTCGTGTTAGTTTTGGATAGCATTAAGTGTATATTTGAATGAAATAAGGAATATATAGAGAGTATATTTGAAAAGGAGGAATATTGTCTCGAGAATGTTTGGATGAACAAAAATGGCTATTCAAATAATCTCAAGAGTTGAATAAGAATATGTTGTTGGTGTTCAAACAATATCTCACATCGAAATAATATGGAAGGATCATGAGGTTTATTAGGGTGGACGCTATCTCCATTAATATGAGGCCTTTTGGGAGATGCCCAAAAACAAATCCGTGCGGGCTTGACCCAAAGCGAACAATATCATAACAATGAGGTACACATTTGAGCTTGCACAGCTGCACTTGGACATCCCTTTTTTCAAACAGCTCTCCAAGGTAATAGTTTGGACAGCGGTTCCAAACCGCTGTCCAAGTGTTCTGAAAATTTTAATTCAAGCCAAATCGTGAACTAGACTTCAATTTTTCCCCAAATTAAATCAAGCTAGCGTCTCCTTCCTCTACCCTAATCGAACTCCGTCGCTCGTCCTCCCATTCCGCCACCGCCGTCGTCTTCCCATTACCTCTTATATTTCCCCAAATCGCGAACCATGCCCTAGCCTCCTCCTCCCTCTTCCCCAAATCGAACCAGAAGCCCTAGCCGTCGTCTTCCCGCCGTCGTCTTTCTCCTTCTCCCGCTGTGTCATCAGGTAAGAGCCCTAATTTATTTCAAACCAAACCACTAGCATAGTATTAATGTAGAAGACGTTGATAGCATAACTTGGTGTTTGATAGTATTAATGTAGAAGTTGAGGTTGAGGTTGGTGTTTGATACAAACCACTAGCATAGTATATATTAACGTAGAAGTTGATAGCATAACTTGGTGTTTGATAGCATAACTTTCCGATTCATTTGAGAATTGAGGTTGGACTAAATTGGTGATAAATTAATGTAGAAGTTTGATTAATTGGCAGTGTACTTGTAATTAATTCGAAATAATATGCTTGATAAATGAACAATTAATTGTAAATGAACAATTGATGCACTCAAGGTGTTTGATAATATGCTTGTGTGAGGATTTAAGCATAAATTAGGATTAATACATTATGATATATTTTGGTTATATTAATTTGATGATTTGGTGAATGGATAGTAGTGTGTTGCTTTAGATGATTAATGATGGTACATTAGGTTATATACATTGTTTTGAGATGCAACAAATCCTTAGATACATATGCAATATACAAACCTTAGGTACTACCACATTATATATGCAAGTTTTATACATTAGGATTGTAATACTTTTTTAGGTTTAATACATTAGGATACATGTGCATTATCTTGAGAAACACTTCATATTGTCTTTTTCTATAGGCATCTCTAGTTCTATATGGATCGAAAGTGGGTTCGAAAGCGATCGATTATCGATGAGTATAGTAATGGGGTGAAAGAATTTTGTAATCATGCAATTAGACATCGCGACCGACCCTCGGTACATTCCATGTCCGTGTTGGAAATGTATGAATGGAAAAATCGTTAGTGGTCGAGAAAGTCCGTTTTGACCACTTGATGATTCACGGTATTGATAAAACATATACCGCTTTGGACATATCATGGTGAGAGAGAGATGGATGTAGCTCAAGCAACCTAGAAACCGACTTTTTTTAGGTTTGAAGATACAAAGGGATGCGGATATTTTCGATGATGTACCGATTGTTGATACATCAAGGGGGATGACGATGATCCGCGAGATCACCCTTATATGTCGAGAGAAGTTAAGGGATTCTCGCCGGATTACCACCGCGTGGGTGTGTAAGAAGCAACAAAACCGCACCGTTGTGTTGATATTGTTCAACCTAAAAGAAATTTCACCAGTTGTCCGATGAGTGCTTCACAAGTATGCTGGAAACAGTTAGTGGTCTATTGCCTGATGGAAATGTACTGCCTAAGAGAGCATATGATGCTAAACAAAGAGTGTCCCCACTAGCGGTTGGAAGAAGGAATCAATTTTCTTTCAATTGCCCTATTGGAAAGAGTTGTATGTTAGACATTTCATTGATCTAATGCACGTTGAGAAGAACGTTTGTGCCAGCTTGCTCAACACTCTCCTAGCTGATAAGAAGTCCAAGGATGGTTACAATGCAAGAATGGATATGATTGATATGGGAATAAGAGCAGAATTAAAACATATGCCTAGAGAAATGGGTCAACCGTTCTTACCTCCTTGTGCACACACCTTGTCCAAGAATGAGAGAAAAGAGTTACTTCAGCTGCTAAAGGATGTGAAAGTACCAGAGGGTTATTCCTCCAACATACAGAGACTTGTATCAGATGATGGCGTGAGACTGATGAATCTGAAATTGCATGACTATCATGTCATCATGGAGACTTTCTTGCCCATTGCAATACGTTCTATCTTGCCTCAAAATGTGTGCATAACCATAACAAAGTTATGTTGGTTCTTCAAGGCAATGAGTAGCAAGGTCATAGATCCTAGAAAATTGCTTGGTTTTCAGAGGCAGATTGTGGGGACTCTCTGTGAGCTTGAGATGTATTTCCCTCCATCATTTTTTGATATAATGGTTCACCTAACAGTTCATTTGGTACACGAGACAAGGATGTGTGGTCCTGCTCGTATGCGATGGATGTATGGTGTAGAGAGATATATGAAAGTGCTCAAAGGATATGTGATGAATATGTCCAGGCCGGAGGGATACATTGCAGAACGCTATTTAGTAGAAGAAGCAGTCGAGTACTGGTTAGAATTTATTCTGAATGTCGATGCAATTGGACTTCCAGTTACCCGGTACACCAATAGGATGGATGGTGAAGGCATTACCGGTGGTCAACCTGTAAGTGTTAGCATGGAGGAACTAACACGGATGCACTTGTGCGTACTTCACAACACGGTCGACGTGCTTCCTTTTATTGACGTGCACATGCGTTCACTTGCTGAGAGAAATCCCACCAGAGATAGATCATGGATTGAAGTTGAGCACAATCGCACGTTTGTTGACTGGTTCAATGGTTATGTAGCAAATATGTTGTCAGGGGAAGCAGAATCAGTGAATGAAAGAGTTAAGTGGTTATCCAGAATGCCTAATAGACATGTGTATTCATACAAGTGTTATCTTAGCAATGGATACACATTTTATACCAGAGATCATGATGCCACAAGTACTATGCAGAATAATGGAGTGTCCATTACTGCAACTGCAGTGGATCAATCAAATACTACTTACTTTGGACAGATTGTCAACATTTGGGAACTCGACTATGTTGTTCACCGTCAAACAATCTTCGAGTGTAGTTGGGTGAGGATCCCTAATGGGGTCCAAGTTGAAAGTTCTGGGTTCGTACGCGTTGATTTGAAGAATGTGAGATACAGAGATGACCCTTATATAATGGTCAGTCAAGCTCAACAAGTTTTCTATGTCCCCGACCCAGTTAATAAGAAATGGTCCATTGTGGTTCTGTCAAACAAATTTAACAATAGTTTCCAGATTAGCGACCATGTCGATGAAGATGTTGACATAATTGATGATCCTTTTCAAAACTTCACTCATTCTGTACCATCTTTCGATGATCCTGCAAATCCACGCCCATACCAGAGAATAATTAGAGATGATGATGAATATGGCAATCCGGATCTTGTTAACATTTATGGTCATTAACGAGAAAGGTCAACCAAAAAACGAAAAAGAAAAACAAGTGCTAAAAAGAAATGTAAGACTTTATTGATTGTTGTTTCTTCTGCTATATTAAATGTTGTTTCTTTTGATTTATTAAATAAAGTGAATTGTTAATCAACAGGTTCCGAGGCAACGAGATAATGAACATTGTGGACATTTTGTGTGTTGCTCTATTGAAGACATAATCCGCGCTTCTCTAACGAACATTCCTCTCAATGTAAGTCAATTTATCGATTTATTTAAATTATTATTAATTGAATAAAAATTCATACTATATTGATTGATTCGTTGTTTGCAGTTTGTTATGAACGTGAGCTCAATTCTTACTCTAAGAAAATACTGGAGAAATGGAAAAACTATTGGACGCGCGGGGTACCTTTACAATCAATTCTTATATTCATACGATATTAACTGAACGTTGTTTGAAATTTTGGTAGCATGTAATTTCTTTTATATATTTGTGATGATATATATTTCATGTTTTTGGTGTATTGGACGTATATATGTTTACGATTGTATGTTTATTTATTTCATGATGTGTATGTTTATTAATTTATTTGATGTTTTGGTATATATATGTGGTATATGTTTTGATTTATGGTTTTATTATAGGATTTTTGGTTTATGGTTTATGGTATTGGACATATATATAAGTTTTGGTTTATAGTTTTATTATAGGAATTTTAAAATATAAATTAATAATTAAAAAAAAAATATTGGACAGCGGTTTTCAACCGCTGTCTATGTAAAATAATAAACGAATTTAAAAAAAAATTTGACTTAGACAGCGGTTGATAACCGCTGTCCAAGACAAAGGCTTGGACAGCGGTTATCAACCGCTGTCCAAGATTAAACTTGCAAAGCGGTTAGAAACCGCTGTCCAAGTGCTTCTCTTGGACAACGGTTTTTTATCAGCTGTCCAAGCTTGGACAACTGATGCTTGGAGAGCGGTTTTAACCGCTCTCAAAGGTAATTTTTCACAGCTGTCCAAGCCCAAATGTGTATTAGTGGGGGATTTGGGTCTATCCAGGATCTCAACAGTGGAATCAGAGTCATGGTCCCAGGCGAAACGATGTGGAGTAATCCCCGGTGTTGAACAAATAAGATGGAGAGCCTCGGTGAAATAAACGGGGGTCTCTATGGACTAGGCGACGTGACCTAGATAGAGCGGGTCGTTTGAGGGGAGGCTCGGTGGTCTTTGTTTGAGGGGAGGATTATTGGGGTTCAAATAATATCCCACATCGAAATAATATGGGAGGATCATGGGGTATATTAGGATGGACACTATCTCAATTGGTTCGAGGCCTTTTGGGAGATGCCCAAAAATAAATCTGTGAGGGCTTGGCTCAAAGCGGACAATATCATACTAATGCGGGGATTTGTGTTCATCCAAGTCCTAACATGTGACAATGTCTAATTTTATGCCTAAGGTGCACCATGCAATTAAGTACAAATATTTCAGGACATGCATCTTATTTTATTAAAACATGTAATTTATTTATATTAAAATATATAACTTGTTTTTACTCACACAAATTCTATATTTCAGTGCAAATAAATTGCATATTTCTAAAATAAATTTGAATTGCATGATGAGGAAACCTACTCAAAAAAATTGATATGAGTTGATTAGCAAAATTGCCACATTTTGCCAAAATCTCAAAATTCATGCAACTTTCTTTCAGTTTATACACGAAAGCATAAATAGATACGATATTATATTATTTATATTAATTCCTTTAACATTAGCTTCTCCTCACTTGGGCTAGATTCCCGTGGCTTATTTAGTGTACAATTTAATATAAGTGAAGTTGCTTTATGAGGGATTCGTAGCGTGAATGTGAGCATTTTTTGCTCTAATACCATGAAAAAGTGTTATCTGATATAAAAGTTCGAACTTTCAAAAAGACGTGCAATTAACTCATTTATATTAATTTCCTAACATAGAAAATCTATAACTTCAGAGTTTTTTTTTTAAAAGGTCAAATAATTACTTAAATTCATGCATAATCTCAAAACATAAATAGTGATAGATGCTCATCGAACCACTTCACTTATTCCACCTCATCACTATAACTCCAGATTTAGATTATTATATTGACCACGATGACCAGATTTATTTAAGATGACAATTGGGAAGTTGTGAAAAAAATTCATCTCATTAATTAAAAGCCAAAAAATATAGAAAAATGTGCGATTAATTCATTTGTATTGTTCCCTAACAAGTTATAATTACTAGACAAACGTCACAAACGTTCTAACCAACTCATGTAATGTAGAACATGTTAATTACATATCATTTGTTGATTGGAGTTATCAGGACTAGTTTTGAACATTAATACTAGTGCCAATTATAAATGTAAGAATTTTATTCCATTTAAAATTTCTAATTACTTGTAAGGAGTTAACTTGTAAAGAGGTATAGAATTAATTAACTTATATTATTTTTTCGTTAAACACACGCTTACTGATCATCACGGCTATAACCATTTGTTTATAGAATTGGTGATGAGATGAGATCTTTTCAACCTACAACCATGCACCCTTAATTATCAAAATGATAATTTTGATCGCTTATAAAAAAGAGGGTAAATTACAGAAGTGGATTTTCATGTTTTTTTTTTTTTAATGAAAATGATCCCACTGGATTTTAGAAGGAAAAATCAAAGGAATTTTTGGGACCAAATTTGTTTTTTGAAAATTATCTTGTGACCAAAATTGTTAAACCAACTCTGCATGAAAAATGACCAAAAAAGAAGGCGTGACTAAAACTGCAGACGAAAAATTCACATTGGACACTTTTGCAATTTACCCTGAAAAAGAGGGTCACAAAAATCTAAAAAGCGAGACGAGGCGATATATCAAATGATTATTCTTATATGCACTAGATGTACCGTGCATTTCATAATTTATTTTTTTAAATATATATAATTTATTTTATAAATATAAATTATATGTTTAAAATAAATTGTACGTTTAAAAAATACATTAAGAAGATGTTAATTTGCAGATTTTCGCTTCAACTCTCACGCCCACATATTTGTTCCATCATTTGGGGAAAAAAATACATATTGCTACTTGCTAGGTTCTAGCTCCTTTTGGTCAAACAGTTGACTCATCAATAATGCCTTTTTCTTTATCAAGTCTTAAAATGGAGCCAAGTTGCCAAAATTAGAAAGTTGATATGCATGCTAATTAAAACAATTAAAACACTAACAAAGAACATTAGCTATATATACACATAGTAACTCCAAATGAAAAGAATATTCGAGAACATAGGATGTTCATAAAACATAGGGTATCTACAAAAATTAATTTATTGTGTTCAAATTTGTGTACGAATTTCTTTTCATTTAAAAATTGATTTAAACTTATAAGGAGGAGATAATAAGGCCTTCACCTCCAGGAATGAAAAAGCGGCTACCCCCGCCCTATTCTATCCCTGCAGCGAAAAGCCGAGTTCTCTATTTATCTTCGGGGACATCATCCGACTTAGCGGCAAACCTCTAAATCAAATTAAAATGAAAAGAAGGATCCATTGTCCGCCCTTCGAGCTCTTGAAGGTGGTTTTGCTTGCCGGTATCCCCATTTCCAAGTATTGTGCAGGCTCGAGTCAGTCCTTTCGTCAATCCTTTAATCGAATTCTTTCTCAGACGAGCGCAACCTAGGTTAGGGGGTCGTTAGACCGTAGCTTGCTGCTGAAAAACGAAACGAATAGGCAAGCGCGGCTCGTTTCGCTCTTCAAGCTCCCCACCCCCTGACTCAACCTCAACATCTATAAAAATAAAAAAAGCCCTTTCTCCTTTTCATAATAATAAGGTAAGCTTTCAAGCCGTAGATTGAGCACTATCCTTTAGCTAAGTAGAGGTCATTGCCTTTCTTCGTCCGAGTGAATCTTTTCCTGTCTTCTACTCTGGGATTTCCCACTTGGCGCTTTCTGCCGCTCGGTTGAGAACCTTTGGATACCCATTTTGTCGTCCTGTGATGAATCCGCGGGTCTGATATCGTGCGATAAGTCACTATTCAATAGGCCAAATCCAATCGGTGTGGTTGGATTCTGTTCAACAGCCCAAGGACTTGGAGCACATCTTTTGTTCTTTCCACTGCTTGAAGTGATTGTTACGACCACGAAGAAACGAAAAATCATCATTTTTTGTATTTATTATAGGCTGGACAGTAGTTATCTAAAATAGATTCCCCTTCCGCTCTCCGCCCATTTCCGAATGTTTGTGCTTCGAATCGGGCTTCTTCCTCTTGAGCTCTCGCCCCGGCTTCTGCTTCCTCTCTTAGTAGTTATATTATTAAGAGATTAGGTTTTTTTGTAGTCCAGTAACTTTGCATCATTTTATAATTGGTCCCGATTGTTTTTATATTTTGATTTTTGTCCTGTAAGTTTTCAAAAATTTTGAAATTGATATTTTTATTTGCTGCATCAAGTTACAAAGCAGGTAACCATCACATGTAATTATTTTATTTTTCGAAGCGTCACTTCACATTTTTTAATCATAATAATTTTTTGTCAGGTTTTGGGGCAGGTTCAAAAATAGTTTGTACGTTGTCGCGAGTCGTTTTAGTTGATGAATATTATGTGGCTAATTTGGTAACAACTCGCAAACAAAATATATACGTGTAAAATAAACGGTAAATAAGATGAATTTGTTGACCCAGTTCGTCAAGAAATGACTACTCTGGGGGCATACCAAGCCGTGATATTGTATTATGAGCTTCACATCGCATAGTTCTTGATACATCTTATGAAGATGAATCGATCTGAGATAAAGATAATTTTTTCTATTAGCAAAGCTTAGGGTTTTTTTGTATATGTGGATGATCACTTTCGAATTTTTTAGTTCCTCTCCTCTCTCGGGGATTTTTGTAGGCTATTTTTCCAACCCTTATCTTCTTCTTTTTTTTTTTCTTCCCTTTATAAAGACTCCTAAAGCATGAAATTTGGGTTGGTATAGCATGAAATTTGAGTCTTTAGATCATGCAAGAACCCGTGGTGTTGCCATGTTTCGAAATTTTTCTTCTAGATTGATCTTCGTGCTAGCTTTTGCATAGGATGCTCTTTTGATCGTCCAAATTAATCTCTTGTTCGGTTGGATGTTTTGTTCGCCTCTTTAATCATGTCAGTTTTATGCTGGAAGATTGTCCTCCTCGAGCACACTGAGCCCTCAGGATATTTGGGTCTTCGGGATATTTGAGTGTCGAGCACTCTGACCCTTCAGGATTTTCGAGTATTTTGGCCGCCTGAATCCTCAGTTTTGCTTATGGCCTTCTCGATTTAGCTTATCTGATTCCTTCTTTCCTGACCTGAGTAGCGGATACGTTTGTTCGGTAGGCTGGTCGAGCAATTCTGATCGGTTGGCAAACAAAAAGTAACTTATCCACCAGGCATGATTATTTTGTTCGAATATTACACGTGTCGCTCTTTGATGTTCGATTAATCCTGATTTATTATATCGAACACAACAATACCCCCCAGCCGGGTCACTTTGTTTTCTACATGGGGCCCGGCTGTTAAACTCTGATTGGGCCATATTTGGTATCGTCCAGATTCCTTGTTGTATTTTGAATTCAGATGTCGACGTTTATATAAATCATATTTCTCCGCCTTAATCCCTTTCTCTCTTTTCTCCTCTGTTTTTTAATTGTCTCTGCGTTCGAAAGTTTCCGGTGAGGGCATCATCGTTCCGGCAAAGAAATTCATTCAGGTAACCGCTGCATTCTTCTTCTATTTTGTAATTATGGCCTCTTGCTCGAACTCCTCTGTTCAATCCGACCATCCTAGTTCCCCTTCTCCTTCCCCTATCAGTAGAATCCCCCGTAGTAATGTAAATACGTCAGAGACAAATGTCTCGAATTCGGGATTTCGTTGGCAATTTTGGCAACCATTTGCCGTTCTTTCCTCCGATTCCAATGAAGCCCTAACGGAGTCGGATAGGGACTTGGCCCGTAATGATCCGTCGGACGACTCTGATTATGATTCTTCGCCCCAAATTCGTATTAGGTCTGGGGTCATGATAATGTTAATGTAGATAGAAATGACAATGTTGTGAGGGGGGAAATTTTGGCGGCTGTAAATTTAACCGGATCGAACATAGGAGTAGATGTTGAGCAAAGCTTTGAACTTGATATACCTATTGGTGTCCCTCATAGTCCAACATATAAATGATTATAATGCTCGTTATAGTTTCGATTTGCCTCGAGCAACCTCATAGGAATAGGGTAGAGAACGAGTACCCGGCCGAGCAAAAAAATGCGAGCATAATTGATGAAGATATGCTCGCTCAACGCATAAAATTTATGAAACCCCAAGGATGTTTTTTTTTTTCGCACCGTCCTCGATGAAATTTGATCAACCTCCCCAAGAAGGTTGTGTCGCAGTTGAATTTGGACACCATGGAAGCCGGGCCTCCGATTTCCTCTTCATCCCGGCTATCACCCGCTTGCTTGTTGAATGGAACATTACCATTACTCAAATCAAACCGAATGGATGGCATATGATTATGAGTTTCTTGACTTTGTTCGGTAAAATGAAACCAAGATATTATCCTTCTAAAAATTGAACTTGCTCGATTGGTGCACTTGACTCGTCCGAGGGGTGAACACGGATGGTTGTTTATGCAAGCCAATGCTAAGTGCAAAATCATCGAAGATGTCTTAACAAAAAAATTAGTGATTGGAAGGAAAAATTCCGGTTCGTAGGGCGATTGAAAAGCCCGCCTCCTCGAAGCGAACCAAATGCTCGTTTAGACATCCCCAATCGACTTGAGTGTACCAAGTAAGTGATTTTGTATCTTTCATTCTTCAATTTGAACCGATTTTAACTCACTTTTTTATTTCGGGATTCTACCGCAATCGGACAAGGAGACAAACGACGGCTATTTCAGCAGCGTTTGGCAAATTGATCTGGAATCTCGTTCGAGCGATCTGTGATAACTCAATAATCTTCTTGTCGAGAAAGAAAGGAGGTTTGTTCGTGCCTCCTCATCATCTTGTTCTTTATTAATCCTACTGGTAAGGATTGTCTTTTTGTTTTTGTATGTCTTGTGCCTTTTTGTTCGCTATTATCCTCTCGGTTCTCATTGAATCATTTTATTTACTGACTTTCCCCCGGTGACCATTCTTTGTGAGTACATCCGAACACACCGAGATGGGCTCGGAGAAAAAAGGCCACATGAGCTTGTTTCGATTCAGCCGAGCGAGAAGCTCAAATGAAAGTAGAGGGAGGCGAAAGCAGGCTAAACGACCTCATCCGGGTCCCGAGAATCAAGTCGAGCACAAAGGGGCTCCTGCTCGGTTGAACATGGGGTTGGCGAACAAGCTCCACCACCGAAAAAGACCAAGGGTGGAGATCGCCGGCAGGGGGCCGAGAGCAGGGCCGAGCGAGCAGGCCGAACGAGCAAACTCGAGACGAAGCACCGATGCCGTCAGTCGACTCGGACCCCTACTGCCGAGGCGATCGAAAGGGCCGCCTCTGGTGTCGGGTCCCATTTCGCAGATTGTTGAAATGGAAGTTGGCACATCTTCTCCACCTCCACCGACCCCCCCAGATCATGGACTCCGTTAGATCCCGAGCTCCGGTCTCCTCAAGATAAATCATTCTTGGGATGGGATCCATTTCGGCGTGGGGTACATTTTGCTCGCTTCTGTTCTTTGCTTTGGTTTCGGTCGATATCTCTATATTCACTTGGTCGAATATATATATTGTAGGTTGAGCAGGTTGTCGCCTTAATGCCCAACTCAAGAATTACTTTTGCTGTTGAGTGTTCCCAAAGTTCCGCGCGTTAGGAGCATGTTTAGAAAGCTTGCCGGACTCTCGCTCGGCGTGGACTCATCGATCCGGAGGAGTCCACTACGGGTCCCACCCCTTGGAAAATATGCGTCTGGGCGGTGCTTGGGGGCCAATCTATGGTCGCTCTTGAGAAAGCTTATGCTCAATCCGCTAACCTCCAAGCCAATTATTTGGCTTTGATTAGAACTTTTGAAGATAAGGTGGTCGAAATAACAGAGTCCATGATGAACCGAGATCGCTCAGAGCAACTGCTTTTTGACAAGCGGCATTTCATCTGCCTCGTGAGGATGCCCACCGATTTCAAGAGAATGCTACTTTGGCTCAAGAAGATGCTCGTCAAAACAAGAGAGGCAATCAATCGGGCCTCGGAGGAGGTGATCAATATAACAAGAGCTCGGAAGAAATGAATGTTGAGCCAGAACTCCGAAATGGGTGTTGAAAAAATGGAAAGTGAGAGGGACGACTTCGCCAATGTTTTCATCATTCTTTGAGGAGACTAATACTCGTTTAGGTCTCGAAAAACTCAAAACTCGCACGATGATGAGTATGTCGACTCTAAGTCGAACTTCTCAGATATTTGCGCTTTCGATGCCGCTCGATCTGTTTCGCGGATACTCAACAAATAACAAATTTATCCTCTCATATCCAAATTTTCAAAGAAGACGATTGATAACCCTCCTGGATCGCTCCTTCCAATGTCGATTTAAATGATCACATGGCGATTTCTCCGTTCTTCTGAAGGGATCAAAGTTGATGATCCGATTCGGATGAGGAAGAGGGCTCGAACATGAATATCGGCCGAGGTTGTTTGGCCAAAATCTTGAGGACCGAGCACTGGATCGATCAAAAGTGCGGGGCGAGCAAAGTGGACCTCCCGAAGCATAATGCATCACCGACGAAAGTTTTTGGTAACCCACCATACCGAAGAGTTGTTGTTGAGGGGCCGAGCACAATTAGCTTCGATGTTTCTCTCCGCTTTACCCCAATTTTGACTTTGTTCCTTGATGTTTATTTTTTCTTTGTCGAACATGCGTTATGTAATTTTTTGGTCTTCTTCACTCTTTTGTTCGAACAACGCCTTTAACACTTTTGATTTCTTGTCTTTTGTTCGAACATATTTACAATTGGACGAATGGATTACATACCGAACTGTTTCCTCTAACCTGTTTGTTGAGGATGAATGTTGATACTTGTGTTGCTTGATGTTTGCTTTGTTGCTTTTCGCGTTAAACTTTATTGCTTTCCGGTTTTGCCCTTTTTTCTTGAATGAATTCAACATTAGGTTTTGCTATGCCGCTCCCGACTTCTTTTCGTTTTTGATTGTCTTATTGACGTTGCAATCGGTTGATCGTCTTATTTAGGTGCGACGGATGGGTTACTTTATGAACCCCCCTTTCTTGGTCTTGCGATCGTCTTATTTAGGTCGATCACTTCGTCTTATGGCCGTCTTATTTAAACTGCGACCCGCTTTTCGTCACCCGCCAGGTGTCTTCTGGTATCTGTAAGTACTAGTCGTCTTATCGATTGCGTACCCATTACTCGCTTTTCTTTGCGGGAATCAGAGTCTGAACTCGTTAAATCGGTGAACATAGACCAGGCTCGTTTCGTCTTTGTTAAAGATTCGTCCGGCAAGGTGCGACCTCAAAATAAACTTAACTAGAAAATCTTAGCGAACAAAAGTACATATATCTTTCTTTTTTTTTTTTTTTGAACACTTTGTATTCTATTACATCCTTCATATCTCAAGAAGACTATCTATTACACAACTTATTGTCATCGGACTAGGGTTTTGAATTTAAACCTTGTCTTGAGTAGACCTAACCGCCTCACCTTGTCCGCAAGATAATTGATGTTGACAAGTATGTGGCACATCATCCTGTCT
Source organism: Stenogyne calaminthoides (assembly GCA_037126765.1). Taxonomy (NCBI): domain Eukaryota; kingdom Viridiplantae; phylum Streptophyta; class Magnoliopsida; order Lamiales; family Lamiaceae; genus Stenogyne; species Stenogyne calaminthoides. The sequence continues at coordinate 2,933,209 of JBBCBC010000031.1, read as the reverse complement.
ACCCTTCTTTCTTTTTTTTTGTAACATGCTCAGCAAAGAAGAAGATAAACTTTTGTCCCTCCCCGGACAAGTTGTGGTTATCTTGGTACTACGAGCATGAAAGCATGTGGCGCATTCATTCTCGCCGCTTAAAAATAGCGCCGAGCAAAAACTTTCACCAGCGCACCATTCTGTCCCTCCATGATGCTGCCGAGCATCGGCATCCGCATCTTGTTTTGAGCGACACTATGACATCCCTCCCCTTCCGGAGGAGATTTTGGGGATGCATAGGGACTCATGGCTTATGTCATCGCGTAGGCGATGAGTAACGTGGAGTGGCAACCATGACTCTGCCGAGCATCTTGAGTCCGCAACGAGCTTCAACCCAGGCTCGCAAAAGTCATAATGACGGTAAAAGACTCGTGTCGGCGGACGCTTGATTCAAATTAATGATTGTTTGATCGAGAACCAAATTCTTCTACGCCCTGGGGCATACTAAACCGACTTCCTTCCCGAGAATCGCAAAGATTTTTTCCTTTTTTCTTCTTCATATGTTTTTTACGCTTTGTTCAAATTTATCAAGATGCCCCTATTTATAGAACTATCCCAAGTCGGTCCGGGTACGTGGTAGTGCTAGCTCTCTTATTTTTGTTCCCCCTTTTTGACATCCTGCTCGGCTTTTTGATGCTTCTTGCTCAAAAATTAACTCATCCTCGCATGGTCACACCACTTGTCAACTCGTTCGATATGTATCTTCTGGCGACAACCCGCTTTTGACATTATCTTCGTCTAACGATAGTGTCATCCAAAGATCTTGAAGATATGCATCGAAAATGATATACTCTTCTTTTTATGGTCGCCCCTACTCAGATTGCGCCATATGGTCGCAATTTTCGCACACTCATTTCGGTATGTATGCTAATTTTTCCAAAGGGAGGATACCGGCTCGCCTCTTTTAAGACTTGGCTAACATAGTAAACCCGCAAATGTGTGGTCCCTTCGCGTTTGTTAACGAAAAAAAAGATCGATTGAATGTTCGGACGCAAAGAAGATACAGATAGAGTTGTTCGCCATGATAAAGGCTTAGATGGCGGTCCGAGTATCCAAGGGTCTTTGCTTCAATGATTCAAATGCATTTTGGCAATGCTCGGTCCACTGAAATTTCCCCTTCTTTAATGTATCAAAGAAAGGTTTACATTTGTCCCCAGTTCGTGATATAAATCGGCTCACGGAGGCTAATCGTCCGGTTAACTTTTGGACCTCTTTCAAATTTCTGGGGGCTTGCATATCGAGCATGGCTTGAATCTTTGATGAGTTCGCCTTCAATCCCCCGCCGACTAACCATATGTCCGAGGAATTTCCCGAGTGAACCCCAAAGCTACATTTCTTAGGATTTAACTTCATATTGTATTTCCTGAGTATATCGAACGTTTGTGTGAGGTGGATGATGTGGTCTTCCTTATGTTCGCTCTTTACCACAATATCATCAATGTATACTTCAATTGTCCGGCCGATGTATTCGGCTTAACATCTTGTTCACCAAACGCTTGATATGTTGCTCCCGGCATTCTTTAGTCCGAAAGGCATCGTTGCCGCCAAGATATTCTTTTCATCGCGAGAATGCCGATCCTTTTGATCGTCAGATGCATGGGTATTTGGTGATAACCAAAGAAAATGCATCCATGAAAGTCATGAGTTCATGGCCCATTGTATTATCAACCAAATAATCAATGCTTGGCATCGGAAAATTATCTTTTGGACATGTCTTATTCAAATCGGTGAAATCAATACCACGATCTCCAAGATCCATTGGATTTGGCGAATCAATCTGATGGTTCGCAAGCCATCTTGGGCATTTTACCTCTCGGATCAGTTTGTTGTCAAGCAGCTTTTTGATTTCATTATTCATCGCCGCATATTTTTCTGGACTAAACTTTCTGCGTTTTTGGACAACTGGAGCTTGTATTGGATCAAGGTTGAGGGAGTGGCAGGCATGCTCTGGATCTATTCCAACCATGTCCTCGTGTGACCATGCGAACACATCTAAGTTTGCTTGAAGGTAAGCAATCATTTCTGTTCGGATTGGTTCAGGTATTTCTGAGCCAACGAACACTTCTAACTCGGGTCTGTTCGGGTCGATACTGATTGGCTCCAGTTGCTCAACAGGGGTTGCCTGCTTTCTTTTTTGCTTCCACCGAGGATCTTGGATGGACCCCCGGTGGTCGTCATCAACCTCCATGGGTTCAAAACCTATCGAGAGGCTCTAGGTCCGCTTTGCTTCGTTCGGCAGATCGATATTCATTTGATCTAGGAGATCCGGGGAACTAGTTGCCAACCCGGAATCTGTGGTTCGCAGATTCTCGTGTTTCGGGCGAGAAGCTATGCCCGTCGAACTTATGTTCGTCGGAAAATGTTTAGGCGGGGTTTTTGCTCGCTGGCTTGACTCACCAATCTCCCCTGTTTGTTCCATCATGTTAACAATATTTTGTTTTTCTGGTACACATGATAGCAAACAATCTCGAGCTTTCTTTTGATCTCCTTTTACACTTCCCGTTCCATCTTGTGTCGGAAATTTAACACAATAGTAATACGTGGAACAGGCCGCTTTGAATTCTTGAATAAACGGGCGACCTAGAAACCCGTTATAAGTAGACTGAACATCGACGATTACAAAATCTAACATCCTAGTTCGTCGAATGTCCGAATTCAAAGTTGATTCTAGCTCGACTCCTAACCTAATCATGCCATAGGGTCGGGTTACAGATTCCCCAAAACCCATTATAGTATGATTACATGGTTCAATATAACTGCTCAAATCCCCAACTTGTTTTTCCATCTGGCGAAGGGTATTGACGAACAAAATGTTCGCATAAGCTCCAGTATCAACTAAGAGGCGATGTACCTTCAACCCAAGGAGACGAGCACTGATGGTTAAGGAGTCGTTGTGGGGAGTTATAATTCCGTCGAGATCGTCCTCTGAAAAAATGATTTGGTGTGTAGGTGGGGAACTAGATGATGCGCTCGCCACCTTCACCTGATGGATGTCCTGCATGGCACGCATCTCCATCTTTTTTTAAATCCTGTTAGATAACGTTGGTGCTCGGTAACATCCACCCACGGACCATATTCGGGGCGTATCATGTGGATTTCTTGGCTTTCTCGACCTCTTCCCACATGGAGGCCCTCTTTTGGGCGTTTGAGATCTCTTCGTGATTCTTCGGGATCACCGCCGATGTTTGTTCGCCTTTTCGCTTTCCCCTTCGATCATCTGTTTTTTTACATTTGCGAATCCTGTTCGCGAGGCTTTTTAAGAACCGGGAAAGGCGATTTTCTTCATATAACTTCAAAGTTGGCGGAGTAAATCGCGGCAATTTTACATATTGTGCCGGATGTACTCGTGATAATTACAGATTTGGAAGCGTTAAGTCGACGCTTATCCATTACAATTCTTCTTGGCATGTCCAACATGTCCCGATCTTTAATTTGGTTAAAGATAGTTTTACTAAACGCCCAAAAACTTTGTAGGGCGTTTGTACTTCGCTTTTCTTCAAAAGGTTTGAAAGAGCACGGGGTCCATGCCCCCCATTCGTCGTTTTTCTTTCCGAAAACTTTCCTAGCGATAGGCTCTGTCTCAATTGTGATTGTGCGAGCAAATCTTGCATGGCTATGATTTTAGCTGCTCGCTCTCGAAACTCTGAGTATGAGTTCGGCCAATCTTGATGCATGGCCTTCCACATGTCTGTATTTAAAGTCGCCCTCCAACCACCGCGAGGATCTTAGCATCCTCTTCAATCTGGGGGCTCCATCATACAAACATTTATCAAATATTTCTATGTATGCTCGATCGGACTCACCTTTTAGTTGGGAAAAAGTCCAACAACCTTTGTTTCGGTATAGGCGACCACACATGGATGAAAAGTGGGACAAAATTGCCGCCCCATTTGTGCGAAAAGATGTGATGGACGGCAAGGGTAAAGTAGTAAACCACCTATGTGCCCGATCACCCAAAGTCATGGGGAATGATCGGCCTTTGCGTCGCCGCATCTGTAAATTTCCATCGCGATCATAAAGTCCGAATATTTCTTTGAGATGGACATGAGGATCCGGCTTCGATCGAAAATGGGAATTGGCGATCGGGTCTTTGCGACTTTCTCTTGTACTTGACCGCCATGATCGTGGTGATAATGGCGAAGCGGTATGGTGCTGGATTCGGTGGCTCTTAGTCGCGGCCAGGTCGGCCTGTAATCCCTCGATGGCTTTTTGCATTTCCGCAAATTTTGTGGGATTGATAGACTTAGATTGGGGTTGTTTCCCATCATGAGGATCCCGTGGATCATGCTCGTGATGGGGCAGTCCCCCTCTCCAAGTTTGTCCTTGACTACCCAATCGGTGATGGATAGACAACTTTGTTCCCGCCGATTTTTGTTCGGCATGCGGATGCTTATGAAGATCTGAATGTGCGGGCATCTCTATTGGATGTCCCTTTCCTGGATCCTTGCCGCCTATTATTGCCGATTCGGTCTTTGGCGGAGAGCCTCAAACGTCCAAACGCTGATGGTCTAGACCCTTGAGGCTGTTCGTCATCCGACGTATCATCGGCTTTTTTATGGCCCGCTTTGCGGCGCTTTTTTTAACTTGTTCGTTGTCGGTGTATCAAAGTGTTGCTCTTCATGCTTTTGAGCTTCTAACTTTGCTAATTCTTTTTTTTTTCCTCTCTTTACGTACTCGCAACAAAAAAGTGATGGCTTTTGTAATGTCGCGGGATCATTGGCTATATCCTCAAGATTGATAGTCTCCACCGCCGATCTTTATGAGGTCGACGGGCCTCTTTTCGGTCATATGGTCGGCTTTGTTCCGACCTCTCTCCGTTTTGTGTGTTCCTAGATTGAGGCATTTTATTTCTTTTTTTTCGCCTCGGCTAACTAGGGGTTCGTGTATGGGTTGGTTTTTTTATATACCTCCTTCTAGCGCCAATTGTCATGAGTCGTTTTAGTTGATGAATATTATGTGGCTAATTTGGTAACAACTCGCAAAACAAAACATATACGTGTAAAATAAACCAGAAAATAAGATGAATTTGTTGACCCAAATTAAATCAAGAAATGACTACTCCGGGGCATACCAAGCCAGATATTGTATTATGAGCTTCACACGTCATAAATCTTGATACATCTTATGAAGATGAATCGATGCGAGATAAAGATAATTTTTTTCATTAGCGTCTTTAGGTTTTTTGTATATGTGGATGATCACTTTCGAATTTTTTAGTTCCTCTCCTCTCTGGGGATTTTGTAGGCTATTTTTCCGAACCCTTATCTTATCTTCTTTTTTTTTCTTCCCTTTATAAAGCACTCCTAAAGCATGAGCCGGGTTGGTATAGCATGAGCCGGAGTCTTTAGATCATGCAAGAACCCCTGGTGTTGCCATGTTTCGGCTTAAATCTTCTAGATTGATCTTCGTGCTAGCTTTGTCATGGGATGCTCTTTTTTGATCGTCCAAATTAATCTCTTGTTCGGTTGGATGTTTTGTTCGCCTTTTTAATCATGTCGGTTTTATCTTTGGAAGATTGTCCTCCTCGAGCACTGCTTGAGCCCTCGGATATTTGGGTCTTGGGATATTTGAGTGTCGAAAGCACTCGACCCTTCAGATTTCCGAGTATTTTGGCCGCTTTGAATCCTCGGTTTTGCTTATGGCCTTCTCGATTTAGCTTATCTCGATTCCTTCTTTCCCCGATCCGAGTAAGCGGATCGTTTTGTTCGGTTCGGTGGTCGAAAGCAATTGATCGGTTGGCGAACAAAAAGTAACTTATCCACCAGGCATGATTATTTTGTTCGAATATTACACGTGTCGCTCTTTGATGTTCGATTAATCCTGATTTATTATATCGAACACAACATACGTATATTAAAAGATAAAGTTAATCGGGTCGATTTACTGAGTCTAAACTGACCGAAAAATACAAAAATAAACTAAAATATGTAAAAATCACTCTTTCTCAAAATTTAGTTAAAAAAAAATATTAGAATTAGAAAAGTCTAGGTGTCATTTTGAAATTATAGAAAAAAATAAAACAATTACATATGTAGCGGTTACCTGTTTGGTGACTTGTTGCAGCAGGTTAAAAGACCAATTTCAAAATCTTTAATAACTTACATGATCAAAATAAAAAAGTTAAAACAATCGGGATCAATTTCAAAACGAAGTAAAATTAATGGACTATAAAAAATTTAATCCCTTATATTAAATTTAATGCCCTAATAGTATATAATTTCAAAACATTGCAAAGTATATATAATGAAGTTCAAAACAATCAACATCCCACACGATCGAGTTCAAGAAGTCAAACAATATTGATATGGCAATTAAATCCACAAATAGTACACTTGACAATTAAAGCGATTTACATTTGAAACTTAGACAATTTTTACACATTACAAATGCAAAGAAAACATAAAAACGAAATAATTAATTCTTAATACAAACAAATTAAGAATTTAACTAGTCATGCTTAGAATGTCCTATACCAGGACTATGACCTGGGGTGGTAGGTCGAAAAGTATCCACATATCCTTCATCCACTCTATAATATCCATCATCTAATTTTGAATTTTGCAAATCTTTTCTTGCAACTATATTTCTTCCTGCTTCCGTCTGAAAAACACAATTTGATAGAATAAGAAACATTAATAATATAAGGCAAGCAAAACTAGCTTTGGCCATAATTAAGGGCTATAGTATAAATTGAAGGAGAACAAAAGTTGGGAGGAATTGAAGTTATTTAAATGTGTTTGTTGTAGGAGGGAGTTGGGTATTTATAGAGTTAAAAAGATTCTCCGATGGGGGACTTCATGTGGTTCCTACAATTTGGACGGAATTAGATTTAAGAACTGGAGTCCACTAAAATTTGTGAGATGCTAATTTAGGATTAGATAGTTAGGGTCCCTTACCTTAAGCCTTAAGGTACAAAATTATTTATTGTAGCATATATATGCACATTATATACGCAGCAAAATTATATCTTAGAATAAGTAAAATAAAATAAAATTATACCTTAAAATAATAATTTGGGCCAAATAGTACTGTAGAGCCATTTTGTCATTTGCTAATATATTAGTATGGGATATTTGTATCGTTCGATTGTAGGAGGACACGTGGTACATTTGGATGTTTGAATATAGAAAAGACAGTTAAACAGGCTTGGAGGGCCAGAATGAGGTTTGAATCCCTATCCGGCGTGTTTTTCAGGTGATCGAGTTAATTTGACGAGGAGATTGTGGTCAAAGCTCGTTGATTCTTTGACCTCCAGATGAATATATATTTGTTGAACTCCAAATTGAATTATATACCATATTTTACGCATTAAAGAGACTTTTTAAGGTGAACAAGTTTTACGGTGAAACTGGTTAAAGAGTGTTAATTATATTACTAAAGAGTGTGACTTTTTACTATAAAGGGTATTACTCATAAAAATGAAGGATGTGACTTATATTAAAGCTGAGGACATCGTAGTGATAACTGAAGGATGTGATGTATATTACTAAAGAGTGTGATTTATATTACTAAAGACTATGCCTGTAAAAATAAAAATAAGTTTCACAACGTACCAACTCAAAACTTATATTTGATTATATGAAATAAAAAACTTATAATATGATACGTCAAAAATATAAAAATATGAAATTTGATTATAAAATATAAATATGTCAAAAATAAACTTAATAAAAGTTTATTCCCTCGGTCCCAAAATTATTTTTCTGTATTCCATTTTGGGCGTCCCATACTTGTTTTCCTAGTTCCTTAAATGCAAATTTCTACTTTATCACTTTATCACATAAAATACTAATAAATAACTCTTTTTAACCCCAACTACCCATCACTTTATCACTTTATCATATAAAATATTAATAAACAACTATTTTTACCCAACACTTTATCACTTTTTTCTTAAAACCCGAACACACAGTAAATAGGAAAACAACTATGGGACGGAGGGAGTATATTTTAGTAAACTTAATATAATTGCAATAAAAAAGCGTCAAAAATAAACTTAATATTATTGCAATAATAAACGTTAAAAATATGAAACTTGATTATAAAACTTAATATGAAATAAAAAACTTATATTTTTTTTATTGAATTTTAGTTTATATATGATAGACTATATTTTTTTAGAATGAGATTTGGTAGGAATTAACTTGTTTTGCTTAAATAAATATAATTCCCTTAATAGATTATCTGCTTATATTAAGATGTTATTCTCATATTTTTAAATATTGTGAGATGTACATTTGTTATTAATTTATAATGTGAAACAGTAGATGGAATAGAAAAATGGAACAGAGGATCCGAGCCGTTATTTTATGGGTGTAGTTTCTTAGAATGTAATTATGTCCTGCGCTAAAACAGAATCAACTGTCAACATGCGAGTTACAATATATTTATGTCCAAACACGAACCAGACACAACTGTAAAGTTAAATCTTCATTTTTATGCTAGAAGAAAAGTTCAATTGTATTATTCATTCAAATTAATTATTATATATGTTGGTTCCAAAGACAGCCTACCAAAAATAAACCCACATGTTAACCAAACTTACAAATTAATTTGCGAAAAAGGTGAAGAATATATCTCAAATCATTTTATATTTAAAAAAAATGCTCTTATGTTTTTGAAATATGTCTTCCAATTTAAGTTCGTTTTCCTTTAAAAGATATATCATGAAAATTGTATTAAAATCAAATTTTATTTAGGGAGAAAAACATTCCACTACAAAGTCACCCAAAAATTTACAACTAGATACAAAGTGCAGAAAATTTCTGCACTTTAATTAGTTCAAATTTGAACTAAAGCGCCACGTATTTTAGTTCAAATTTCTACACTTTGTATATGGTTGTAATGGTTTACTCAATCTTGTATCTAGTTGTAATTTTTTCTTTTATTTATACCATTTACAACTTTTATGATACGGTGGAGATAAAATTGCATTTTAATTATTTATGTTTATAGTTTTAGGGTTTGTTCAGGTTTTAATTTATTGGTAGTTGATAGAGCTTTTAGGGCTTACACGTTTAAAACCCTAGTTTATCTATTATAAATAGGAATGTCAGGAATATCGTAGAACAACTTTTAATTATTAATAAAATTGAGATATTCTCCTGTAAAGTTTAACCTTGTCAGTTATATTATCACGTCTTATGTGTTGCATCATGATATATAAAGTCATCTGATGAGTATTTTTTTTTTACTTTTTAAAACATATTATACCAAATCTGTATTTATCAATTTTTTGGGGTGCAATTAGTCTTACTTTTTTTATATTAGATTTATAAACATTTATTTTTAAAGAAAAAAGATCCAGATTCTGTTTTATGGGTTGCACGTTCGTTTGAAATGTACAATTGTAGAAAGTGGACATTTTGTATTCACTATTATGTAAATGGGGCATAATTGTCACTACCAAATCCTAGGGTTAGGAATTATTATTTTTGTTCTTTTTTAATTGAGGCATCTTTTCTTTATAATAGAAAAAGCGTAAATTAATTTAATATGTTTTTCGATTTATTAAGCATGTGTCCTTTTGTTAAAATAAAATTTGCAAATTGGGTCAATGCGTTAATTTCCTCATTTAATGTGATAAGTTGATATAAATTTATATCAAATTTTCATGGAATGACCAAATTTAACGTAGAGCTTGTAATTTTTTAAAACCCGTTTTTAGATACATGCATAGGTAGAATGAACAAATTTAACCGTAGAGTTTGAACCCCGTTGTATCATAAAACTTGATATAAATTTCATATATACTACGAACAAGCTTCACTCAAGACGATTAAAAATCGTTGCAAATAAAGGTGAATTCCACAAACAACAAGGTTCGAACGCACGACATATAGGGCTGCAGAGCGGCGCCAGGATTGTTTTGAACGTGTTCACGGTCTGATCCCGACTCACGCCACGTGGGCTAACGAACCCGAGCGACATATGTCGCGAGTTCGAACCCCGTTATTTGTGGAATTCACATTAATTACCTACTCATATAATCATTTTATTTTTTACTGCCTCGTTTCTCATATTTAATCATATCATGTAATAACTAACAATGTGTGTATATATATATATATATATACATATATATTAATTAATCAATTAGTAACTACTTTCCTAATATTGTGAATGATACGACATGGACTTTGAGAGTGGGATTTTCTCTATAATTTATAAGTTAGTCACTATAATAGCTAGCTTTTATAAAGATGGGATCTTGGAGATTGGAGATGTGATAGTACTTCCAAGATTAATACCTATAATCATCAAGTCATGACTTTATTTTATTTAACTCTAATTAAACAAAAAAGGTCAAGCTAATCATCATGTTCATAGATTATTTATTTATTTTTTGAAAGGACCATCATGTTCATAGATTTGCTCACACTGTTGAACTTATTAACTTTAGATTACTTTTTCACAAGGTAGTTATATACTATATATATATATGTATGATTTATTACATTTTTTTAATCCGAAGTTGATTTGTAGCTGTCCAACGATATATATTTCTACTTTTAGGCTGTTTAATTAGTCCCAGTGATCATATTTTTTCTTTTGGACAGCTATAAATGAACTGTTGCAAATCGTATAATTAATTTGTACGTAGAAATAAAATTTGAAATGTAATGTGTTATAATATGTTGATTTACATATTTTTTGTTGCCCCTTTATAACAATATGCACATAAATAAGTGGTGTATATATATATTCAATTTGAATTATCACTGTTTAAATCACACTTGTCTCAATTAAAATAAATTAGTTATTAAATATTGTAGGTCTTAGTTTGTGGCACATAGTGATCTAATCGTTCTTTATGCTTTCGGTTAGTAATATAATTAAGATTAAGATTAAGAACCTTATCAATTACACTAAATTAACCCACACATGCACTTCACTTTCTGCAGGGATTCAATTATTAAATATTATCAACTGAAATTAACCACACATACAAAATTGACCTTCACGTAATTAAATTATCATGACAACTAGTTGATAGTTAATTAAGAGTTGGTAGTTGGTAGTATAAATTTGGTCTCAAATAGATTTAGTTCCATAAGTTTTTTTGTCATTGATTTAGTCCCGATAACTTTGACAATGTCCAATTTTAGTCACAATTTTGGTCGAAAAACTAAAAAACACGTTGTTTTGACAATGTTCAATTTGAGTCCCAAATTGAAACGAAAAAACTACGTCGTTTTGAGTTTTTCGATCGATTTGGGACTAAATCTATTCGAGGCTAAACTACTTAGTGCATCATTTGTGATTCAAACAATGATTAAATCAACATGCATGCATGAGAGATGGAGAGAGGCAAACAAATTTTACATACAAAATAGATCATTAATGCAGCCAATAATTAAGCTGTGATACATATATAATGTTTTCAATATATACATAAAAAACACAGAAATTAAAAAAGGAACCTTGATAGATAATAATAGGTTCGAAAAGCATGGACTAAAAAAAAGAACCATGATAGATAATAATAATAATTGGTTCTAAAAAAAAAAAAAATTCACGAGAAATATGTCAATGTATATACCCCGTCCCATAATTACTTGCACACTAGTTGGCGTTTCCGATAGAATGGCCAATACCAGGGCTGTGACCAACTGGCTTTTTATTCGCATCATCTTTTTGGTCTTGTGTAATTGTGAATGCATCATCTGACTTGATGAATTCTCGAGTTTTTTCTTGATGAATTTTTCGGGTCGTTTTTCGTGCAAGAAATCGATTTTCTGCATCTTTTGTTATGGGAGTAAACCCCTTGCTTTCTTTTAGCTGCCTTCCCTCTGAAATCTCAGTTTTGGTGAAGGCAATAAGGGCAAAAATTATTAGGAAATGGAAGTTGGCCATTGATGAGAGAGAAAGAGAGAAAGAGGAGAGAGAGATGTATTACTATTAAAGATGATGATTAAGCTTTGTAATGAAAGCGTGTGTTTTTTAATGAAGCCAATTTTATGGTATTTATAATCATGGGGGGTGATACTTAGCCATTAATTTAGTAATCATACAAGTTGATTGTCTGGATGGTTCAGGTTGTTTGCTTTTCTCTATAGTTTTGTTTAATTTAATTTCTATGAATGAAAGATTCAAATTCAAAATATTATAGGAATATTGTCCATTGGGTTCATATTCTTTGACTTGTAGAATCTTGACTACTCAAATCAGAAAGTTGAATGTGTTTAATTTATCTCATAAATCTACGATCGTCCAATGATATACTTATGATTTGATATCTGAATTAGCTTTTGCCTTAATATTTTGAAAGGTGTGCAGTGATGCAAATGAACCAAGCTGTTTGTGAACTATTCGGGTCTCGGTTCGAAAAATATATGTTCGCCAAATTTCACGAGCCGAACTCGAGTCAGAATTCGAGTTCGATTATTTTATTGAGCCAAACTCGAGCATGATGGTGCTCAGCTCAGAAGTTCGCAGGTTCGTTTACGAAGCTCGCGAATAAGTTCGTTAATAAGCTTGTGAACATGTTCGTGAGATAGTTCACGAACATGCTCGGTAATAAGCTCGCGAACATGTTCGAAATGGAGTACGCTAACATGCTCGATAAATGTTCGTGAGATAGATCGCAAATCGATTCGGTAGGATATTGTGGATATTGTGTGTTATTGAGATATTAGAATATTAATATTATTATATTAGAATATTGTTTGTTATTGAAATAGATTTATTCTGAACTATTTATTATTTTTGTTTAGCTTCTTTGTGTGTGGTTGGTCTTTATTTAATGATATTTTTTATTATCATGAACAATTATATTTCTGTTTTTAATTAGATGTTGATGATTACTATTATTTTTGTGTTTTTGAAAATTTTAACGAGCTTATCGAGCCGAGCTCGTTTAACTTGTTAACGAGCTTTTCGAGTTCGAGCTATGTTTGATTAATTTGCACACGAGCTTTTTTTTACCCGAGCTCGAAACAGACTTGTTTAATTCACTAACAAATTTTTTACAAGTCGAACACGAACTATTCGCAAGCCTAATATTTTACACTTAAGCCGAGCTCAAACCTACTATTATAGTTCAAACCGAGCTCGAGCCCAAAAATTTCTTTAACATGCCTAAAAATGGAGCAACGATGCAAATTAGACCTGATTATTTAGACTATAACAAAGTAAAATTATAAAAGAAAAAATAAAGACCTGATTTCATGATTTGTCTCTACATACTCAAAGCTATTTGTTTATCATTTCTCTTTAAAAATCATATCATTAGCATTTGCATGGGTATAATGGAAGAACAAACTAAGTTGGAAAGTGGTGGGCAATTAATTGATTATAATTATTGATAGGAGGAGTTATAACTTACAAGTCATGATTATGAATATTTGACTTGACTCACAAATGACGGCACTTTCATATTAATATTACAAAGTTATTTATACAATAAGAAATTAATGATATAAGATCTCACAAAAGAATATCTTTATTTATGGTACATGTAAATAATTTGTAACATTACTGTATTGTGAAACTTATTCGCCGTGAAATTAGTTCTTTTTTACAGACATGGTCCTTTAATTATCACGATTAATACATTTTTATAATATAAATCACACCCTTCAGTTATCACTACTAATACGTCCTGCTATAATATAAGTCACACCTTTTAGTGTGATGAATTTTTTATTTTTTTTTATCAAGATAAGAAATAATTTCATTAAATAGAATTGACATGAAGTACCCATCAATTACAATGGACTAGGTATAAGTTACCCAAATTTGAATAATATCCAGTGACAAAATCTAAGAAAACAATGCCCAGTTTAATTTATTCAAAAATAGCTCTAGGACTAATGCACCATTCATTAAAAGAAATTTTGAGTCTCTGAGTTCCTCTTGCATTTATCTAACTCCTTTAATGTTATTAGTAATACCCTTTATAATAAAAAATCATACCCTTTAGTTATCATAATTAATAGCCTTTAGTAATATAAATTACACTCCCTAATCATTTTCACAGATTTATGTGTGAAACTGCTACATTAAATTGGATCATGTTAACTCTTAGCATCAATTTTTATTTTTCAGATAATATTTTTAGCAATTTTTTATCCTAGTTGATGTTTTTACATATATTCTCTGCTAGAATTCCCAACTATACATCCTGGGGTTAATGATCTTTCTGGCTGCGTGCTGAAGAGCGATTTGGCAATCAATGGCAAAGATTTGATTGTTAATTATATATATTATACTAGTGGTTTCTATAGCTTATGGAGTTAAATATGTATTAAAGACCAGCTTTACTTGGCATGCAAATATAATGAACCCAGACAAAAGTTGGTGCTGGATCCTAAACGATTTTAGGATCACAAGATTACAACATATTTTCCAATATACATCTAAGATATATTCCCCCCTATCCCTATATAGGGATTGATTCAAAGATTTTTTTAATGGAAAATACATCTACGCAATTTGCAGTTGCACAGTACGATGCAAGTGTATTTGAAATGGTATTAATTATTTTGTTGAAAGGTTCATTTGACCAATATTATTTATTTCCACTGATTAATATTAATTATTTTTATTGAACAATGTACCTAAATGTCACTCTTTCTTTATATAGATGATTGATCTTCAACTTTTTGGAGATATTGGTTTATAAACAATTAAATATATATTTAATTAGTCATTTAATGAGAGTACATGTTATACACACGTCTTTGAGCAATTAAATGAGGGACATAAATTCCTAAGTCTAGCTAGAATGTAAAGACGATTACAAGCCACAGAAGGACACAAAGATATTGGGAATAAATCCTTCACTACTTTAGGGTTCTCACATGCATTTCGTTATTAGCATTGATGTTTGTGTTGTTTAACCTCTCTTAAAGGTCTCTCACATGCGGCCAAGGGACATGCCGCAAAAACATCATGCCCAAAAATCGTCTAGAAATTTTGATAAAATCCCGACTTGAACCTATTTGGACCAAGAGATTTATTTGGTTTCATATCGGAAATTGTTATCTTAAATTTATACATAGTAAAATCACTGGAAGCAACCTATCATTTGTCATAACGGATTTTAAGTTCTCAAATATGAATCTCTGACTGAAACAAGTCCTACCGCATTAAGTAGTCCAATAAAAGGGAACCAATCATGACATTCCTAATTTCCGAGAACTATCAAGCCTCTCTTCCACCATATTATTCCTACATCCGCCCCTCCACCACGTCAAATGATATTAAATTAGACAGAAATATAATTCACAAATAGTAAAAGTAAATGACAGAAAATAAATCATAACCAACTCTTTGTCCAACAATAGCATAAAACCAGTAAATAACAGAGATTACAATTAGATGAAATAACATGAATAAAATGAAGTGGAGGATTGGGCCAAAAAGTGTTTGTCTGCATTCTTCATAATCTGCACAAACTTCCCCTCACTTTAGAAACTCCCCCCACTATGGTTCTTCATCTTCACTCTGCTCCATACACCTCATCAAGCATAGCAACAATTTCAAAAGACATTTCCTCCGTGTTTGGAGTCCTCTTGCCAGCATCATCTTCTGTTAGTGTTACTGTCCTAGAGATAATCTATTGAAAGGACATAATACTCAGATAATATTCAGTGTTGGTTTATTATTATTGTTTATTTAATATTAAATGTATGGCATCACACTCATTAGAATATTATGTTTGATTGTTTGCATTTGTTCTTATCTGTGTTCCCTTAAATCACTGTTGTCATTGAGTGAAGTAAGAACTCAGATGACTTAAGCGTGATTCTCAAATAGCCCCGATCGAGGATCATCAAGAATGGGATATTGATGATGCGATATAGATTGGTGTGCGATCTGCATCATACTCTTAGAGAGTGTAGTAAGATCTCACTTACTACGAGATACTAGGTATCTCATGATGGATGCACAAATACCTTAGAGGGTATTGGTATACCCATCCGAGCAACTGTTTGATGTAGTTCCACTATATGTGTCTACGGGTGTCTCGATTAGTGGGAGCGATGCGATACTCCTTTGACTTGAGGTCAATATGCACGACATGTGTGGAGTGATGAACTTTGACCATGACCGACGCTTGCACCCGTCTATGGGTAGATATGGCTTGAATTGGGTTCATCATGAAATGCATGTGCGTGGTAGTTGAGCCAAGAAAAGAATTAATTCCTCAAAGTGGATTTAGAGAGAATACTCATCTTCTCATCATAATTGGATCAAAGTCATTGACCAATGCACGTCAACTTGGACTTTGTGGCCAATTGTGACATAAGTGATCAATTAGTGATTGGGGATAAATTGATTAAGTTATTTGAATAGACACTTCATCATGTTCAAGACTAATCGAGTATTCGTGAATGAAAGGAGGAAATTGTAATAGCCCATGTTACAGTTACAGGTAGTTGCACGTTTCTCGCAACGTACCTCATATATTGAGAATGTCTGATTTATTGTCTAGGGTTCAATTAAGACCGTTAGTTTGACTAATCGCTCGATATATGAGGGCCTATGGGTCACACAACAAGTAACTCCCGTGTATGGATTATAGTTGGTTGATTAAGTATTAAATTGAATTTAATATTTAATTTATGGAGAATTAATAATATATTAATTTAGAATTAATTATTATTACAATTTAATTGAATTAGATTTAATTAAATAGGAATCCCAAATAATATTATGGAATATTATTGTAGGAAAATATCCGTAGGGAAAAACATATCTTTGAGATTTGTTTTGCAAGATTATGAATTATCTTCCTAATAAAGATAGCTTAAGATTTAAACCAGTCTCTCCCTATATATATGACTTCCTGGGATTCATTATTTATTACAACAAGAAAACCTAATTTCTCCATAAAATCTAGAATAGGAATTTTCCTAGCAAATTCCGTCTCAGATTCAACGCTGACAAATTTGTGCAGATCTGTTCACGAGGATTACGTGGGATACCATAGTTGAGAAATCTGCTATCAAATTACTGTAAGCTTTCTCATTATGATTACTGTAATCGTTTATGCAATTATATGTTCGTTGTTGGTGAACTGTTTATTTTCGCTGCGCATGTATTACGTGTTTACGTGCCTCTAAATTCCAATAGTGGTATCAGAGCTTCAAGCTCTTTGTTATAATTGCTTTTGGTTTTTTAAAATTAAAAATAATTTTTTTTAAAAAAAAAACCGAAGGGGCACGGTTATCTGTTAAACTGCACCCCTTTATCTTATTTGGCTGCTCGGTTTGCCTTTCGTCCCCAACCCAGAATTAGGGTTTCCCCACTTTGGGGATTCCGCCGCTGAACCCCATTCGCTCCATGGCCGGCGGCGCTACGCCGCATCGCTGAAGGCCAGCACTAGGCGTCGTGCCTCGCGACACGTGCGGAAGCCCGCGGTGTGGCTCGCGGTGCCCCGTCGCGATCTGCCCGTTTCGATTCGTCCTCTCTGGTGCCGTATCTTTTCACGACGGTGCGCTTGGGCGTTTTCGAGACTTGACTGGTGTGTCTGTCTCGATGCGCTTCAAAGCGGCGCGCCACCGGAATCGAGACGACTCAGTGGCAGTGTGCCGCCGTTTCGTTCGTCTTCCTCGATGTGCTCTAGTTTCGAACCAGTCCGAGCAAAGGGTCACGGCTCCACGCGTGCCCCCCTTTCCTTTCGCCCCGTGCTCGTTTCACGGCGGCGAGTCGCCCGCACGCGGTGCGTGGCGGCGGTGACTCGCACCTGTTTAGCCGGCCGTGTTCTTCGTGTTGATTTTGCCTCGGTTTTGATGCCCTGTTTCTTTGAATTGGAAATCTAAATAGTTTAGTTGTTTTTTATTTCATTCGATTAATTGGGACTGAATTGGTTGGACTAATTTGATGTTGATTCATGATTGATGATACTGATTAATCTAAAATTTGGCTAATTTGGGTGTTGGTTTTCGGATTGGATCTGATACGGAAAGGGTGATAATGTAGGAGGGTTGTTATGCAAATTCGATTTGAGACAGACCCTCCCGTGTAAATTTCAAAAATTGCACCTGAGCCCCGAAATAAAATAAATTAAAATTGATTTTGGAACTTTATTAAAAATTAAATTCTGAAATTTAAAATTGGTTGGACCAAAGACAATTAATTGGATTAATTATAATTTTAATAATCTTAAAATTGGGACTTTAAATTGGAATTAAAGTTCGTTTTTCAAAAGGATTTATTAAACTCACTGTTAACTTGTTTACTCGTTTAAATTAGTTAATTAGTTTTATAGTCCGGATTATAACTGTTTGGGTAGGCGGCACCTGATAATTGTCGGACTGTATTAAATGCTTGGGTAGACGGCGTCCAAATATTTATTAGTCCGTATATGTCATGTTTGGGTAGAAGGCACCCGTAATTGCTCAAATGTGACTTATATATTATGATGGATCTCGATTAAGCAATTAATACCCCTCCTTTAAAAACGTTCCTCACTAAAATATGGGTTTCTCATTAATTTGATAAGGTGTCTTTCATCAAAGTTAAAAGTAAACCGGAAATTTCATTCCAATGAGTACTTAAAGACTCTCGTCTTTTGCTCGAATCTACATCTAACGGGACATTTATAGGGACATAAAATATAGCCGCTTGATGGTTGTAAACCAACTTAACTTTGTTTCGCTAGCCCTCGCGGGGAACAAAGGGTAAGTGACATCAGTCGAACTAGGTTCGACAAACTAGGAGTTGCAGTGTTTGCAATTGGTTTGGAGACCAACCAGTTATGTTATTGTAATGATCAGCTCTCGCTGGGATTATGATGGTAGTAATGTGGATCCTAGTCCATTATGATTTATATTATGATCCAGGTTTTGATCCTTGCACAGATGTTGCCTTAGGTGTTGCAGCAACATCCTCAGCATCAGGAGATGGATCGTTCCCTCTTCGTTCTGGCCATGAGCTCAATAATGCTCAAATCTTCTTCGGAGTCCTCCACCAGCAACAACTTTCTCAGAGGATTGCATGTCTTTTTCCTTCTCCGGTTTCTCATAATCAGAATCAGCAACATTGATTGGATTTAATACACCCATGTACCTTGTTTGGGAGCATATTGCTTGGTTCGCATTCTGACAGTTTCTAACTTTTCACCCAAGCCATCAGACTCAGATGAATCCTTCTCTGCCATCTCAACATAAGGAATGCCTTCACTATTTCACGAACGAGAGACTCGGGCGTAAAATCGGGAGGATTGATAATGTTTGGGTTTGGAGGTGTTGATAAACAACACTTTGAGCAACATCTGAGCGGATGATGAAACCATTTTTGCAACTAGTGTTAATGGGTTTTTGTGGAACAGAGTAGAAGGTTTAGAGTTCGCCGACATTTAATATAAACATGTCCACATCAATAATTCATACCACTTTATATTAAAATAATGTTAAATGAACAAGAGAGAGAGAGTAAAGTGATTGAAATGAATAATACAAGGAGAATTTGAAAATACCTCAAAACCTTATCCAAATTAAATGTTTTCAGTCTTCAGTAATAAAATATTACACATAAATGTCGATCTTTAAGTAGAGATAGAAGAAGAAATTATCACACATCATTATAGGAAAAATCGTGTAATAGTGGTATCAGAAATAACCAACAATTAGTTTTATTGTGATCGCGTGATAGTTGTGAAGAATAAACTGCTCATGATTTTAAAATAAACAACAACTATCTAAAAAGAAAATACAGAATACATAAAAATAACAAATTAATATCTAGTATTTAACTTAAACTCGAAAATCATATACATCAAGTTGGTAAATAATATAAAAATTCACAATGTTTCACAAAATATAGGTACACATACATCTCAACACTAATTTTGCATGATTTTCACCATCAAGTGTTGCATATTTTTACTTCTTTTCACACAAGTTCATATTGATCTATCTTTTCAAGAGAGTACACCGTAGAAGCGAGCTCCGTGCCTTAAATTACTCACTAGATTATGAACAAAATGATGTAATTTTAATCACATTTTGAGAAGAGAACATCGTAGTAGCGAGCTCCGAGTCTCATAGTTACTCAATGATTACACATCTATATTGTTATTTTTTATGCATTTAAGAGATGTATGTTCAGGACTCTGTATCTAAACAAGGATTAAAATATTATCAAAACAACACTATTATCTAATAAATAAATAAGTAAATATTTAGAAAAAAATATTTATTAGAATCATGATGTTGTTCCAAATGTTGTATAACATTCGTTACAACATTCTGCACAAATTTTCAGATAATGCACAATCTAAGAGATTTCCTAAGTGAATAAAATCTCTCATTGTCAAGGACTTTTGTGAAGATATCAACAAGTTGTTTTTCAGTAGAAATGTATTCCAACTTCACAATTTCTTTCTCTGCAAGATCTATAAAGTGATGACTAATACTTATATGCTTAGTCAAAGAATGTTGCACATGATTTTTAGATATATTGAATGTACTTGTATTATAACAATAAACAGTCAAAATACCACTTTCGATCAATAATCATCAAATATATTTTTTTCGACCAAAGCAGTTGAGTATAGCAACTTCCAAAAGTAAAATATTCAAATTCAAATGTGGACTATGATTCGTTGTTTCAAACTATGCCAGGTGATTATGTTGTTTTTCATATAGAAACAGTCTCCACTAGTATTTTTCTTATCATCAAAATTACCTATCCAATTTGCATCACTATAACCAAGTAAAGCACAGTTAGTGTCCTTAGAATACCATATACGTACCAAGTCACATGTTCCAGCAATATATCTTATTAATTTTTTTACATAATTAAGATGTGATTCCTTAGGATTTGATTGATATTTAGCACATAGACACACATTATACATTATATCACGTCTATTAGAAGTTAAGTATAAAACACGATCAATCATTGATCTGTATAAAGTTGGATCAACATCCTTTCCATAATATCTTTACTTAATTTCTGAGTTGAACTTATAGGAGTCTTCATTATTTTTGCACTTTCTAAACCAAACTTTTTATCAGATTTTTAGCATATTTGTTTTGAGAAAAGAAAATACCTTCTTTACTTTGTTTAATTTGAAGTCCTAAAAAAGAAATTTAGTTCTCTAATCATAGACATTTCAAAAGTACAAGTCATTTCTTTTACAAAAAAACTTTACAATATTTTATCACTAGTTGATCTAAAAACAATGTCATCAACATATATTTGAGCAATCATGATATCTTTTTCAATATGTTTGATAAATAAGGTTCTATCAGCTTCACCTCTCAAAAATCCAATTTTTAGTTAAAAATCAATAAGTCTACCATACCAAGCTCTAAGAGCTTGTTTAAGACCATAAAGTGATTTATTTAACTTATAAACATGTTCAGGAAATCCTTTCAAAACACTTAAAGTTATTCAACACAAGCTTCATCAATAAGAATTTCTTTTAAGAAAGCAGCTTTAACATCCATTTGATGCAAGTTTATTTCGATGAAACATGCAATAGTAAGAAGTAATCTTATAGATTTCATCCTAGCTACATGAGCAAATATTTCATCAAAATCAATTACCTTAATTTGAGTATATCCTTGAGCTACTTATCTAGCTTTATTCCTAACAATACTATCAGATTCATCAGTTTTGTTTTTGAAAATCCATTTTTTTTTCAATAACATCCATACCAGCCTTAGATACTCTAGGAACAAGTGTCCAAACATCATTTCTTTCAAACTGATTTAATTCTTCATGCATTGCTTTAATCCTGTTTTCATCATTAAGAGATTCTTTAACATTTTTAGATTCAATATTAATTATGGAATGATAACACTCAAAGTTAACCAGATTGCATATAAATGACATGCAAACTGACCTCACTATGTTACTAATATGTATACTCATTCTTGTTCTGGTTTGTGCTCCAGTAGTATCTTCATCAATGATTTGATTCGATGAATGACTCTTCATAACCTTTGTAGATGGAGTCATTTGAGATGGATATTGAGTATCTTGAGTAAGATCTCCAAAAACTGAATTATTAGGAAATATTGTTTGAGATGTTGTAACAATATTTTGATCAGCTCAAAGTAAAAAGGCTCGGCTCTGAACTTACAAGAAAAACTCAAATTTCCATTTCTTTAAAAAAATTAGAGAACTGTGACTTAATTAGAAATCCAAATATTTGTGAACATGATCATAATTAAAGGATAAAATTTACTACTTCCGAATGAAAATATAAAGTTGAAACTGAATAAGAATGAAGAATCTGCACTCAATTAGGAAATGAAACGGTATCTTCTTATTATATCATTTCAGTTACTGTAATCACTTTATGAAGGTACCACGATCTTGGAGATTTGACAGTAATTATAAATTTAATTGTCATTATCAAGCCACTTTTGTTGGACCAGACAGCATTCTTTATATAATAAAAAATTAAATAAAACACATAAAATACTGAGAATTTCCAGGCTTCGATATAGTGCATATATAGTTCCGTGTTATGAAATATACTACTCATCCAATTCAAAATAAGTGATGTTTTTAGTATTGTATTTATGTTTCAAATTATTTGATGTTTTAGATTATTTTCACATTATTTTCTTTTGCCCTTTATTAATACATATTAGTACATCATCTCCTCATATAATTCATATTTTCTATTTATCATTAAGCACACATTTTTATTTCACAATATATTATTCAGAATTTCATAAGGATTTTCCGAACGATTAATTTATTTACATATATCAACTATATAGTTTAATACTCATTAAAAAAAAAGATATGCATAATAACTAACATTCAGAGAAAGTGCGATGGAACAAGTTCCACAAATTTATAATATTATTTTGTTTACACATTCACAACACATTAATTAATCCTAAGACAACAAATTAAACAACCTTCATCTATTTATATATAGGTTGAACAAGCACAAATTAATTCCCAATAATTACATTCATAAGCATATTTATATATATATTCACCCTTAAGGTTTTGGATGACCAACACCGGGGCTGTGACCCGGCCCTTTAAAGTCATCCTTTTGTTCCGCCACCTACGCAAAATCTTGCATGATTTCGTCGTCTTTGGCTGCAAAAGGATGGCTGATTCCAGGGCTGTGTCCCGGTGTAGTCTCGTACTCGATTGGACGTGAAAACTCGTCATCTGGGCCGTTGATTTGCTCCTGATCAAATTGAGTCGACGGTGGAGATTGGATGTCTTTTAGTTGCCTTGCCTCAGTGAACTGAGTTTTCAAACATGTTGTAATTGCAATTACACTTAGGAAAAGAAAGAAATGGAGGTTAAATTTGGCCATTGGAAGAAGAATATTACTTGAGAGAGAAAGAAAGGGATGATGTTTTAGTATGAACAAGTGTGATTCCAAGTCTGGCCCAATTCTGTGGTATTTATAATCTTTGGAAGCAAAGCTTAATCAGACAAAGTATAGGTTGAACAAGTTTCATATAAAAATCTGTAAAAAACTGGTTAAAGAGGTGTGACCTATATTATTAAAAAAGTGTCTTAACTGTGATAGTTTAAGGGGGTATGACTTTTTACTATAAAGTGTATTACTCATAATATAGTAAAGGATGTGACTTATATTACAACAGAAGGTATTAGTAGTGATAATTGAAAGGTGTAGTTTATAATATAAAAAGATATTAATCGTAATAATTGAAAGGGTATGTTTGTAAAAAATGAATTAGTTACATACCGAGTGGTACGGATGTAATTAAGTGTTAGTTTGTAATGTCATAAGAAGTTGGTAAATGTTTGTCATGTGGATGGTTCAGAAATCTTTGCTTTTCCAACTTGGCTTCTACCACTAAAGTCTGAAACATCAAAATCAACCAACTCACTTCAAGATTCAAATGACCCAAAATAGGTATAGATTCATTCATGGTTCCTCAAAAAAGTTATCTTAATTAATTTAGTTCAATTTTTTTAAAAAAAATTTAAATTTTAATCCTAAAAACGCTGCCTCGCTGAAAAATTGGGAAGTGACTTTATTTACTGTCAAATGAAAAATTAATTTGGGAGTTTCCAGCAAAATTGATGGCGAGGAGCAGAGTTGGCTGAACTAGGTGACATTATTAGAGACTGCAAATTTTCGTTTCATAACTCTTTACTTTTTTTTTGCAAAATCTAAAAAATAATAATTATTATTATTATCTCCAAGTGTATCTTTTCCAATCTCGTAACTTTATTAAAAAAAAAATGTTAATATTTCCCGAGTTTATATGCATATTTTATCTTTTTATGTTTCGAAATTGAGTGACCCCATGTGCACTAGGTGTACTTCATAGTGTATTTTAGAACAAGTTGCATTGAAATATGCAATTTGTTCGAACTGAACCATGCAACTAGATTCTCATATTAATAGTTGTATGGTTTATTGTAAATAAGTTGCATATTTCAGTGCAACAAGTTGCAGATTCTAAAATATATTATGGAGTGCACGGTACACCTGATGCATACAAAACATAGTCTTGAAAATTTTCAATTTCGTGTAAAATTTGAAAACTTGGCAAATCTAAAACATTAATATTTTAAAAAATTAAAATAGCCTTCAAAAAAATTTATATAAAAAAAAAAAAATTATGAATAATAATAAATAAATAACTGAAATCTACACAAAACTTAAAAATCTGAAAAATTATTGTGAATATTTTCTAATATAATAAATTTATGTTATATAATTTTTTTTTAATTTTAAAGTCTGAAAGTTGTTTTATTAAATTAAAAATAGACTTAAATTTTTAAATTTAACAAATAGCATTTAAATTTTTTTTAGGAATAATGAGAAATAATAAAAATAGTTAAAAAAATTTAAAATAATTAATTAAACAATTTACTGCCACTACTACACATTTAGGCTTGCACAGCTGCACTTGGACAGATCTTTTTTCAAACAGCTCTCCAAGTTATAGCTTGGAGAGCGGTTTTATTAAAAAAAAAAAAAAAAGACAGCGGTTTGAAACCGCTGTCCAAGAATAAAACTTGGACAGCGGTTTCAAACCGCTGTCCAAGATCACTTGCACAGTGGTAAATAACCGTTGTCTAAGTAAAAACTTGGACAGCGGTTAATAACCGCTGTCTTTTTTTTTTTATATATCAAATATATGTCCAGAACCCTGTTGCGCCCTTCATTTCTTCTCTCCAATTATTCCTCTCCCCCCAAATCGCCGCAAAAACATAAAACCTAGCTCATCCCTCTCACCCAAATCGCGCGTCGTCGTCGGTTTCCTCCTCCAACCAAATCGCTGTCGTCGCCATTGACCTAGCTAGCTTCTCCTTCTCTCCCAAATCGTCGCGCGCCCTCCTCCCTCCCTCTCCTACCACCGCCGCTGCCCTCCCCTACCGCCCCCGCCGTCGCCATCCTCCCCTACCGCCGCTGCCGTCGCCGCCTTCCTCCTCCATATATATATAGGTATTTTTTCTTTTATATATATGTATTGATAGGCCCGGTGGAAAACTCATGAAATGCGGAATAATCATGAAATACATATAAAAACAGGGGTGAAGGAATGGTGATTCCAGATTTTTTCGTTTTAAGCTCATGTGTTGTGTTTTGCTTATAATCGAATGCATACGACAAGATAAGAACATAAAGCAGTAAAGAACAAAACAATGTATAGTGGTTCGGAGACTCAAGCTCCTACATCCACTCTCTCTGTTCCTAGGAAAATTCCTTCAAACTGGACTTATCACCCTCTCGGGCTCGCCTCTTAGATATTTAACGAGCTCTCACTCCAACTGGACTTATCACCCTCTCGGGCTCGCCTCTAGATGTTTAAAGAGTTCACACTCCAACGGGACTTATCACCCTCTCTCGGGATTGCCTAACAACTACCTCACTTCACTACTAGTTATCTCTTACGAGAATGGGGTTTGGGTTTGGTGTTGTCTCCAACTATGGTGAGATTTTCCCTTACATTTGTTTAGCCTCAATGCTAAGGTTGGGAAAATCTCTCTAAGCGTAGGATACATCGTGGGTTGCTTAGATTGGGTTCTAGAACACTCTTTGAATATATGTGTATATCTACAGACTTGTGTTCTATAGTGGGAAAGCTTTGGGTATAACTCTCTTTGGCTCTGTAGCATCTCGTGCTATAATCTCCACGCATCCACCCATTAGAATGATGGAAGACCTTGTATTTATAGTGTGGATTTGAATGTTACCGTTGGAGAGAATCACATTCAAATCCATACTATTCTTTGTAAGTTCTGCAGCTTTTTCAGGCTGGTTGTCTTCCTCTCATTGGTCCACGTCAGCTGAATTCCAACGGCTATATTCCTCAGTTTCTTCGCTTCGGAACATTCAGGTTATACTGAGCATTCAGTACATTACTGAGTCTTTAGTAACTATTGTGCCTTCAGTATCATCTGTCTTCAGTCTTCTGAGTCTTCTGAGTCTTCACTGTCTTCTAAGTCTTCAGTGTCTTCTGAGTCTTCACAGATATACTGAGTCTTCAGTTTCTCAGTTTCATACTGAGTCTTCAGTTTCTCAGTTTCATACTAAGTCTTCAGTTTCTCAGTTTCATACTGAAACTTTAGAAACTTCAGTTTCATACTGAAACTTCAGTTTCTTCAGAAACTTACTGAGTCTTCAAAATCTTCAGAATCTATCATGATCTATATCTGCTGACTATACATGGTGCAGATAACATCCTGAACACTCTAAAACTGAATCCTGACTCATCTATCAAGATTATCCTGAACATGTCATACTTAGGGTTTTGGGATCTAATCAAAATCTTCTTTATTAAATTCATCTCCCAACATATATGTATATATATTTTAATTAATATATATATATATATATATATATATATATATATATATATATGCGTGTGTGTGTGTGTGTGTGTGTGTGTGTGTTTGGGATTAATTGTTAGGATATATATATATATATATATATATATATATATATAAATATTGTGTTTATATATATGTTTGAGATTAATTGTTAGGATATATATGTTTGGGATTAATTATTGTTAGGATATATATATATATATGTTTGAGATTAATTGTTAGGATATATATATATGTGTGTGTTTATATATATATATGTTTGGGATTAATTGTTAGGATATATATAGCTAATTTGTTATGATTAATTGTTGTTAGTGTGGGATTAATGTTGGGTTATTAGTAGCTTGGATTAATTGTTGTTAGTGGCTTGAATGAATTTTTGTTAGTGTTAGAAATGAACATTTTGTTAGAGATGAATAATGCACTTAAGGTGTTTGATAATACGTTTGTGTGAGGATTTAAGCATAAATAAGAATTAATATATTAGGATAAATTTTGGTTATTAATTTAATGAATGGATAGTGATTAATGATTAATGGTGATACATTAGGATACATATTGTCTTGAGAAGTAACAAAAATTGTGAATGAGTGAAAAATTGGAAGGATTTCAAAATTAGAAAATTAAAATGATTGTAGATTAAGTATGGTTAGGTATGCTTTTAGGTTTAATACTTTAAGATAATTGTCTTGAGAAGCAGTCTTCATATTGTCTTTCCTATAGGCATCTCTAGTTCCTATAGTTTATTGAATATTGTTTGTTTTTTGTTTATTAAATGTTGTTTCTTCTGCTATACAGGATCATGTCTCGTTTGCCATATCCCGGAGATGATGGAGATGATGATGGATATTCTGATGGAGATCATGACGCATATGATCATGGTGCATATGATCGACAAAGATCCTCGATGACTTGAGAGAGTGTGACACCGATGCTCCCACCACCACTAGCAACTCAGAAGAAGCGCACTCGGGGTATAGTAGTCACCATGTCATCTATTAAGAGAGCTCGTAGCAAGGGAAAACACTTCGTAATTTTATTACAATTGAGCGATTTGAAATCGATAAATATATTGATTGATCGTTGAACCTAATTAAATACTATGTTATTGCGATTGTCGTTCAATGAGTTTGGACAGTAATAGGAAAAAGAGAGTGAGTCGTTGTCCTTCTACATTGAGAGCTGCGAGTCGGAGGCGTGATCCCTATCGTCTTTGCCAACCAAGGATCGGCGTAGCTTTCAAACCCAATTTTGAAGGAAAGATTATGGGACGAGCTTATTTATATGTTAATTATATATTTATTGAAAGTTGTAGTATGACCCTTAAATTTACTAAATTGTTATGTTATATGCATATAGACTACATTCAGAGGTCTTGACCTCACAAAAAGAAGAAGCAAATATTGTCGCAAGTGGAGTAATGGCCAAGAATTTCCTGGACTTGGTTGAGAAGTAACACACGAGATCCTAAACCGGTCTTTACTCGCTTAGTCCGCCTCCGGCGTGTCGTAATAGCCCTATGGTGGCTCCATCTTTGGGAGGAGTTTGTGAGCGAGCTATGGAGGATGATTTCGCAAAATTGATCAATGTCATTTCCTCAATTTCTAATGCCCTAAATTTTTCAAAGTTTATCATATTTCTATTATCTTTGTAGAATCGAAGTAATAAAAATCGCGATCAAGCCAAGTCGATGGAGGCGCGATATCGTGGATCGAACAAAGGTTATGCGAATAATAAGAAAAAATATGGTGAGATCAAAATCCTAACTTTTAATTTTTTTTTTTATATATTCACTTTTAATATATCTAATAAAGGGACACGTTCATCACTATCGTAGAAAGAAGAAAAGAAGAAAAAAGTGGAGAGAGAGAGCCTATTGTTACCCGCTTTCGACTTATTTCAGACTACCAAAAAAAAGGGTCAAGATTTTAATATTCACGATCCCAAAGGCACAACACATCATCGAAGAAGTGGTAATCTATCCATTAATTTATCTTTCAATTACAACCTATTATTTATAAACAAATAATTAAATAATAATCTTTTTTTTTTTGTGATTCGGGGCGTCTATCTCGCACCATGACGCCTTGACGACATTCGCATTTTCGCCCCGATGATCTGTTTTGATTTGGGCTATGGGTCGCCAGAGCATCCCTACCGCTTCTTTAGAGTGTGGATATGGCGTGATTTAAGACATCTTTAGCAATGACACTGGTCTTCAAGCCATGAATATGGTGGGTATACTAATGGAACAGTTGCCAAGTTGTCTAAAGATGTGGAACGTTTTGAGGTCCGAGAGAAGAACGAGCCACTGAATGTCGTCAAGTGGAGCAAGCTATGAACATAGTGTCGCTAATGCTATGTTTTCAGCTAACCCTAGGGAAGACTTTATTGAGGCACTTCAAAACGTCTCTCAAGTATCAGATATGCATGTCTCACATTTGTTTTAATTAAAGACTAGTGTATTAAAAATTTCTAACTAAATATCTTATTCGAACAACCAACGACCTTTTGCTACCTTTATTTGGAGGATCCCGATCGGTTGGTGGCCACAGGCTCGTTGCACAGCTCCCATGGAATGATTCATGGTCATCCCATCACTTCGGTTTCGTGAGGGTCACACTCGATGTACACCAGTCGGACAAGAGGATTCAATGATTGCCAAACCAATCGATGAAGCCGTCCACAAATCGAATAAATGGTCGGGCACTTCATCGAATGGCGAAAGCAACTTGGTCTCTAGCACCATGAGGGTAAAATATTTGTTATTAAAGTTCATTATCTTATTTGTGGTTCTAAATAATATTGCAAATTAATTGTAGAATCTGTCGACACCACATGAGGCTAAAGAGAAATAGAGGGGGAGAACGGGGGGACTCCATCTTCTTTCGGACTTGGTTATCCCATGACTGGAGACTTAGATCACGATGATCATTTATAGTCTAGGGTGCTCCGGATGGTATCGTCTAATGCTTTCGATATCGTCATAGTTCCCATGCTTGCTCACTTTCATCAGAATACTTTCCAAGAATTCGCAAATGAGGAACATGTCTTGCCAAGTCTTGAATGACGAGTGGTTGAGTGCAACCACCATAGCCCTTTACCTCGGTATGTGTTTACTAATTCTCAATATTCACTTTTCAGATAGTTTAATTTTCTTTTTAAATATTAATTAAGCGATATATGTTGGTTAAAGATATTTGGGTGAGGTATATCTCTCCGGAGATAACCGAGCAAGTGGAATGTACTCATCGTCTCCCCAAGTGTCTTGCATAATGGGTGATAAGGCATGAGACCATGGATGGGTTCGTTAATCATATCTGAATCTAACTGGGAGCAATCATCTCATTTTTTGGCCAACAAATGTGGGGTGAGTGATAAACATTTCGTTAAAATTTGTATTCATGTTTATAATATTTGCACATATATATGCTAAATTTTTCAGTTAATTTTAATATTCTCAATATAATATAGGAACCATTGGGTGCTGGTCGCCATACACATGAATACATTACATTAAGTGTGTATTTTATGGACCCAGCTCATGATGGAGTTTATTCAAATCGTCCTGATCTCGTTTCATATATGGAAGCGTAAGTTCATTTTTAATATTCTATACAATGATTTGTTTTACTGTTAAAATTATGCATATTAAATCTATTTTTATTTTTTAATTATAATAATAATAGTGTGATGACGATGTATCGGAGTCGCCTTCAGAGTCAAGGTTCAAGATCCAAGTTAAATAAAGTGAACTGGATTAACATTAAGGTAAATTTAATTTAGTAAATTATCAAACTAATTAATAGAAAGAAATCATAATTGTTAATCAACAGGTTCCGAGACAACGAGATAATGACCATTGTGGACATTTTGTGTGTTGCTTTATAGAAGATATAATCCGCGCTTCTCTAACGAACATTCCTCTCAATGTAAGTCAATTTATTGATTTATTTAAATTATTATTGATTGAATAAAAATTCATACTATATTGATTGATTCGTTGTTTGCAGTTTGTCTATGAACGTGAGCTCAAGTCTTACTCTAAGAAAAGACTGGAGAAATGGAAAAATGATTGGACGGGGTACCTTTACAATCGATTCTTATATTCATACAATATTGAGTGAATGTTGTTTGAAATATTGGTAGCATGTAATTAAATTATATATTTGTGATGATATATATTTCATGTTTTTGGTGTATTGGACGTATGTTTATGATTGTATGTTTATATATTTCGATGTTTTGGTATATATATATATATGTGGTTTATGGTTTTATTATAGG
The DNA here is from genome assembly GCA_037126765.1 of Stenogyne calaminthoides. Classification (NCBI taxonomy): domain Eukaryota; kingdom Viridiplantae; phylum Streptophyta; class Magnoliopsida; order Lamiales; family Lamiaceae; genus Stenogyne; species Stenogyne calaminthoides. Next base: position 2,902,135 of record JBBCBC010000031.1, on the reverse strand, counting down.
ATTTTTGGTTTATGTTATATGGTATTGGACGTATATATAAGTTTTGGTTTATAGTTTTATTATAGGATTTTTAAAATGTAAATTAATAATTAAAAAAAAAAGATATTGGACAGCGGTTAATAACCGCTGTCTATGTAACATATAAACGAAATTAAAAAATATATATATTAACTTAGACAGCGGTTGATAACCGATGTCCAAGCTAAAACTTGCAAAGCGGTTGAAAACCACTGTCCAAGTGCTTTTCTTGGACAACGGTTTTTTATCAGTTGTCCAAGCTTGGACAACTGATACTTGGAGAGCGGTTATAACCACTCTCCAAGGTCATTTTTCACAGCTGTCCAAGCCCAAATGTGTATTAGTGGACTTGAGGAGAAATTATAAGATTGAAAAATATTCAAAATATTATTTAATTATTTTTTGAGATTTTAATTGTGTTTTTATAGAAATTTTGATTTGAATATTAGTTTATTAATTTTTTAAATTTTAAAATAAATATTAATTTTAACAAAATAATTCTTCGAGATGTTTTGCAAAAAAGTAAAAGTTAAAGGATGAAAAAAGGGTTTTTCTAAAGCTCTTCCTGACGTTAGACAACCAATAAAAAATAGTCACATCATTTAACTTCGCCATGGACAATACTGGTTTACCATAAGACTAAATAATTAATTTTAACACAAAATAATAAATTTACTGAAATACCTTATAACATTTATTTTAATAAAAAAGTATAATATTCATAAATTTTAAAAAATAAAGTTCACAATCCCGAACTCGGCCCATGCACGACCCTCCCCAACCACTCCACGACCCGGATAGGGTTAGAGTCTGGGGTTGAGTCTGGGTCCGGGTCGGATCCAGGTCCTATGTTAGGTTCGAGTCCTATTAAGGGTTTGGGTCCAAGTCGAGTCTGAGTGTGGGTCCAATGTGGGTCCAGGTCCGATCTGGGTCAGAATCTAGGTTTGGATTCAGGTGGTCCAGGTCTGGGTCCAATTTCGAGTCCAGATTTGGGTCAGATTGGGTCCGGTCCGAATCTGGATCCGGGTCTAGGTACGGGTCCGGATCCGGGCAGGTCCGAGTCTTGGTCCAGGGTAATTTCGTCATTTTATAAATATTAATTTAATTTATTAGTAGGGCGATGCAGTGCGATTGCAGTATGCACATCGTAAACGCACTAGTGCAAAGTGCAATCATTTAAAATTAAAATTATATGTTGGATTGTTGATCTAATGGTAATCAAAGAGTTTCCTGATGTTAGGAAGGGCGAAGCCGTTCCTAACCGTAGAAGATACCGATGAAAAATGATTCTATTGTATCCAATAATATTACTTATTACCAACTATGAGCCTAGTCAGCGATTTGTGGGAAACTCCAAATTCTTTTTTTTTTATATATATATAATACAGAACGACATCATTTTGAATTTTCCTGTGACTTTAGGAGCAGAATTGAGTATTTTTTTTAAAAGAATAAATTATTAAATTAAATTATTTTGGGACCTTTTGTAAAAAGTTATAAAGCTGTATAACCAAAAATAATTTTATCTCATCCAAAATAATGAAATTTTTAATTACAAGATCTATCACTTTAGTAGGTATTCACGAGTTTGCTCATAAATTTTTAGTCGTAGCCAATATTGTTGTAATTAATTAATTTCTTCCAAACTAAGGATTTAAGTTAGTATTGTTGATCCGATTCGAAGATGTACTCATAGTGGAATGTGTCTATATAATACTCCCTCTGTTCACAATATTTATACTCACCTTTTTTGACACGGTATTTAAGAAAAAATAAATAAAGTAGATAAAGTAAGAGTATTATAGTGTATTGTGGGATCAACTAATAGATAAAGTGGTTATATATGAGTATAGTTGGAGGATAAAGATAAAGTATATATTTTCATAAAAGGTATGAGAATAAATTTGGCGGACAAACAAATAAGAAAAGTTAAAATAAATTTGGTAGACGGAGAGAGTATCTAATTTCAGATTGCTATTATATAGGTACCATGAGTATAACCCTGCATATTACCTGAATTGAGAAAAAAAATGATATTATAAAATAATATTGAATTATTTAAGAGTCAATATACTACATATTAAAAACATATTATATTTAATAATTTTTTGAACAATGATAACTTTTATAAATTACCGTAATAATTTTTATTTATAATATTGATAGTTTTTTTTTTGCATAACAATGATATTGAAAAAATAGAGTTCACCGTGAAATCGAATTCACACAAAATTTTATTTTTATAATTCTAGTACCATCTTTTTTTTTAAAGTAACGATTATATCATGAAATATAAAATAACTACAAATTTATCTACCATTAGATCATTGATGCACGCCTCGTCATAATGATCCATGTATTAGGCATTTTATTTAATAATTATCTAGAAAGTTTCATATTATGATTTGTTTCCTTGTTTACCTGGTTTGGATTTTAGTGAGCAAGTTAATGTTTTGAGTCTTAGGTGTTAGAAATAGGAGTCAGTTGACTCATTGTTATTCAATCTTTTATCAATTATGCATATTATTCACAGAATTACTCATGTTCTTGAGATATAGTCTCGCCCTACATCAATCATTCGTTCAGATTGCTGATGTGGATGGATCTGCCACCTAAGCAACATGTATGAATTTCAGATCAATTGAAAAATATCAAATATATATCACTACATTTTAAAACCTAACAAATCAATCCTCCAATAGAAGTTATATGAAGTTCTATTGCCATGTCAATCTTTTTTTGTCAAATGTAGTAAAAAATTTAGAAAAATAAATATAAAAAATTACCAAAAATTGAAATTAATATTCTTATATTCCTTTTGTTGGGTATCTATAGACTTTTTGCTGTGAGATTTAAGTTTTCTTTATCATTATAAGTATTCAGTTGAAAGAGAACTCAACTGATAAGTTGAGATGAAGAAGAATTTGTCGAGCACGAATAGCTCGCAAACCGACTTAACTTACTTACACCCCTAAACATAGTACATATCTGATAAAAAAGTGAGTTCAACAGTGCAACGATGCAATAGTATGTCTGCAAAAGTGTCTTTACACAAATAATGATACTTCACCTACCCAGCAGATCCCAAGGACGATACACCAACCATATATATAAAGAATTTGAATTTACTCTTCCACGTCAACAAATTCTCTTTATAAATACATACTAAACATTATGATCATAAAAGTTCTACCAAGTAATTGAGCAAGCAAACCTTTCAAGCAATTTCCAACAAGAAGACCAACTTCCAACATGACAAAAATCCTGAAGCATACATAAAATTTCTTAGGATTCTACTTTGACCGTATTACTTTACTTATTTAGATTCAATAAAAAAATTGAAAAAAAATTATAGATCTCTCACTCATTATTTTAGTTCGGGTTAATTAAAATAAAAGAGCATTTTAGTGGGTGTTTGCAAATTCTAAACACAGCTTAAAAATACTTCTTAAAAGTAAAAATTGTGAGAGAACAACTTTAAAAATAAGTGTTTCTACCCCCATCCAGACATCCTATTAGAGCCCGTTTGTTTCATGGGGAAAGAAGGGAGAAAAAATAAATCATATCCCACATTTTCAAGTGTTTGTTATGATTGACGAATTTTCTCTTTGGCCCGAAAGTCCATGCTTCTTTTTCCCATTTTTGCCTGATTATTCATACCACCTCCTATGTGGTATCTATAATACCAAGCACTATCCCTTGATGTCAAATGATCTAAATAAATCATCACTACTACACATTTGAGCTTACACAGCTGCACTTGGACAACCCTTTTTTCAAACAGCTCTCCAAGCTATAGCTTGGAGAGCGGTTTTAATTAAAAAGAAAAAGAAAAAGAATAGACAGTTGTTCAAAACCACTGTCCAAGTTTAACACTTAGAAAGCGGTCGAGAACCGATGTGCAAGTGTTTAGACAACGGTTTTGAACCGCTGTCCAAGGGCATAGTTTGGACAGCGGTTCCAAACCGCTGTCCAAGTGTTCGGTATTAAATAAAATCGCGAACCAGACTTATATTTTTCCCCAAATTAAATCGTGAACCTAGGTCGGGCCTCCTCCTTCCTCTACCCTAAATCGAACTCCGTCGCGCGTCCTCCCCTTCCGCCGCCGCCGTCGTCTTCCCATTAGCTCTTATTTCCCCAAATCGCGAACCAGAAGCCCTAGCCTCCTCCTCCCTCTCCCCCAAATCGAACCATCCGTCGCGCGTCCTCCCCTACCGCCGCCGACGTCGCCGCCTTTCTCCTTCCATAGGTAATTATTCTTTATATATATATATATATGTTAGTATATATATATATATTGAATTAAAGTGTATATGTATATATATGTTGAATTAATGTGTATATATATATATATTGAATTAATGTGTATATATATATATATTGAATTAAGTGTATATATATGTATATTGGTGTATATATATCATGTTGTATATATTGGTGTATGTATATTGGTGATTGATGCACTCAAGGTGTTTGATAGTATGCTTGTGTGAGGATTTAAGCATAAATTAGTGTTAATTTATTAGGATTAATGTTGTTAGTGTTAGAGATGAACAACTTGTTAGAGATGAATATATATTGTGTGGCTTGACTTGATTTTTTATGCTAACTTAGATATGAACAATTGATGCACTCAAGGTGTTTGATAATATGTTTGTGTGAGGATTTAAGCATAAATTAGGATTAATACATTAGGATATATTTTGGTTATATTAATTTGATGATTTGGTGAATGGATAGTAGTGTGTTGCTTTAGATGATTAATGATGGTACATTAGGTTATATACATTGTTTTGAGATGCAACAAATCCTTAGATACATGCAATATACAAACTTTAGGTACTACCACATTCTATATGCAAGTTTTATACATTAGGATTGTAATACTTTTAGGTTTAATACTTTTAGGTTTAATACATTAGGATACATTATCTTGAGAAACACTTCATATTGCCTTTTCTATAGGCATCTCTTGTTCTATATGGATCGAAAGTGGGTTCGAGCAGATCGATTATCAGATGAGTATAGTAATGGGGTGAAAGAATTTTGTAATCATGCAATTAGACACTGCACCGACCTCGGTACATTCCATGTCCGTGTTAGAAATGTATGAATGGAAAAATCGTTAGTGGTCGAGAAAGTCTGTTTGACCACTTGATGATTCACGGTATTGATAAAACATATACCGTTTGGACATATCATGGTGAGAGAAGAGATGGATGTAGCTCAAACAACCTAGAAACTGACTTTAGGTTTGAAGATACAGCGGATGCGGATATTTTCGATGATGTACCGACTGTTGATACATCGTGTGGGGATGACGATGATCTACGAGATCACCCTTATATGTCAGAGAAGTTAAGGGATTCTGCTGGATTACCACTGTGGCCCGGGTGTAAGAAGGCAACAAAACTGTCAGCTGTGTTGATATTGTTCAACCTAAAAGCAGCTCACCAGTTGTCCGATGAGTGCTTCACAAGTATGCTGGAAACAGTTAGTGGTATATTGTCTGATGGAAATGTACTGCCTAAGAGAGCATATGATGCTAAACAAATGCTCAAGTCCATCGGGTTAACACATCAGAAAATTCATGCTTGTCCGGGTGATTGTATCTTATTTTGGAAGGAGTATGCAGACCTCGATGAATGTCCCAAGTGTGGGGAGAAGCGATATAAGAAAAATAAATCTCCCTCGAAGGTGTTGTAGTACTTTCCAATAATATAAAGATTTAGGAGAATGTATAGTAGCGCTGTGGATGCTAGAAATTTAACTTGGCATCATGATGATAGGATCAAAGATGGAATGCTAAGACACCCTGCTGATTCACCCCAGTGGAAGACATTCGATGTCAGGCATCCAGAATTTGGCAACGAGCCACGACACTTGCGTCTTGCACTCTCAACTGACGGAATGAATCCGTTCGGTATCCAAAGTACCAACCATAGTACATGGCCAGTGATTCTGTTAGTTTATAACCTTTCACCCTAGTTGTGCATGAAGCGCACTTACATGATGTTGTCTATGTTGATATCAGGACCCAAACAACCTGGTAACGACATAGATGTATATCTAGCTCCTTTGATAGAGGACTTGAAGCTCATGTGGGATGAGGGTGTCGATGTGTATGATGCTTGTAGAAAGGAGAATTTCAAGTTGAAGGTCATGATGTTTGGAACTATCAATGACTTTCCCGCTTACGGGAATCTATCTGGATATAGTGTGAAAGGGGCCGATGCATGTCCTTGTTGTACCAAGAAGACACATCACATTCGCTTGAGTCATTGTAGGAAGACCATTTATATGGGACATAGGAGGTGGTTGGACCCAACCCATAAGTACAAAACAATGGCTGATGCATTCGATGACACAATTGAGACAGGTGAAGCACCACGTTTATTGTCAGGTTCGGATGTATTGAATGAGATGAAGAGTATTGACACACAGTACGGAAAGATCTTCGCAAAGAGTGTCCCCACTAGCGGTTGGAAGAAGGAATCAATTTTCTTTCAATTGCCCTATTGGAAAGAGTTGTATGTTAGACACTTCATTGATCTAATGCACGTTGAGAAGAACTTGTGCCAGCTTGCTCAACACTCTCCTAGCTGATAAGAAGTCCAAGGATGGTTACAATGCAAGAATGGATATGATTGATATAGGAATAAGAGCAGAATTAAAACCTATGCCTAGAGAAATAGGTCAACCGTTCTTACCTCCTGCTGTACACACCTTGTCCAAGAATGAGAGAAAAGAGTTACTTCAGCTGCTAAAGGATGTGAAAGTACCAGAGGGTTATTCCTCCAACATACAGAGACTTGTATCAGATGATGGCGTGAGACTGATGAATCTGAAATCGCATGACTATCATGTCATCATGGAGACTTTCTTGCACATTGCAATACGTTCTATCTTGCCTGAAAATGTGTGCATAACCATAACAAAGTTATGTTGGTTCTTCAAGGCAATGAGTAGCAAGGTCATAGATCCTAGAAGATTGCTTGGTTTTCAGAGGCAGATTGTGGGGACTCTCTGTGAGCTTGAGATATATCTCCCTCCATCATTTTTTGATATAATGGTTCACCTAACAGTTCATTTGGTACACGAGACAAGGATGTGTGGTCCCCTTTTCAGATCGATGGATGTATAGTGTAGAGAGATATATGAAAGTGCTCAAAGGATATGTGATGAATAAGTCCAGTAGGAGGGATGCATTGCGTAACGCTATTTAGTAGAAGAAGCAATGAAAGTCTTCGGTCCGAATTTATTCCGAATGTCGATGCAATTGGACTTCCAGCTACCCGGTACACCAATAGGATGGATGGTGAAGGCATTACCGGTGGTCAACCTGTAAGTGTTAACATGGAGGAACTAACACGGATGCACTTGTGCGTACTTCACAACACGGTCGACGTGCTTCCTTTTTTGACGACCAAGACATGCGATCACTTGGCGAGAGAAATCCCACCGAGATAGATCATGGATTGAAGTTGAGCACAATCACACGCTTGTTGACCGGTTCAATGGTTATGTAGCAAATATGTTGTCACAGAAATGTAATCGATGAATGAAAGAGTTAAGTGGTTATCCAGAAGCCCGATAGACATGTGTATTCATACAAGTGTTATCTTAGCAACAGATACACATTTTATACCAGAGATCATGATGCCACAAGTACTATGTAGAATAGTGGAGTGTCCATTACTGCAACTGCAGTGGATCAATCAAATACTACTTACTTTGGATGATTGTCAACATTTGGAAACTTCGACTATATTGTTCACCGTCAACCAATCTTCGAGTGTAGTTGGGTGAGGATCCCTAACGGGTCCAAGTTGAAAGTTATGGGTTAAATGCGCTGTTGATTTGAAGAATGTGGGATACAGAGATGACCCTTACATAATGGTCAGTCAAGCTCAACAAGTTTTCTATGTCCCCGACCTAGTTAATAAGAAATGGTCCATTGTGGTTATGTCAAACAAATTTAACAATAGTTTCCAGATTAGCGACCATGTCGATGAAGATGTTGACACAATTGATGATCCTTTTCGAACTTCACTCATTCTCATACCATCTTTTCGATGATCCTGCAAATCCACGCCCATACCAGAGAATAATTAGAGATGAGTATGAATATGGCAATCCGGATCTTGTTAACATTTATGGTCATGAACGAGAAAGGTCAACCAAAAAATGAAAAAGAAAAACAAGTGCTAAAAAGAAATGTACGACTTTATTGAATGTTGTTTCTTCTGCTATATTAAATGTTGTTTCTTTTGATTTATTAAATAAAGTGAACTGGATCAACAGGTTCCGAGGCAACGAGATAATGAACATTGTGGATATTTTGTGTGTTTCTCTATTGAAGATATAATCCGCACTTCTCTAATGAACATTCCTCCCAATATAAGTTAATTTATCGATTTATTTAAATTATTATTGATTGAATAAAAATTCATACTATATTGATTGATTCGTTGTTTGCAGTTTGTCTATGAACGTGAGCTCAATTCTTACTCTAAGAAAAGACTGGAGAAATAGAAAAACGATTGGACGGGGTACCTTTACAATCGATTCTTATATTCATACAATATTGAGTGAACGTTGTTTGGAATTTTGGTAGCATGAAATTAAATTATATATTTGTGATGATATATATTTCATATTTTTGGTGTATTGGACGTATGTTTATGATTGTATGTTTATTTATTTCATGATGTGTATGTTTATTAATTTATTTGATGTTTTGGTATATATATGTGGTATAAGTGTTGGTTTATGGTTTTATTATAGGATTTTTGGTTTATGGTATTGGACGTATATATAAGTTTTGGTTTATAGTTTTATTATAGGATTTTTAAAATATAAATTAATAATTTAAAAAAAAAAGTTATTAGACAGCGGTTAATAATCGATGTCTATGTAACATAATAAACGAAATTAAAAAAAATTAAGTTAGACAGCGGTTATCAACCGCTGTCCAAGCACAATCTTGCAAAGCAGTTGAAAACAGCTGTCCAAGTGCGATTTCTTGGATAGCGGTTTTTTATCAGCTGTCCAAGCTTGGACAGCTGTTACTTGGAGAGCGGTTATAACCGCTCTCCAAGGTCATTTGTCACAGTTGTCCAAGTACAAATGTGTATTAGTGCATGATCTAAATACATTATAACAAATACTTGTAAAAGTCAAATATATCACATGAATAAGTAAAATATATCTATTAAGAGTAAATATTGATTTGCATTGCTTTAGCATTAATTGTTGTAGATTTAGTCTTGTAATAGGCTAAGATATTCTTTGATTCGATTTCCGTCAACTACAGAAATATTGTTGTAATCTTCTCTTATTTATTTAGTGGAATTGTCTAATCACCGGTAAATTGGCGATCTGATCTCTCTCTCAAATGGTTATCGTTATTATGTGGCGTATGTTGATGACTTTTCTTATTTTTCTTGGATTTATCTTTTATGCGCTAAGTCTGAGTTTTATGATGTGTTGGTGAGATTTTCATAGTTTTGTATGCAATCAATTTTCTACAACTATGAAGGTTTTTCAGTCTAATGGGGGCATTGAATTTGTGAACAACCGGGTATATGGGTTTCTAACTAAAAATGACATTCATCATCGTATTTTTTGTCCTTATACTCCACAATAGAATGGTCGTGTTGAGCGTAAGCATCGTCACATTTCTGAAATTGGGTTATCTATGATGTTTCATGTGTATGCTCTTGCTTCATTGCGGTTTGATGTCTTTGCCACATCAGTTTATGTTATTAATCGAATTCCTTCCTCTATACTGGATAGCAAGTCTCCGTTTGAAGTATTATTTGGTTTTGCCCCGAATTATGCTATATTCAAACCATTCGGTTGTAGGGTCTTTTTGTATCTTCGAGATTATGCAGAAAACAAATTGGCCCCTCGAAGTCGTCCATGCATTTTCTTGGGTTACAACAATGCTTATAAGGGTTTTCGATGTTTCAATCCTGCCTCATCAAAAGTGTTCATCACTCGTCATGCTCAGTTTGATGAACACACTTTTTTTTTCTGATAAACAGTGCCTTCTGATTTGAGTAATTCATATTTTTTGAATATCTTGCCTCTTGTTTCGCATGCTCCATCGCTACCTTTGCATGGAAACTCACCAGTTTCTCACATGTCGCCACTTTGCCCGATGATCCGACTCTGCCACCTCCAGTCATTGAGCAGCCTGAACTGGCCCATCTCCAGCTCCATTAGCTGGTCCGGCTCTTGAGGTTGCACCTGTTGTTGTTCTCAAGGCCGAACCAGTTTTGCCTCCGGAAACTAACGCACTCAACGAGGTCCCATTGCACATGCCTCCACCTGCTCCACCTGCACATCTTATGATTACTCGTGCACGTGCCACCATATTTAAGCCTCGTTATCCAGTTGAAAACACGTCTACGACCCTTCTCTCGCCTTTAGTTGTTGCTTCTGATCCCAAGGGTTTTAAGTCTGCTTCCAAATCTCCTCAATGGGTTTCCACTATGCAAGAAGAAATTGATGTTCTTCGATCGAATCAGACTTGGGATTTTATGTCTCGTCCCTTGAAAACTAACATTGTCGGATCAAAGTGGGTTTTTCGGACTAAGTATCATTCGGATGGTTCCATCGAGTGACACAAGACTCGACTTGTGGCTCATGGTTTCACTCAGGTACCCGATACTGACTTCCATCATACATTCATCCCGGTTGTTAAGGCTGCTACAGTTCGGGTTATTTTGGCCCTTTCGGTTCATCATAAGTGGTCTCTTCATCAGCTTGACGTGAATAATATTTTTTTTTAATGACATTTTCACAAAATCAGTTTTCATGGCTCATCCTCGTAGTTTTATCGATTTATGCTTTCCTGATCATGTATGTCGCCTGATGAAGGCATTGTAAGGCCTTCGTCAGACTCCTTTGTCTTGGTTTCAGCAATTCAACTCATTTTTGCTAACTCTTGGTTTTATCCAGTCTCGATCGGACTCATTTCTCGTTTACCATCAAGGTACCTTTATCATCTATCTTTTTACTTTATGTAGATGACATCATTATGACAAGTAATGATCCAGGCCTACTTTGCCGTTTTATCACTCGTACTTACAGTGAATTTGCCATTAACGATCTCAGACAGTTGAATTACTTCTTTGGTCTCGAGATCTCTAACACCTCTGATTGGCTTGTTTGTTGGGCAAGCCAAGTATGCTCACGATATATTAGAGTTTGCATATATGTTAGATTGTAAGTACATTGCCTCCCCTTTGATTGTTGGGGAGTCATTTCTCAGTTCTGGCACTCCTATTCATGATCCGACTTTATATCGTTCACTAGTTGGTGCCCTGCAATACCTGACTATCACAAGACCCGATCTTTCATATGCAATCAATATTTCAGTCAGTTCTTGCAATCTCCTTCGAATGATCATTTCTTTGCAATGAAGGGTGTACCCTTTGTTACTTAAAGGGGACTATTCACTATGGTCTTTCCTTTACACATCGACCGAAAAAGTCCATTATTGGATATTTAGATGCGGACTGGGCTCATTGTGTTGAAACACGACGATCTACTTATCGCTACTCTATCTTCTTGGGTGGTAATTTTGTTTCTTGGAGTGCAAAGAAGCAACCCATTGTGGCTCGTTCTAGTTGTGAATCCGAGTATTGAGCTTAGCCAACACAGCTGCTGAGCTTGTTTGGTTATTGAATCTCCTGCGCTAATTGAATGAGCTTCCATCAGCCTGTCATCTTCTTCTTTGTGACAACGAGAGTGCTATCTTTCTCAGTCAAAATCAAGTTGCCCACATTGATTGTCACTCATTCGTGAGCTAGTTTCATCGGGAAAGCTTCATACTCAGTTTGTTCCAACACATCTCCATCTTGCGGATATTTTTACTAAGAGACTTCCACGCCCATCATTCGAGGTTTTATGATCCAAACTCTGCATTTGTCTTCACTCCACGCAACGCTTGACTGGAGGTATTAAAAGTAAATATTGATTTACATTGCTTTAACATTAATTGTTGTAGATTTAATCTTGTAATAGGCTAAGATATTCTTTGATTTGATTTCCGTCAATTATGGAAATATTGTTGTAATCTTCTCTTATTTATTTAGTGAAGTTCTATAATCATCGGTCAATTGGTGTTCTCATCCCTTTCTCACAATATATATTACATGATTTCATATCCATTTAAGTCTCATACCACTAAACATACACTCTTTTAAAACACAATTCTATACACACACTCCTGTTTGAAAACTAGTGGAATTAATTATTGAATCAAATACATCAAATCGATAGTGTACTATCATAGGATCTTATAGGGATTGAAGTTTGAAGCATAAGGTCCAATGATGTACGATGACCTTTCATCGTGCCCAAATGCTGCTTTTGTCTACGGCTAGTAATTTTGAATGATCTTTTGGAAAATCAGTTTTGGGAAAATAAAATTAGCATATCATAATAACTAGAATTTAAAATATTAGCAAAGAGGAAAGGCGGCTGAAAAAGGGGCAAGGATATGATTCTCTGTACTTCCCACTTGGCCATGTCTACCTCTTTATGTGGATGGTTCACGTCGATTTCTTTTTCTGGACAAATTTAAGTTTTATTTGATTTTGTACTCTAATTTTATTTTATTTAATAATTAATTCATACCACCTTGAGCTTTTGATTTAATACAATTTTATACACCTTTTTTTAGAGTGTATATATACAATTATATAAAATTATAAACCTAACCCCCCTTGGTTGGTTTGAAATTTCCAAAAATTATTATATTTACAATAATTTCTTCCATTTTGAGCTAGACCAACGATTTCTCATGATTGAAGATGCTGCATGTCTCTTGTGGGTGCTTAATCAAGAGTAATATGTCTAATTAATTGATCAATAATTAACACTCTACAAATAAAATATTTAATTCTTTAGAAATATTCTCGTGTTAGATATATAGTCCATGTGAAACGGAAATAGATTAATTAATTAAAAATGTCGCTTTACCGGGTAAGTGAGTGATTAATATTAAAGAAGGTCTTGTGTGAAATATTGTGCACTAATGTTATGTGTAATACAATATAAATAAGATAAAAATATTTTAAATTCGCGGGTCTGGACGGTCGGGTCGGGTCAAGTCGGGCGGGGCAGACAAGGCGCGGGCAGTGGGCTTTAGATTGGCGCAGGCGCATAAATATTTATAGAAGAATATATTTATCAAAATGTGTTGTAGCCTAGTGGTTTAGGTTTTTTGTTAATAAATTTGGTTGTAGGTTCAATTCCTATTAAACATATGATTTTTTTATTTATATTTTTTTATCAAATTTTTGTGTGTTACTACATCTATGTATAAGTGTTACTACATTGTTATATTGAGAAACTTCATATTTTACATAACACATAATAAAACATATCGTAACACATAAATATTCATAAGGTAACATGGGTCACAAGGTAACACATTATTGTTCATATGGTAACACATGAGTATTCACGTAGTATTACGACGATATATGAACAGTGTTACATATTACTAAAAAAATATGTGTTACTACATGAACAAAAAGTGTTACCATATGAAGAAAAATGTGTTACCATATAATCAAAACCAGTACAAGCGCGAAAAGAAATCTCTAGTCCAAAATTACAGATTTAAAGAACAACTTGATGTGTTACTACATGAACAAAAAGAGTGTTACCATATAAGCAAAAGAGTGTTACTACATGAACAAAAACCAGTACAGACGCGAAAAAAATCTTCAGTCCAGAATTACAGATTTACAGAACAGCGTGAAAAGAGTGCAGAAGGAACCGAATTTCATCACACACTTTGTGTTGAGGGGTAATTCAAACATCACACACATATTCTATCTTCTTCTTGCAGAATCCACACTAAAATTCAAATTGAACAACCTGATTTCATTCAATGACTGGAGCGAATCGAAGAAAATTAAATTGGACAAGAAATTATGGCACGAGCAAGGAAGAAGAATCCGTGAAATCCGCCAACAATCTGAAGAGAATAGGAAGAAGAAGAAGAAGAAATATGACAGAGTCCGTGCTGATGGAGAAAGCCCATTAGTCCACCAGCAATCTGCCCTAATCCGCTTTCCTGACCCGCGAGAAAAAAAAATCTTCAATCGCACATATCACTTATATGCAATATTGCATACAAGTTTTTGTCTTTATGTCGTTTCACACAATTTTTTTGCATTTATTTAATTAACATACTAATTGGAATTTGATATTTGGATTTTACTATAGCTTGGTTTGGACCTAAAATCTCAAATATTTCCCAACACATGAAGTAGAATTCTAGTACAAAACATGGGATTAGTTGTAATGGCATTTGTAGTTTCCAATTATAATAAGTCATAATTCCATATCCTAAACCCTTTATAAAAATTCTACCCGATCACCAAACCAGAAAAACTCTTTATTGGGATTTTCGTTTAAAATATGTACTCACTGATTATCGAAAGATCACGGGGCTCTGAAGTTTAAAATGTGTTAGTTACATAAAGGTGATCATTCTAGAGAACTCTGAAACTAAGCGTACAATTTACGTGGAGCAATTTAAAGATGGGTGTTGACCCCTGAGAATTACTTTTCAGGAAACGCATGAGTGAGGACGAAACATGCTAAAAAAAACTTATCTTCATATGTAAAAAAGTGGTTTGCCCATTATATAATTGTTCATGCATTGTCCTATATATGTAAAAACATGCAATGCTTAGACTAGAACATGGAAGCATGTTCACTTAATTAGTTATATTCACAATGCAGACATGTGCAAAATAGACGGTGAATATTGCACTTGCTATATTTTGATAAGTCTAACTATGTATCGGGATATTCTCTTGGGATTGTCCCAACAAATCTAAAATGAATATAGTAATAAACTTTTCACTATTATAGATTCAATATTTGAAGAGTGTAATATTACCAAATATTAGACTTCGTTGATAACCGTCAAAAATGGCCAACTGTCTTGCTCTGATATTGAATGCGACTTGCATGTATGTTGGTTGTTAATTAATTTAATTTGGTCTTCAATTAAATTTATGGACTTTCTCTACTATATAATAAGGCATATATAAGCATAAACATTGGATCCAATTAAAATTCTTTACAGTTGCTTATAGTGGATAAATAATATTTCAAACACGCAATCGCAGAAATGTAAAAATCATTCACTCTTGGTACTAGTGAATTGTAGGATAATTATATCTTATTTTGGTCTAATTGAGATATTGTTTAAAATTATCATCAGAATAAAAACGAATATATGAGCAAAATGAACACGGAAAGGTATTAACTATTACCAGAAAGAGTATCCAAATTTGTGGTTACTTCACCTGACATTTATTCGGGTTTTAAACTTTTTTTTTAAAAAAAATGTAACCACTTGAAAATGACTCATTAAAGCAGGCGTAATGTTCCCATAACAATTTACAAGTTAATTACAAGTGGCTTCCTCATGTACACACTTTCTCATTTGTAATTTTCAAATGAGAGAGAAAAACTACTTATTTTTTCCTATCCCCATATCTTGATTACAACTTTAATTAAAAATTAATTGTTCATTCACTTAAACTTCAAAATGAGCAAATAATATACCGAATTGAAGCTCTCATCCAAAAACACAATTTTCAACCCATTATATTTATAGTTCTTAGAACAATTTAAAATAATTAAGTCTTGAGCTAATTATCACTTTTTAATTAAATGCAGCATTGGACATCTCAATTATAATTAAGTGCATGGAAGTATGCAACATCAATAATAAAACCAACTATTGGACATGACTTTCCTATGAACCATTTGGCTTTGCGAAAAATGAAACTTGACAAAGAATATTGAATTAATTTAAAATACACCGGGCCCATCATATAAAGACATTTGTGCCTGTGGAACAAGAAGAATTACCACGTGAATGACCTAATTTTCTTTTAATGGTTTAAATCAACAGGCATAACAATTATTTTTAAGATAATGTACAGAATCACAAAATTGTGTATTTGATGTGATAAAATTTAATCGGTTTCTATGATATAATTAAAAATTGATCAATTTTTTAAAAATGATTTGAAAATATACAAAAAGATCACGTTTCATGTACACATATATACACAGATCTCGAGCAAGATTTACCACTGCTCGAATTCGTTAAAATAAATGAGTTTTGTTTTGTCTCACCTCGAATTGAATCAAAAGTGAGAGACTTCATAATCCTATTTAAAAAGTCTTAATCTATTCCACATTGGTTTGTGAGAAAAGATGAAAGGTTTCCTAATGTTATTTAACAAAGCTTATGTGTTTTTTATACAAGTGTATCAATCGATTTCATTTTCGAGCTTATTAATTTGGCCCAAATAGTTAGGGATTATATTCTCATTTGATCGGTATATTATTGTCGATTTTGAATAATATACAAGATCTCTTAATACGAGATCTTATCTTCTGTCGTGGACATAACTAATAAATTATTAGAAAACCACGTAAAAATTTGATATCGATTAATTTATTATTTTTATATTTTTTTCGCATCAGTTATAACCATCCCACGAAAATCGATCACATCATATGATTCATATCGAAGTTAGAGCCACCAAATCTTGTGCGGGCCACAGATAGAGCCACTTAATTTCATTTTTTGAGCGCAGCCACTTAATTTCTAAGAAGATTTAAGTTATTACTGTTTTGGTTGGTAAATTTTCAAAGAAGTCAAACTATTTAAATGATGATTCTTACAGTATGATTCCTCAGCCTTTCATTTCCCTTTGACTCTATGGGATTCCTCAAAAGGTGTAAGAACCCAAAACTAAATTCCTTAAAATTTGGACTTATCCTCTGTCCCCACTCAATTTTCAAATATAAAGTAACAATAGCTATAGTAGCGGCGGCAACTGAGAAGACGAAAGAGAAATTGGTAGTGGCGACATCGATATGCTTGTAAGGTAATGACATCACTGCCATTTTCGATTTTGGTTCGAAATACGTTGGATTTTGTAATAAAAAATTTTGGGGTTGTTTTTAATTATTTTTTTTGTTTTCTTATGGATCTGGTGGCCGTGGTGTTCGGGGCGATGATACTGGTGGTGGTGGTGGTCGGGAGAGATGAATCTGATGGTGGTAGACTGGTAGTGGTTAGGTTTCGAATTTTGGTCTGATTGCGGCGACCCTGAACCAGATGGTGTTGGTGGTTCGTATTGATGGTTTGATTGATGAATATATGATAAAGGATTTTACATGTGAGTTGTGTCACATCGCAATATTAGAAGAAATGAGACTAGCTTATAAACCTAGTAGGCTACTCCTCCTATCACCAATTGGTTTTAGGATGGAACCTCACTAGGGGCGTGGCTAGTTTACTCTGCTATTGGGTGCGTGTGTGGGACCGCACCCGGCGCCCCCGATTTCTACATGGTATCAGAGCGGGCCCCATGCTCGTGTCGGGTGGCGAATCGGTCAAGTTCGAGGAGGTCGTTGAATTGACAGAGTGGTGTCGGTCCGCGTAGTCGAGGTCGTTGAATTGATTTTAGCATGGGTGATCCTGTTTTCGTTTAGAGAATTGACGAAGACGCGAGGTCTGGAGGTTTGAATTGAAAGAGTGGTCTTCGAATTCGGCGTAGTCGGAGGCGTTGAATTAATGAACATGGGTGATCCTGTTTCGTTTAGAGAATTGACGAAGGACTCACATGTGAGGGGGCGTGTTGAATATATGATAAAGGATTTCACATGTTAGTTATCTCACATCTCAATATTAGAAGAAATGAGACTAAATTTTAAAACCAGTGAAATTCTTTCTCCCTATCACCAATTGATTTTAGGATGAAAACCTCACTTTAGGGGTGGCATTCCTCTCCTCCGCTATTGGGTGCGTGTGTGGGACCGCACCCGGCGCCCCCGATTTCTACATTGATATTTGAATATGTTGCAGATGATTTTTTGGTCGGCCATGGGTGCAAGAGAGAGATATTATTATCGAGCATGAGAGAGAAAGAAATTGATTTTTTTTTCTTGTATTTTTCTATAATTTTGGGTCACCAATTTGTCATATATGAGTGCAATTTTTATTGCAGGTGTGTAGAATTATTTACATGTGTGGATAATTATTTTACAATTTTCTTCTACGATTGTGTAGAATTATTTTACAATTTACCACTGCTATAAACAAAAGTTGTTGCACCCCAAATCTCTAAGATATGTTTTGATGTAATCTAATTCCAGATTTTTATCTGTTCTATAATTTTTTATTAATTTTTCTACAGTTGGAGCAACTTTTTGGTTAAAGTTTATATTGATGTGCAGAATTTTTAAATAAAAGTATCGATGATTAAAAAATAATTTGGGGTGTGCAGGATTTTATTCAGTTGTGCGGAATTTTTTTTTTTTTACGGGTGTGTAGAACATTTAAATAAAAGGATAGATTATTAAAAAATTGGGGTGTGCATAATTTTTTACGGGTGTGCAGAATTTTTTTTAAAAAAGAAGAGATGATTAAAAAAAAATTAGGGTATGCAGAATTTTTTGGCTAATACTAAAAAAATCAATTAAATAAAATTACAAATAATTAAAAAAATTAGTAAAATTTAAAATCTGAAATATATAAATTTTATGGCTAATATTTTATTTCTAAAAAAATTAATTTAATAAAAGGATAGATAAATAATAAAAAATTAGTAAAATTTAAATTTTAAAATCTGTATATTATTTTATACATAAGGGTAAATTAGACAGATATTTTAACCCAATTTTAGCATCTTCAATTAAGGACTAAAAAGTAGCGGATCTTATAGTAAAAGTGTTTTATAAATGACAGCTTAGAGTAATTGTCCCTAGCAACGGAGACAAACTTGCCCCACCCCCCAAACACACAGCAGCCATCGTTCTCCAAGTCGCCGCCCCCATCGCGTGAGCGGGTGGCGGATCTGGTGGGTGGCTGCGTTGGTGGCGATTTGAGTTTTATGGGTGGCGTTTCCGAAGCCCAACCCACTCTGGACGGAGGATCTGAGCGCAGCGGCGCGCTAGGAAGGGGGCCGTGAGTGGCTTAGGCGCACGGTGAACCGAGCAGGGGCGGAGGATCTGGTTCTGTTGGGATCTAAGCGGCTGGTTTTTTTATTGGCCACGGTGGTTGGGGGGTGTTAGTCCTTGGTGGTGTTATTTTTGGGCACGGTGAGGCGTAGAGCGGGGCTGTCTGAGAAGACGAAACAAAAATTAGTAGCAACGGTGACTGAGAAGACGAAGGAAAAATTGGTAGTAGCTACATCGATATGCTTGTAAGGTAATACATTTTTAGCATATGACATATCACCTTTCAAAATATGTTTAATTTCAAAGTCTCTAAAATGTATTATTTAATGAGTAAGTTTCCAATGAAACTTATTTATAGTATAAAAATTTATATCATTACAGTTATAAATTGATATCACTACATTTATCAAATGATATTATTATACTTAATTAAGATCATGATATTAAATATTATTGGTATTAATTTATAAGAATAGTGGTATTAGCTTATAAATGTAATGATAACAGTTTCATACTTGAACAAGTTTCACGGGAAGGTTTATGTTATTTCATAAAACAAAAAGGTATACCCCAGTTCACTGTTTTGTCAATATATATATATGGAAAATTGATCTTTTGGTCCTGTAACTTTGACCTATTTTGATTTTGGTCCTACTAACTTACGATTTTTTACCTTGGTCCTGTAATTTTACAAATTTGGTTTTTTCGTCCTATCACCGGCTATTGCAGGCGTTAGGACTAAAAAGTCGAAATTTTCTAATTTACAGGACTAAAATCAAAATTCATAAATTATAATCTTGGTCATGTATGTTTACAAAACTTGACTTATTAGTCTTGTCACCTGCTATTGCAAGTAACTAGTCGGTAACAGGACGAAAATATCGAATTTTGTAAAGTTAAATGATCAAAATCAAAAATCATAAGTAGGACCAAGATCAAAATGGATCGAAGTTACGAAACAAAAAAATATATTTTCTCAATATATATATATATATATATATATATATATATTGTAAAGGAAAAAGACGAGGATTTTTGCTTTTAAAAATCCTTAACCGAGAATGAACAAAAGTGTCAGCTTTCAACTAACATATTTTTTATTCGCCTCAAGTAACAAAAATCTATATAACGTTCATGTTTATGTTTATTGAGACTTTTAAGATATAAATACTCTTAAAATGGGTACAAAAGTTTTTATAAAAATTAATATCGAGGGTTTCACCTCATCCCACGCATTAAGATTTAGAGATTTAGGGAGTTATATAAATGAACTAACTTCACACTTGTTTATATAAGTTGAGATTTTTAGATGAGTTAAAATCTTTCATTAACCATCTAAATATTCACCCCATAAATTTTTCCACAGAATTTTGTACAAATTCTGTATATGTGAGAATTTGATACAAGAGAGAGAGGGCACGAATTTTTGTGGCTCCATGAGAATGACATCCGGGTAGAAAAAAATTTAAAAAATTATTTAAGTTGGGTTGGTAGAAAAAGAAATAAAAACTCATAGATCCAAGAAAGCCCGCCAAACAACTTTTAAGTCCAACATGCTCTTTTAATTACCCATAGTCTAAAATTAGCTATAAAAAGCCCAATATACCCCCAGCTCATATCATTAATATATTAACACTAAAATAGAGATATATGTACTGCATCTCTCATCCCTCACCTCTCTGTCTCTGTTTTTTCTGCCGCCTTCTCACATCTCAAACTTCACTCTCTCTCTTTCTAACCCACGTTTTTCCCGCGCCGCTAAAAAATTCTATGCACCACGCCGCCGCCACACTCATAAGAAGGAGACACACCACGCCGCCACCCCCGAATCTGAACAGATCTACACAACAAAGCCGCCGCTGGAGACGCTCGGTGCACCACACTGTCGCCGCTGGAAAATGCTGGAGATCTAAACTTGTGCGACGGGAACTAAGGCGACGCGACAAAGCCGCTGCTGGAAAACGTCAGGATGATGGCGACGCGATAAAGCCGCTGCTGGAGGCGCCGGCGCCCGTTAAGGTGTGTCTCCCCCTTTTTTTTTTTTGCTAATTTTTAGTGCTGTTTTTTTGAATCTGGGTTTGTAGATGGGTTTTTGGATCTGAGGATCTCATTCTTGAATCTGAGTTTGTGGATTTGAAAATTGAGGGTCTGGGTTGGGTTGAAGACGGAGGATCTAATTTTGGTTAAGTTAGTTAATTTTCAGATTTTGGATCTGGACCATTTTGGAGATGCACGGGTTCATCAATTGATGAACATATGCATGTTTTCGTGTATATGTTGATGAATATGTTTATGTTGGAATGAAGACGTACATATGTTAGATGAATATGTTCATGTCGAAATTAAGACAAGGATATGTGAATTTTGAGATTGTAAATTTTAGGTTGTAAATATGTAAATTTCTTATATTTTTTCAATTTTTATATGTAAATTTTTATAATTTTTTAATTTTGATAGGAATTTTGAGATTTTAGATATATAAATAAATTGTCATTTTATCAATTTTAGAATCTTTGTTTGTCTTTTCTTGAAAGAAAGAAAGTAGCAGAGAGAGGGGGCGTGGGGGTTGAGTGGAGACAGGACTGCAATAATTTGGTGCATGGGAAAGGTAAAAAGGTAAGACATCAAATCAAGAGGGATTGCTGAAGGTGGGGGTTGTTGAAGAAGAGTATTAATGTCTTTCGTCTATAAATTTTGAACATAGTAGTATTTATTGCAAACGAGTGGACCTATTAGTATTATAGTGTCTCAAACTGGACTAGAAAGTTGCGGGCTCGTAGAAAAAACATTCAGTTATCAAATTAGTAAAATAGATTTTCACCTTACATATTAATGTTTTCTTTTTCTTTTTTTTTATAGAATTTTCTCCCAGCCTATTGGTGAATTCAAAGAAGTGATTGTGAAAACTTTGCTTAAATGTATATGTAGTATTTTTTTGGGCTAATTCCAAAAAAATATATATATATACACAAACTTTACTCTGAGTATCAATTTAATCATTGTTAGTGTTAGTGTACTATAGACAATTTTTTATAAGGACATAATGCTATGATAATATTAAGTATTGGTTTAATATTATTGTTTATTTAATATTAAATGTATAGTGTTATACTTGTTTGAATATTATGTTTGATTGTTTGCATTTGTTCTTACCTGTATTCCCATGAATCACTGTTGTCATTGAGATTGTGAGATCTCAGATGACTTAAGCATGATTCTCAAATAGCCCCGATCAAGGATCATCAAGAATGGGATATTGATGATGCAATTGAGATTGGTGTGTGATCTACATCATACTCTTAGAGAGTGTAGTAAGATCTCACTTACTGCAAGATACTAGGTGTCTCATGATGGATGCACAGATACCTTAGAGGGTATTGGTATACCCATCCGAGAAATTGTTTGATGTAGTTCCCCTATATGTGTCTACGGGTGTCTCGGTTAGTGAGAGCGATGTGATACTCCTTTGACTTGAGGTCAATACGCACGACATGTGTGGAGTGATGAACTTTGACCATGACCGATGCTTGCACCCTTCCATGGGTAGATATGGCTTGAATTGGGTTCATCACGAAGTGCATGTGTTTGGTAGATGAGCCAAGAATAGGATTCATTCCTCAAAGTGGATTTAGAGAGAATACTCATCTTCTCATCATAATTGGATCAAAGTCATTGGTCAATGCACGTCAACTTGGACTTTGTGGCCAAGTGTGCATAAGTGATCAATTAGTGATTAGAGATCATATGATTAAGATATTTGAATAGACACTTCATCATGTTCAAGACTAATCGAGTATTCGTGAATGAAAGGAAAATATAGCAATAGCTCATATTATAGTTGCATGTTTCTCGCAAAGTACCTCATATATTGAGAATGTCTAATTTATTGTCTAGGGTTCAATTAAGACTGTTAGTTTGACTAATCGTTCGATATATGAGGGCATATGAGTCACACAACAAGTAATTCTCTTTTACGGATTATAGTTGGTTGATTAAGTATTAAACTGGATTTAATATTTAATTTACGAAGAACTAATTAATAATATTAATTTGAAATTAATTATTATTACTATTTATTTAAATTAGATTTAATTAAATAGGAATCCCAAAATAATATATGGAATATTATTGTAGGAAAATATATTTAGGGAAATCATATCTAAGAGATATGATTTGCAAGATTAGGAAATATCTTCCTAATAAAGATTGTTTAATCTTTAAGCTGTGGTTCTCCTATATATAGGACATCCTAGAGATTCATTAATCACTACAAGAAAACTTAATTTCTCCATAAAATCTAGAAGAGGAATTTTCCTATCAAACAGATTCAACGCTGACAAATCTGTGCAAGTCCGTACAAGGGGATTACGTGGATACCGTAGTAGAGAAAACTGCATAGAATTATTGTAAGATTCCTCGTTGTGTTTATTCGTACTCGTTTATGCAATTAACTGCTCGTTGTTGGTACGTGTTTACGTGCTAGTATATTCCAACAATCATGACCTTTAATATTTTTGAAAAAACTCCAACTTTTTATTGTGTTTCAATCTGATACCTATTTTTGAAATCTGGGCAGAAAGAAGTGTCATGGGTCGTCGGAACTTGTGTTTGAGCGCCATATCAGGTGCCACGTAATTAAATATATTTTTTAATTCCACATCAACATCAATACTTTCTACATTAAATAATACTCCCTCAGTCCTAAACTCAACCTTACAGTTTCCGTTTCGGGCATCCAACTAAACTGACAATTCCCTTAAATGGAAATACCCACTTTATCACTTTATCACATAAGATACTAATAAACAACTTTTTCTACCCCCAACTATTCATCACTTTATCACTGTAAGTACAAATCTCGTGAATTGAATATATAAAACACGGAATATGTTTACAACTTGATTTCTTCTAATTTAAGTGTTGAATATCTGCGGGTTCAATCTCTAATTTCTTCATCTGGTTCTTCTCTTCTTTGACTTTGATCTTGACTCAGACGACTTTTGTAACGGCACTCGCCTTAATCTTGTCTGGAGTTGAAAGTGGGGGATTTGAAACGTTGACTCAAGGACTTGACGTCTTGTTTTGAATCAAACGTGGCTTTTGGATGAACTTTTTCGAGTGTTGATAAAGAACGCCTTCAAATCTTCAAGAGTTGGACGGAGAACATCTTTGAAGAGAAATGCCGAATTGGAGGGGCTTCGAGCCTTGATCTCAGATTTGGAGTTGTTTTTGGATGGTCTCGTGAAGGACGCCTTGGAGTTGATGAAGAACGCCTTCAAATCTTTAAAGTTCTCCTTTGAAGAAACGTCTGATCGGAGGGACTTCGCGCCTTAATCTCTGATCGAACGTCGTTTCTAGATTAATTTGCACGAAGAACGCCTTTGAAGCTGCTTTGAATCTTCAAGAACGGTTGCAGGGAGCTCTAGACTCTTCTCGTCTTGCTCGTCTGGAATGAGTTGAATGTTGGTGTTTTTAATGAATGAGTTTGATCCCTATTTATAGGGTAAGGGATGACAAACTTTCCCTTTGAGAGGTGCCACGTGGTGGCCTCTGGTTGGTCGGAAGGATTTAATTGGCGTAATTAACGTTAATCATTTAATTTGATTGATTTGTCATTAATTCCCTTCTATTTATGACCAAATATCAGTACGATTCGCCACATACGAGTATTTAAGTGCTCGTAAAATTTGACTGACTTGAACTGTGTATATATTAAATATCAATCATGTATTTATTTAATTTTAGAGAACTAATATGGACCAAATAAATTTTAAGATGTCTTAATTTAGCAAGACAAGCTTATAAAATTTATTTTAATACAATATGGATTATAAAGAAACTTAAACTTCATGCCCATTAAATTGCCCAACATGCTTGGCTTTTTTTTTTAATCCACATATATTTTTTTTTTATTTTGCAGCTTTCATTTTTATTTGGACTTTCACTATGGCTCATTTCAAGAAGTCTACGATATATTCTGGATCGCAAAACTTGATAACCTTCGATGACAAGCGACGACGATCTTTAATCAAATGGATTCATCAAGCTGTTGAGAAAATTCACTGCAACCGAAGATTTGGAGATGTTATAGTCAGCATTGTAGACAAACAACAAGTTGTAGAATTCAGATTATCTTGCTTAGTTTGTTTAGGGCTTTTTTTTTTATCTTTTCCCTTTTGTAATCCGCCTCCATGATGTTATCAATAAAATATATCGGCTTTTTCTTCAATCTTCATGTTGTTTTTCCATTTCAATCACTTATTAAGTTTATGAACTTAAACAAGATAATTGAATCACAACTGAACTTAGAGAATTTCTAAGCTCCCTATGTATCCCTTTTAAAAAAGAATCAAGTCATAAACGTAGTTCAAGGGAGACGTAATTTGATTTGGAGGGGGGCCCGTACACAGTTTATACTCATGCGGGTCAGGAGTGACTATTCTTTAACTACTGTAGACAAAGTAGGGTATTTAATATTTAATCACTAAATACCTTTACTGGGGTAAGTTAACATTTTAACCACGTGTATTTACCTTTGGTGGGTGTCGTACACAGTTTATACTCATGCGGACCAGGAGTGATGTGCTGTTTAGGCTCGTGCTTCATGAAGCGGGAGTGACGAGCAGTTTAGGCTCGTGCTTCATGGAGCTAACTGGCCTGGTTTACCCATAGCAACGTTTCAAGAATTTTCCCTTTATGGGGAAAATCCTCACGTCGTCCTCAATATTTGGAGGAGCATCTTCTGATATGGTGATGTGATTCACAGTCACCACTCCATCGTCGAATTTTGATGAAGTCACGCTCTCTCTATCATCGTCTTGATCGCCCTTAGTGTGGATAATTGTTTGCACCTTTGCCTTCAAAATTTCCCCGCATGATACAATCAAAGTATTTCTTCGTTTCATTCGAGATGGATAAAGGCTTTGAAATATATTGGAGTTTGAAGGCTTGCCGATTCGCACCTTTCGACGATCACTTCTTTTAGGACCCAATCTCTCAAAGACGGATCCTAGCTTTCGACTACTTTCTCCTTTGTGTGGCCCTAATCTCTCAAATATTGAGGCACGTTTCACTTGTCTATCACTCTCGTCGAACACATCTTTCGTTGACAAGACTTCTCCTTTAAAGACATGATTTGCATTTGCCATATAACATGAAATTTTTGTCATAACCATCATCACCATCTTCAATAGTGACCAGATTCGCCTCTGACTCATCTTCCAAGACAATTGTTTCTTGCTCGACTAGCTGGATAACTTTATCTTTGAAGACAAAGCAATCTTAAATTGGATGACCCACGAGTTTGTGATACTTGCAGTACTTTGGGTCGTTGGTACGTCCAGCTTCTTCCGGTCGCTTCATTTCTGGCAAGTCAATGAGATTTTTCTCTATCAGGTCATCAAATATCCCTGCAACATCGGAATCTAAGAACGGGTATTCTCTTTGTCGCATTTTCTTCAAGGTTCTTCTTCTTTGCCCCCCTTCTTGGGCAACACTTTTCCCTTTGTCGGCTCGATCATCTCTGCTTTTGTATGTAGCAGTTCTTGCATTTGTTTGCATGGATTCTCTATTTGGAGTCTTGACGAAGGTTTTGCCCCCTTTCCTGAATTCTTGCTTATCTTTAAACCTTTGAGGTTCCTGAATTGGTGGTCCATCAGCTCCAGTTGAGGTCATGCTGAGCTCCATGTCATGAGCTCTTGTAGCTAACTCTTTGAAGGTCTTAGGTCGTATGCCTTGAAGAATGTAGCGGAGACCCCATTGCATGCCTTGGATGCACATTTCGATTGCAGAAATTTCAAATAGCCGGTTTTTGCAGTTCAAGCCCAGATTCCTCCATCGATTAATATAATCAATCACGGACTCCTCTTTCCACTGGCGAGTGTTAGTCAACTCGATCATGCTAACAGTTCTCCGAGTGCTGTAGAAGCGATTCAAGAATTCTTGCTCCATTTGATCCCAGCTATCGATGGAGTTGGCTTCCAAGTCGATGTACCAGTCAAAGGCATTCCCCTTCAAGGATCGGACGAACTGCTTTGCCAAGTGATCGCCATAAGTACCAGCATTGTTGCACGTTTCAACAAAGTGAGCCACGTGCTGCTTCGGATTTCCTTTGCCATCAAACTGTTGGAACTTTGGAGGTTGATATCCAGCTGACATCTTCAAGTTATCGATCCTCTTAGTACATGGCTTAGTGTAGGAGAATGATGACTTGGAACCTTCGTCATATCTTCCCTTTACAGTTCCCAAGATGAACTCCTTGAGCTTAAGCATATCAATCCCTCCATCAGAAGAAACTAACATTTCCTTCTCTGTCCGGTCAGATTCTCCAGTTTGATGCTTGGTTGAATTTTTAGCATCTTCTTGTTCATCAGCTTGCTTTTGTTTGTGTGGCTTGCCTCACCACCATTTCCCTTGTTCATCAAGAGAGCTATCAGGGAATCCTGATTCTGAACTTTCGTTGCAAGTCCTTCAATGACCTTGGTCAAGTTGGCAAGTTGTTCTTCAACAGAGGTAGCACCCGCCATCATAACAGAAGTTGTGCTTGAATTTGAAAAAGATCTAGACAAGGAGCGAGGAGTGGAGTCCCTTGAGTTGTCTTCATCAATGTCATCAGTTGGATGAGGCCTGTTAGCTGTAGTTCCAACCGAAGGATTGGCTCCTGAAGATGTCCCAAAACTCAATCTTCTGGACATGCTTCGAGTAACAACATTGGCTTCTTCAGTGTCAGAAGGACCGAACTTGATGTAGAAGATCCTACGAGAAGACATGTTGATGATCTTGAAGTTTTTCTTTGAAAGAGAAGAGATGAGAGGTAAAGTTGTCCCACCGGGCGTGCCAAATTTGTAAGTACAAATCTCGTGAATTGAATATATAAAACACGGAATATGTTTACAACTTGATTTCTTCTAATTTAAGTGTTGAATATCTGCGGGTTCAATCTCTAATTTCTTCATATGATTCTTCTCTTCTTTGACTTTGATCTTGACTCAGATGACTTTTGTAACGGCCCTCTCCTTAATCTTGTCTAGAGTTGAAAGTGGGGATTTGAAACGTTGACTCAAGGACTTGATGTCTTGTTTTGAATCAAACTTGGCTTTTGGATGAACTTCTTCGAGTGTTGATGAAGAACGCCTTCAAATCTTCAAGAGTTGGACGGAGAACACCTTTGAAGAGAAACGCCGAATTGGAGGGGCTTCGAGCCTTGATCTCAGATTTGGAGTTGTTTCTGGATGGTCTCGTGAAGGACGCCTTGGAGTTGATGAAGAACGCCTTCAAATCTTCAAAGTTCGCCTTTGAAGAAACGCCTGATCGGAGGGACTTCGAGCCTTAATCTCTGATCGAACGTCGTTTCTAGATTGATTTGCACGAAGAACGCCTTTGAAGCTGCTTTAAATCTTCAAGAACGGTTGCAGGGAGCTCTAGACTCTTCTCGTCTTGCTCGTCTGGAATGAGTTGAATGTTGGTGTTTTGAATGAATGAGTTTGATCCCTATTTATAGGGTAAGAGATGACAAACTTTCCCTTTGAGAGGTGCCACGTGGCGGCCTCTGGTTGGTCGGAAGGATTTAATTGGCGTAATTAACGCAAATCAATTAATTTGATTGATTTGTCATTAATTCTCTTCTATTTATGACCAAATATCAGTTCGATTCGCCACATACGAGTATTTAAGTGTTCGTAAAATTTGACTGACTTGAACTGTGTATATATTAAATATCAATCATGTATTTATTTAATTTTAGAGAACTAATTTAGTAAATTCCCAATAAATAAATAACTGATTTATTTGATATTAATATGTAATTTGTACACGTGTCATCATTTAATTGGGTGCAAATTTTATGTGCTTACAATCACTTTATCACATAAAATACTAATAAATAATTATTTCTACCTTCAACACTTTATCACTTTTTCTTAAAACCCGAGCACACAGTAACTGTAAGGTTAACTATGGGACGGAGGGAGTAACATTTATATAATTTCAATATACACTTTCTACACTAATCCAAATATACGTTTTCACTCTCAAAATTAATCAAACAAAATGTTTTTTCACTATCAGATTTAAGAAAATTCAGAATCCGTGATATTGTTTGCTATCCCCAATCAAGAACCCTAAAGTGGCGAAACTCGACGCAATGTAAATTGTCGAAATTTCAAAATTCTACATCAAACTCAAAAGTAGTAGTTGGTAAACGTTGAACTCCTGTTGTTAATAAAGAAAAATGGCTTCGAACAGTAGAGGTACTAGTAGGTCAGAATCCTTTCAATCCAATTAATATTGGATTTTTTTAAGGTATGAACGATTGTTTATTTGTTACTAGGCAAGTGATTTGTTGAGTGAGTGTTAGCCAACTAGGGTTCTTGTTCTTCGAAGGGTGAGTGTGGGATTTTGATTTATTAATTTTGAAATCATTTTTTATTTATTAAAATTCTAAAATTAAAAGTGTTAGTTCTGTTTTGTAATACTGAAGAAAATAAAAAGCGTTTATAAAAGCATAGTACAATGTGGAAAATGTTACTTTGGAAAAGTTTAAAGATTTATTATTCATGTGTAATTAAAAAAAAATTATTACGTGGCATTCGATGTGGCGCTCAGACACAATTCCGTCACTTCATTCTGCCGGGTTTTAAAAAATAGGTATCGGATTGAAAAATAATAAAAGGTTAGAATTTTTTACAAAAATATTAAAAGTCGTGATTAAATTGATACTGAGCGTAAAGATCGTGTATTTTTTTATAATTAACCATTTTTTTAGGAAAAATGGTTGTTTTTCATTCTTATAATTCTGCCACTTTTTAATTTTGTTCATGTTGATTTTTTAAATTTAAATTTTTATCTTGCAACTTACACACGTTTGAATTTTTTAATTTTGTCCTACGATTTATATGAATTAAAATCAAAAAGTGGTAAAAGTATGTTTGTTTTGGGATTTAGATATGCGGAGGAACTCATGACTTCAAAAACATATAAATTTGAAAGTCTTTGTGAATAATATGTCAAATCAATATTTAATAGTAATTGATGTTGTATTGTCAGTAAAAAAGTAGTGATGTAAGTGTATTAACTTTAATAAAAAATAAATGTCTAAATATATTTTATAGAAAAGAATATTAAAGTTTAATTTTAAATTTTAAACTATAATGAGGCATGATTTGTAAACTATTAAGTCCATTCAGGTGAGCTCAACCGAAAAATTTAAACGCTTAAATAAGTTTCTAGGTTAACAAACATATTTTGAACTGAAAAATTTTCTTGAAATATTGAACTTTGGGTGGGGCTTTTACATTTGACAACCCAATGTTTATAAATGGGTCTCTTACAAATTACATATTGGAAAATTAATTTATATGTTGGAAAACATTGTTACTTGCTGAATCACTCATTCGCGTGAAGCATTCTTAAAAAAAAAAAATTGGATGGAGGAAGTATTATTTTTACAGCTCAAAGCACCGATTATCATTATAATAAAGTATTATGTGCATCATGTTCACCGTGCTTCACTATTACTATTCATTTTATTTGTGAAGGGTTGATCTTTACAAGAATAATAATATTAGTTCACATAATACTTTACCTACAATTAATGACTCGAATTGCAGTGTAACGTCTTTACATTTTTTATTTATATGCCTTGAAAAGATCTATAGCTAGGAAACAACATATCCAATGAAAAGGAATCTTCATGAGAAAAGTGGGAAAAGTGGGGATAATTTTTATTTATTGAGATCAAGTTTGCATTAATATTAATTGATCGTCTGAATTAACATGCATGCATGATTAAGTTAATGTTGATGCATTTCGTTGCAATTGGTATATATAGTATTAGTCTGTTTGGAGAAAGGTCTCATATGAGGTCCCTCTAAGAATGTTGTGCACTTCATCCCAGTTCTTTACATGTTCTGAAAATGATCCTTTATGTATCTTCACATTCCTACTTAATAACTCCTTCTGAGGAAGCCCTAGGAATTCTTGCACATCCATCATCATCTTCTGCAACACAAACTAATTATGAACAAGAGAAAAGCGATAGAGGGAAACTGGAAGAATTTCATCTCTATTTAAAAGTCTGAACTAATAACAGATGTGAAATCAATTTATTTGTATTATATTTATTCCTTTAGACAAAAATTTGTACGGACACGAATTCACTGTAAACTCGATTTTTTTAATATCACCTGTTATGTATAAAAAATATCAATGTTAAGCATAAAAACCTTGACTGTTATGCACAAAAATTATCACTGTTAAAAAATACGTTATTTAAACAGTGAAAGTTTTTGTGCATAATAGTGATAGTTTTTGCTCATAACAATGATAAAGCTTATGTACATAGAGCTGGTTCACAGGAGTATTAC
Source organism: Stenogyne calaminthoides (assembly GCA_037126765.1). NCBI lineage: Eukaryota > Viridiplantae > Streptophyta > Magnoliopsida > Lamiales > Lamiaceae > Stenogyne > Stenogyne calaminthoides. The sequence continues at coordinate 2,870,729 of JBBCBC010000031.1, read as the reverse complement.
TCATTCCCTTATTGTGAGTAGGGCCCATTGAGTTGACAATTTAATATGAGTGGAGTTTTTTTCAGCGGAACTCGAACTCAAGGTGTGGGTGAGCCTAAACTCTGATAGTAACATCTCTACAAGTTTGAACTTTTAAATGAGATTAAATTCTTTCATAGTATTTAAGCAAAAGGCTCACGCCCACATTCTGAATATATTCAAGCCCTGCTGAAAGCAACTCCACTCATATTAAAAATTCCACTTAACTCCCCGCGACTCGTGAGAATGAGTATTAAGGCAATTAATATAAATTTAAAAATTGATTTAACACATATCTATAAGTTCGAATTTTTAGATGAGATATTAATAGAGACGATAAGAAAATTGACCTATAATAACATAAATTTTATCATTATAGTTTCTCTAGCTAATTTTTTTTAAAAAGACAGACTTTTAGCTAGAGGAACTATAGGCCGTCGATTTTATGGTGGTGTGTGAGAGAAGAGAAGATGCATACATTTCGATTTTTGGTGAGATGTTCATAATAGAGAATGATGTGCCTAGTTTTGTTGAAGTAGTGCAACGCCTGATGCATCATCTTATCCATCAGCTTTAGTTCCATGATCAATGATGTTGAATTGATTTCAGGTTTGTATCTCGAAAGAATAGCAGCCTGCAATAACATCAAATTCATGTTAAACGTATTTTAATTATTTATTAATATTATATTATCTCTTGTTATAATATAAGGATCATTTTATCAACATTGAATGGCATGTGATAGAAGTTTCTCTACTTGAAATAATATGTAGAGCATGCATGTTCAATATACATGTTCAATTTAGTGATTTTGAAAAGAATTACTCATAAAATCAAGCATTATTTTAAGAATTGATACTTTATATGTTAAATAGTGTTACTTTATATACTAAACAGTAATACTTAAAAAATTAAATGAACTTGGGTTCATAAGATCGACTCTAGTTTTGTATGCTAAAAGGTATTACTCCCTCCGTCTCAATCTTAAGGGTGATTTTACTATAGACACGAAAATTAAGAAATAGTGATAAAGTTATAAAGTGTTTGGGGTAGAAATAATTGTTTATTAGTATTTTATGTTATAAAGTGTTGGGGTGGAAAGAATTATTTATTAGTATTTTATGTGATAAAGTGAGTATTTCTATTTTGAAAAATATTACATTAAAATTGGGATAAATAAAATGAAATGAGTTATATTAAGATTGAGATGGGGTACACAGTTTAAAGGACATATACTATAATGTAAATAGCAATTTGACTTCGACTTGATGGGCCAATTAACTTGTAGATGGGCCTTCATTTTATTGGGCCCGAAATAGTTACCTCTTGGTGAGATTGGACGTGGGCCTTATGCGTGCCATTGAGGGGTTTAGCATATGTATCGTATGTATTAGCAAGCAATGAAATCAATCTTCGCAGCACATTTTTTCGAAACATAAATATTACATAAACGCCCCTCCTAATGAAATATTCTTCAATTTCATTATGGTACTCCTCCAATCTCTGCATTTAAAATGACCTACACATCAACATTATATTTTGGAGTTTTAGCAATTCAGGGTCTGAAAGATGTAAAACTATCAATTTAAGGCCTGAAAGATTTTTCCTATAGATTCAAGGCCTGGAAGATATAAAAAAATCAATCCAGGGCCTGAAAGATTGAAACTATCAATTCGAGGCTTATAAATTTTAAGGTCATGTTTGGCACTAAAACCCTAAACCCTGAACACTAAACCCTAAACCCTAAAAGATGAACCCTAAACCTTGAACCATGAATCCTAAAACCCCCTAAACCGTAAACCTTAAAAATAAAAAAATAAGAACATGAAATATAAATGTCAAACATGACCTTAAAATGTGTGAGTCTCAAACATGGCCCTGAATCGATAATTTTCTATCTTCTAGGCCTTGAATCGGTAGAAAAAATCTTTAAGGTCTTAAATTGATAGTTTTGTCATCTTTCAAACCCTGAATTGACATTTTTCCTTATATTTTTCTTGACAAACAAGAAGTCATGACCAGTTTAGTTTTCTCATCATCATAAGTAATATATTTGATCACTTATTGTAATCGCAAACTTTTATATAAAATATTTCTCGGATTTGGAATTCATAAAATATGACCCTTAGGTCAAAATGAGAAACGCATAAACATATAGTAAAAAATTTGTGGATTATGTGCAGGTCGAAACGGGTCAAACATATTTCTCAACAAAATTCGCGGAAAGTTAAGATATGTGATACTATACGAGAAAACATGTGTTACTATAAGTAAATGTATATATTACTATAAGGAATTGGATCTATGTCAGAATAAGAAGCGCATAAACACAGATGAAAAAATTTGCAGATCCCGTAACAGTGATTAGAAGCCTTACTTGGTTAAGCATCCACTTGAATCCAACGGCAGAAGAACAGTGATTTTTGGCCATCCACTCTAAATTATAAACACTATCAAGAGTTGACAATATTGTACTAACATTACTTCTCCTCTCTTCACCATAGAATATCTCTCCATTAGAGCTTACATTAGTATGGTTGTTCAACATTGTCTCCAACCATCTGCTTCCAGATCTTTGCATCGAAACAATCGCGAAAAAACGGGTAGGGTTACACCCGGATCCGGACCTGCATCCACCGTACATAAATCTTCAATTTTATCAATTTTCCAGTGTCACCGATATGCATACAAAGTGTCATTGTTGTGCATGTGAAGTGTCTCTGACACTTTATATGCATAGTGCGTATGCACAACGTGATATTGAGAGTAAAATTCATTTTGGTCCACATGAACGGTACCTCACGATTTTAGTCACAATACTCAGCATTTTGGACCCAAAACTATTTTTTAGGCCGTTTTGATTTCACTGTTCCTTTTTTCGTTAAAATCGCCTGCAATTTTGGTTTCACAGAACACGGCACCTCTCGATTTTGGTCCCAAAACTGTAACTGACTTTAACGAAAAACATAACGGTGGGACAAAAACTGCATAACCAAAATGGTGAGTGTTGGGACCAAAATCATGAGGTACCATGTCATGTAGAATCAAAAGTAAATTTTACTCTGATATGTGAAGAAAAAGAATTCATAGAATTACCAAGAGATTTACATTAAAAAAGAAAAAGAAAAATAAAATAAATACAAGAATGTAGAGATATATTGCCTGTTATATGAGGTAGGCTTTGGAATATTAAGTTGAAGATTAATTAGGGAGGTTGTAGGTTTATGAAGATGATGATGATGATTAGCTTGATTCAGACAGAGAGAGCAAATGTAAACACCATACATCACTCCTAACACCAAGATTAACATCCTCAATGAACGTGCCGGAGAATTCTTTGTAATAATTAGGGTTTCCTGCAATATATATGAGAGTAATTCAAAGTTATAAATAGTTAAGAAAATATATATATTGAATGATTGTATAGTTTTGCGAAACTTCAAGTACCTGAAAGCTCATCTCAACGGTGGATGTTTTGAATTTCAAATGTATTTTCAGAATGTAATTTAAGAATATAACAAAACCTATAGCTAGAGTAGTGTGTGTGTGTGTGTGTGTAATTGAAGTTATGAAAAGTAATTACACATATACGACCAACTTTTGCATTGTTAAATTTGCAATTATTTTCATTAATTTTAGTTGTTTGAGAAAGGAAAAAATAATAATTATAGTGATCAAAATGACATAGGTAGAACCCAAAATCAGAAATGATAGAGTAGAAAAACATAAAATCACTAACAGAAACTTAAATTATCCCCACCAACCCCAATGTTTCAAACTCCGTACGTATGTTTGAAAAAAAATGTGCACGAAGTCTCCATCACTTTTTGACACTTTTGATATATATGTACATGTTTCTTTTCCATTTGAGTGTAATTTGTGTGCATGTTTTTTTCTTTATACGTAAGATAATTATGTAAGTTCACGCTTTAATTTAACGTCGAGTATTCTTTGAACCAAAATGATCAGTGGAGAATTATTGCATACTTTTTATCAAATATAATGAAATTTTATGCAATTAAAAGATAAAAGAGTTTAGTGCATATTTTATAAAATACAAAAAATTTAAGAATGTATGTATATCTCAAAATAAAGAAAGGGGTCATATATACGTCGATATTTATTAGAACAAGTTACGAGAAAATTGACTTTCTCAAAATTAAAAATAAAAATTAATATAAGAAACCTCAAGTACGTATCATTCAATTTTACAGTGATTCTTACTAAAAGTCAACCGAGGCTACCCAGCTTGCAGGAAATGAAAGCAATCTTCAAGAAATGTTGCAAAACAAAAGGAACACTGAAACTAGAGAAAAAATCCAATTAAAAGAAAAATGTAAAAATATTATGTGAATTTTGTGCACCTTATACCACTATTATTATGGCTTATAAAAAATAACAATTTATAAATAATAGTGTTAGTTTGTAGAAATTATAGTAATGGTTGTGATGTACTGATACGTTTTGTAGAAAAAAATACACACAAATTCTCATGTGAAACTTGTTCATATTATGAAATTGATATCATTAAATTTATAGACTGTTACCACCACTATTATAAACTAATACCTATAATATTTAATGCAATGATCTCTGTTTACAAGTATAATGATATTAGTTGATAAGTGCTATGATATTAGTTGATAAGTGTATATGGTAGTATAAATTTCATATTATGAACAAATTTCATCGGAAAACTACTCAAAAAAGTATGCAGTGTTTCACAATAAAGCTTTAATTTTAGGGTGTTTTTTTTTTTAAATGAGATATTCATTTCTCGAGTATAGGAGATACTCGAGCCCGAAAATTTTACAAAATCGAAACTTCAGAGCTAATTTGATCTAAACGTCTATCTAAACAACAATCAAAGTATAATTATTATATAATTGAACGGATGGAATATCCAATTGTGAATAGAGTAGCAAATCGATGAGGAATAGTGCTTTAAAATATAAATGAAATATTAAAAGTGTTTATTTAAAAAAATATATTGAATCATACCAATTTAAAAAATACGCACTTCTACCCCAATAAGCCGAGGTTGAAAACAGCTCCTAATTCAACCTCTCTCGTGGAAAATTTGATCTGTTTTCTTTAAATTATTATAATGGAAAACTTCGGATTTGATGATTTCGAGTTTTAAGGTTTTTAATTTCATTTAATAAATGCTATTTATATTGAGAAACAACTTAACCTTTACGGCGACTCATTGAAAAGGAAGACTTAAATTATGTCATCTTCCCCAAAAATAAAAAAATAATAGTAAGTCATTTCCCCATGTGGGATAATGACTTTTTGTGTTTTTCTTTCTCTGCTATGATATTTGTTAAGTTTCATAGGATTAAGTTGAACTGAAAAGTGAAATTATTATATTTATTTAATAATGTATAACATTCATTAAATAATATCGTTATCTTTATAAATTAATATTATAACATTTTATACATACAAAACACGTCGAATTATGTATTATATTCGTTTATAAATGTAATGATATTATTGAATGAGTGTTATGATAAAGTTAAATAAATGTTTCATATAGTAAACAACTTTCATTGAAGACTTACTCAGTTACTCTATTTTGCATCCACTTAAATTAAATAAAGTTTTCAATTCATCCCTGCCTATAATACATGCATGAGTAAACGAAGAAAAAGAAAAAAAAACAAAACAAAACAAAAAAAAGTAGTGCATGCAGCAGTGTACTGTACATGTACATATGTCATGCAACTAAGCTAGTCTGCTTTGCAGCAAATTAGAAATCTGTTGTCGTTTTTTTACTTTGACAATGGCTTCAAAACGCAAGACTCAAATCTTGATTCTTGATTGATTCATAAATCATTGTGTCTAAGTTTTTTTTGGGGCGGCGTGGTTATGAATCCGGTTTTTTTTTTTTTTTATAAAAACCGCTCCCAAGTATAGTTTGGAGAGTTGTTTTAAAAAAGAAATTGCCCAAGTCTTGGTGTGCAGTTTTAAAATGTGTAGTAGTGTTTATTGAAGTGTTATGTACAAAATATGATAATATCATATTCCCTCCAACCCAAAATGTTTGTCTTTTTAGAAAGGGGATTTTTTTCCAAAATGTTTATTATTTTGCACTAATTTAGGAGAAGTAATTGTCATATTTCAACTTTGTCTTTATATTTGCTTTTATAATAGTAGTATGCATCAAATGACCATGTAGGTAAACAAAAGGCTAGAAATGAATTCGTGTAAAAACATCCTTATACATCAAATATTTTGGGTCGAGGAGAGTAACATATACTCCAATATATAATAATGAAATAAAAATAAAATAATATCATAATGCATGTAACTGCACCCATATCAAGGTCAATATTTCGTGAAATTAAAATTATTATAAATTTATTTAGATAAAATCAGTCGTCCATAATTTGTGCAACTACAATTAGTTATTAGTTATTGTAAAAAAAATTATTTATATATACACACATAGAAAATTTATTTAACTTAATTAGTGATATTATGTGTTTCCTAGTCAAAAATATCATATATAATTTTATGTGTTGTTCTTTTTCACTAGTATCACTAAATAGCGTCATTTTTTAAAAAATATTTAATTTTATATTGTACTTCTCAAAATCGAAAAATAGTAACACTTCGAATGTTAAACAACGAATCAATGACACTTTGAATATTGAGCATGATAGCTAAAAATAAATAAAAAAAATTACATGAACTCAACCTTATAAGAAATTGTGCGATTGAAAAATATATTAATTACTACATTCAAATTAGAATCAGGAATTGCCCATTTCATTCCCAAACTATTCCAGCATACCAATCACACTTCTTTGTTTAAAATTCTTCAATGCGTCGCGATTGATGATGGAATAAAAAAGTGCACACTTCACCTTTATCATCATACATTTTATGAGGAATTAGAAATAACACTTCTTTGTTTAAAATTCTTCAATGCGTCGCGATTGATGATGGAATAAAAAAGTGCACACTTCACCTTTATCATCATACATTTTATGAGGAATTAGAAATAACACCAACACCGTAAGCATCATTTTCATTATATAATCCACTATTCGATGATTCTCATTATCAATCTCATCGAAGAATTTGAACCTAAAAGTGCTCCTTAATTCTACAACTCAACAAAAATTCGAACTAAGTTAATTAACAAATAAACCTATTTCCATTACCAGAATCACATACACAATGCCCTGTTTCTTCTGCTGCATTACATTCACATTAACTTGCAATGTCTGTACATAAGTTACAGACCTATACATCCTGCATGCCTTGGGACAAAAAAAATAACAAACATCCGACCAAGAATTAGAATTAACCAAAAAAAAAGGCCTGCCACGAAACGTCGCAACGAAAGAAGCTGGTGGCCTGGACAGATTTTTGCATCAGGGTAAAAAATGGGCAGCTTCTGTAAGAGTTAAAATGGGCTAGCTCTAAGTAGTGTAATCAGTGTGGAGGAAGTGGCCGTAAGCCGTTCCTCTGAGAATCTTGTCAACGTCGGCCCAGTTCTTGATATGCTCCGATAATGATCCTCGGTGTATCTTGACTTGTCGACTGGTCAACTCCATTTCTGGCAATCCCAGAAATCTTTGAACTTCCATCAGTTTCTGCAACAAAAGTGAAATAACATGGATATATTGAATATTCATTACAGGGGATTTCATTGGATTATCAGCATTTATGTTCGATTCATATCCAAGGCTAAGTCTTGTATGCATCCAGGTGCACCGTGCACTCATAGTGCATTTTAGAACCGTGCAACTTGTTATACTGAAAGATGCAGCTTGTTTATACTGAAACGTGCAACTATTTTTCCATATTAATAGTTGCACGGTTCAGTGTAAACAAGTTACATCTTTCAGTATAACAAGTTGCATGGTTCCAAAATGCACTATGAGTTCAAGGTGCACCTGGATGCACATGAGAACCACTCCATATCCAAATCAGTGATTCCAACATTTTGAACTAGATTTTGGTGGGAAGATTTGCATTCTCCAGAATCTCCACAGATTACTTTATATCCTGAATATGCCCTGATTCTTTTCAGAATTCCTCTCTTTTTAAACCTATTTGTCTGTTTTTCGATTTTTTTAATGGAGTAAAATTCTCTCTCATTTTAAGCCCATTTTTCGTCTAATTTTTTATTTTGTAGAATAAAAAACACTAGGCTTTAATGCATTTTCCAAGATAAAAAGTTAGAAGAGAAACAGACTTAAAATGGAAGATATGACCTTTGAAAAGCGTAAGCACGTTTCCAAGGGTATGTTTCCAGACACAAGTAATAACCAGAAACTGTGAAAAGGAGCTTTTGAAAATAAGTGATTCTCTCCCATTTTTTATGGTTTGCAAACACCCCTAAATCGGATAAAATCTCTTTTTCTCAAAAGCTGCATCTCACAACTTCTGCTATAAGAAAAAAGGAAAAAGAAAAGAAAAGAAAAGGCATTTTTAGAATCTGTGTAGTTTACAAACGCACGCTACAAAATGTGTTTCTTTAGTAACTTTGGGGGGTGCAAGTAGCTCCACCACTAGATTTTTGTTAGAAAGATATATGGGAAAGAACTTACAGTTCGATTCTTTACGAGATCTTCATAATATAGAATAATGTGCCTTGTGCTGCTGAAAAACTCCAACGCCTCCAAAACTGTCTTCTCCATGAGCTTTAGATCCATCACCAACGATGTTGCATTGATAACTGGTTTGTATCTGGAAAGAGTATTAGCCTACAAATAAAAAATCAAACGATCAGATATTATAACAATGTATGGAGACTTCGCGTGGGGGCAAGAGTCACCTCTTCGTGTGAGTGCACATGGGACTTGTGGGTCCCGTTAAGGAGTTTAGCATATCGATCGTAAGAATTAGCAAGCACTGAAACCATCCGTCTCAGCAGGTTCCTCCGGAAAAGAAAAATTACAGAAACACCCCTATCGTTGAAATACTCCACGATTTCCTTGTGGTGCTCCACCAGCCCCTGCATTAGCAAAGATTGCACAGTGTGAGCATTTCACTCGAGATATGTACCACCAAGTGAAGCACGGTGAAATGAATATATACATGGAAGATGGAGTGCTACAGTTTGTCAGTTTCAACAATTATTCCACGTAAATTATTTTTGTAGGTTAATATCATTTTGGTCCATGAAGCTTGCCTTTCTCCCATTTTCACTCGCAATCAAATTTGGGTCCTGGAAGTACACTTTACTCCCACTTTTGGTCTCACCTTTAGTTGACTGACCGGAATCAACTATTTGTAGGAGCTAAATGTAATTATTTAAAAGTTTTGCTTTGATAGTCGGTGAAAGAGGGGGACCAAAAAAATATCACCCCTTTTTTTTGTGAACAAACACAATTCAAACAGAAAGATTGTGAATTTGCTAATTTTTAAAGATCTATGCTATGTGGTAAGAAAGTCCTGAAAGATGTGAAATGCTTTATTTATTTAAGACAACAAAAATAGAGTCCCTACCCCATCGTACAAAATCCAATTTCTTGCAATAAATTGTTTGAAGAATGGGTTTAAATCCATAATTTTTATTTTTATTTTTTGATCGGGCAAAAATAAGTACATTAAACTATAACTCGGAAGGTAAAAATAAGCCTTCGAGTCCGTATTTACAGTACAATTTACAGAAAATTTTAGCACTCCAAGACAGCTCTAGGATACAGCAGCCAAGAATGGGTTTAAATCCATAATGACAAATAAACTGAAGCTGTTTGGATGTATTCATTCGTAAGGATTCTCTTAACCGATCCCTTAATGCTAAAATCATTTCAAATCCTTCATCAAATTTCTCAATCTAAAAGTATTATCAGCTCAATAATGACATCTGGGCTTCAGAAGTTTGAAAACTTACATTCAAGTAGTTTCACAACTGATCCCTTATTGCTGCTATTCTATAAAGATAATTCTTGATCCAATTATTAATGCACCTTATCCTACGAGATCTCCTTATTACTCACTCTCTACACATACAACAGGGGTGTTATGCTCCTGAAAGTCGGCTACTTTTTTAACTGAAAGAAAAGGCCATCTCTGTGTCATCATACATTCTGTTTTGAAGCAAATATGCACCAAGTTAAATTTGAGTGTGAAATTGTTTCTATTTGAAATAGAAGAAATTAAGTTTGACAATATCTAGCAACCAACAATAACTCTTTTTCAGATAGATGACTACAGCAGCTTGACAGAGGGAGTAGCACAGCAATTTTGACCCAGTTTTGATTAAAAAATGTCATACCAAGCTGTTCTTTTTTTTGTTTGGCGGAATCATAGAAAAAAGCAGTCGAAAAGTATTAGTTTGTATGATGCAAAGTATCAGCTCATATGATAAAAAATAGTTACATATTAAAAAGTACTAATACTGTTTAAATTACAAACTAATATGTTACTTCATATGATTACTACTTTTCGACTTCATATGAACTAATACCTCTCATACACATGTATTTCAGTTTTTTTTTTGTCAATGGGTCAAATTTTGGTCAAAATTGAGTCAAAATTGCGCCAGTTTGCAGAAGTTTTTGCCTGACAAAGGAGATTGTTGATAGGGAGAGCCAACTGTGAATGAGGATCATTTTTAAAGTTACAAACTTGGTATTTTACTCATTTTCATTTAGTTGGAAAAGAGTAAAAGATCACAAGAAAAACCCTTCCCAGGGGGGCGTTTATAATGCAAAAGGATGCAAATGTAACAGAACTCCAGAAAGAAATTTTTTTGGAAAAAAACACAATCTTACCTGGTTAAGCATCCACTTGAAGCCTACAGCAGCTGAGCACTGATTCTTGGAAGCACTAGTATACATATCCAAATTGTAAACTCTATCTAGAGTCGATAATATCGAAGAGACGTTATTTCTCCTCTCTTTAACTGAGAATATCTCCCCATTAGAGCTTACATTTGTGTGGCTATTCAACAGAGTCTCAAACCATCCACTTCCAGATCTTTGCATAGACAGAATAGCGAAAAATCGCACAGTATTACAAGCACATTCAGCCCTGCCATTAAAAAAAATATACATCTTATCAATTCTTTAAGAGACTCACACTCTTGACTTAAATGTATACATAAATAGTTAAAACACAAAAACTTCTGTGAACCTAAGTTCATGTGAAAGCTCTTCTTCAAAGTATCACTCTTTAGTATACAAATTGTCACTCTTTAGTATATTAAGCATTTTCGACACAATGATACTTCATATGCTAAGCAATGACACTTGGAATACCAAACAATGATATTTGAAAAGGAGAATTCACGTGAAGCCGGGTTCACAGGAGACTTACTCATAGTTAAATACTCGCCTGTTAAATGAAGTGGGCTTTGGGTAGTGTAAGAATGGAGTCTGAGATCTATCGATGTTGTTATCATGACAAAGCCTTTGACTAACTTCAACGTCTAAGAATTTATTGCTTGTATGAATGGTTGTTTGGCTTAAACAGATTGAGCAGATATAGACACTACAGGCCATTGCAAATACCAAGACTAACATCCTTAATAAAGCTGGAGATTTCTTGGGAGTTTTTATAATTAGGGTATCCTGACATTGCAAGAGTAGAAATATGTAAAACTCATAAGAGAAATTTGATATGATAATTTAAGGGAGATTCAAAAAATTGAAACTTTTGATAATCAAAGAGGAAGTTTTAAAGCACTCATGAATCTCCAAATTGAACTCATTATCCTATTAATCAGTTGTAACTTCACACTACTAGGTTAGTCTATTGAAATATCAACACAATCTAAAAAAGCATCATGCATATAGATAAAAATAATGAAAAAAATTGGAATATAAAATCACAAACATTAAGCATGGTTTGCAAGTCTTTCAGTTTCTCAGGAACTATCAGTAATTTAGGATATCCCAAATAAAGAAAATAACAAATACAGAGGAAAAGCAATGAATCTATATTAAAGCTTCCTAACAATCTTCAAAAAGAAAAAAAAGATCAAGATACCTCATAACTCATCTCTGCCCACCACAGAAATTTAAATTTCAAACAGATTTCCAACATTCAAGAAGATAACTAAACAAAACCTAGACCCAACCTATGAAGCATTAAACAATGTCCAAAAGAACCCAAAAAATTAAGCATATAATTCAAAGCTCCGTTCAGTAACAACCCCAGAAATCCAATGAAGTCAAACCCATAACAAATCTACTTCCAAAGCTCGGATTTTTAAAACAAAATTAGATTAATAAATGTAAAAGAAAGCAATCCCACAAATCCAATGAACTTAAACCCATAACAAATCTACTTCCAGATTCTCAAAATAAATTTAGACTAATAAAAAAAAAAGAAAGAAGAGAAGCTGAAACCTCTGTATCAAATTTCAGATTTTTCAATCCAAACGGAGAAACCAAAGACTCACCTTAGTGAAAAGACAGATTTCTTCAGCCATTTAAACTCCCAAGAAAGAATGAAACCAAAAAGGTTCTTCAAAGAGCTCAGATTTCTTCAACTATAAACCCCAAAGTACATTTCTGCATATATATATTATATACAATGCCGTACGAACATATATAACATATAATAATAAGAACAGATTTAAGCAGACTTGACTCTAACGCTGGAATTTCTCGTTAAGAACGAAGGTAATAAATACAAACAGCTGGTGTGCGCTCTTCTCTCTGCTACTCCCACTCCCACTTCTCCTTCAAATTTTCTAACTTTTTTTGCAGATTTCCCACAATTCTTTATGCACATACAACTATGTAGAATCGTTGTGAAGAATAAATAAATGAAGAATCTTGAGAATTGGGGTGATGGGTTCGTTAAATTCTGACTTTGTACGGCTCGGTGGGATTTATCAAAGGGGGGTTAGATTTTTAAAATTGGAATAATAATGGCGAAATTGGAATTGTGCTTAATTGAGGCGTGCAAAAGGGTAAAGCTGACGCTCAATTGTTTTTTCAAAAAAACTTTGTTCTGACTTTTGTTTTTTACGCGTTTGGTAAGAAATGATGCATATTATATGAATATATGAGTACGCATATCATAGTGCTTATCCATTTGGAACAAGGATAAAAAGGCAAGCATATTTTTGGAATAGATTTGAATTCAATAATTTGATATGGATACGTTGATACAGACATATATTTATGGACAACGGTTGATTCGTGTAATTTAAGTGTATTTTAAAAAAAATATTATATTTATTAAATAGTATTTAATTGTATATTAATTGTATGATGATGTTGGATTGGTTAATCAAGGTTAATCTTTGATCACAAACTCCTTTAAAACTTATTTATAGGATAAAACTTATATTATTACATTTATAAATTGATATCACTGCTTTTATAAAATAATATCAGCAGTATTTAATATTATAATTTTAATTTATAAATATAATAATATCAATTGATAAGTACGATGGTATTAATTTATAAATGTAATGGTATAAATTTCATATTATCAATAAGTTTCACCATAATTTACTATTGTCTGATATATCATCAAATGTGAAAAGGATCACAAGAAAAATAATAATTAAAAAGCAATGTGGAATAAGAATGTGTTCTAATGAATTATTATCATAGATTCATAATGCATTTCCAATCTTTAGAGTTGTGATTAAACATTATTTAAATTAAAGTGTATATTACGGAATATGTGTAATTTGCAAGTTCTTTAGGGGTTTTATTCACAAAAATTAGTGAAAGATCTTGTGACTTATATACTAAACCGATAAAGCTGATTTTGTGATTCAAAATTTTTTTTTAATAGATTTATATATTTGAAAGTTTTTTTTTTTTGACAGGTTTCAAACTCTTTCTTTAATAAACTACGAAAAAGCTTTTGAGGAGCTAACAAGGTTTTTAACTTTTAAACATTTGAAAACAAACCTTTTGGCCATAAACTTTCAAGATTTACTTGATTGAGTTCTCATACATTTTTCTGTGATTAAAAAGAAATTGACTTTTTAAAAGAAAAATATTATCTATACACTCATGGAGAGTGTTAAAAAATATTCAATTAAAATAGTATAAATACAGGACTTAGTTACATAGTTAAACAAACAGTTTTGATATGGACACCACGAGTGGTCACTTTATGGAGCACAATTGATGATTTGGTTTTCCACCTCAACTTATTACTACACCCTAAAACCTAAATCATGAACCCTAAACCATGACCCATTCGGGCCGGGTGAACCATGAACCACTCGGGCAGAGTGAACCATGAACCACTTGGGTCGGGTTTGGATCCGTAATTTAATTTAAATTATTTAATTAGTGCAAAGTGATATTTTTTCCAAAATTTAATTTAAATTATTTAAATGAGTAAATTAAATTACGGAGAACCCGACCCGAATGGTTCATGGTTCACTCTGTCCGAGTGGTTCATGGTTCACCCGGCCCGAATGGGTCATTGTTTAGGGTTCATGATTTAGATTTTAGGTTGTAGGATTTTTTTTTAAAATTAATTTAAATTATTTAATTATATAATACGCTGAGTTGAAAAGTCAAATCATAATGTGACCACTCGTGGTCTCCATATCAAAATTGGTTAAACAAAATATAAATATCGAAGGCTAAGTATCAATATTTAAGAGGATCTAGCAAACACAATTAATACATACTATATATAAGATTTAAGGTATAATAAAATTTTAAAATTTAGTTGCCAAAAATATTTTTATCCCTAAACATGTTAAGGCTCATTTTAAAGGGTTTATATCCTCGTGACATTTTTTTATTGGTATACCTAATTTCGGATGACATCTAATATATACTCACTAGCTTGACAAAATTTGGTAGCAGGCAATTACCATTTCCAAATAAATGCGTCAGAAAAAAAATTCTTAATTTATTTTTCTAGATAAATTATAGAAAAAAAAAATCCAACATTGACCAAATTACTAAAAGTGACTCGTAATTTGAAATACTTACTAAGCACTCTCTTAATCAATAAAAAAAACACATTAATTCAACTAATGAAAAATGTAAAAAGTCTAAACATTTCATCTACATATATAAATAGGCGGAGAATAAAAAATAATGAAGTGAAATAAATTTGGAATTTCTCGATTATATAACAGATTCTTTGACCGGTCGAAGAAATATTTGATAATATTTCAACATAAAGTAATTTTATTAATTTAGACAAAGCTTAAGATTTAAATTTGTTTACAATTCAACTTTCTTTTAATATGATTGAATGGTTCTCTTTTCTAACGTCATACAATATTAGTTTATAATAATGAAACATGGCCTGATTATTTATTTATTTATGTGAAAAAGATGATGCCACCTAATGCATTATTAAAAAAAATCAATTATTTAGGATATATATTTAACTCAATTGATTATCTCTTTCCACGGAAAAAGTGGTTCGGAAAATACTTTTATTGGATTAAAATATGAGAAACCCTCTTGTGAAATATTGCACACTAATGTTATGTGCAATACACCATAAATAAGGCAAATATTGACCAAAATTTGCGGGTCAGCGGGCAGGGCGAGCATGGGTTGTGGGCTGTGGGCTTCAGTTTGGGAAGACGGATATATATTTATAGAAGGATACTTTTATCAAATATATGTGTTGTAGCCTAGTGGTTCAGGCTTGTTGTTAATGTGTGTGGTTGTAGGTTCAATTTCTATTGAACACAATTTTTAATATATATTTTTCTATGTGTTACTACATGAAAAAAAATGTGATACTTATAGAAACGAAATGTATTACTACGTGAAATAAAAATTACATTATCATATGGTAACACATTGTTGTTCATATGGTAACACATGAATATTCATTTAGTATCACGACGACATGTGTACAGTGTTACATATTACTAAAAAAATCAGTGATGTAAAATTCCCGACTAGTCCCCGCCTAGGCTGCGTCTAGGCGCTAGGCGGTCGTCGGCCGACCCCGTTTTGCCTAGGCGCCGCCTAGGCGACCGAGTCGGGAGCTAGACGGCTAAGTCGGAAGCTAGGTATCCAACACTAAGGTATTATTTGATAATGAGAGACTTTATTCTTAGAATAAATTGATGGTAAGACAAATATTGATAATTTTCACTACACTAAAATTCTAAAACACAAATTTGTTTAGTTTTTTTATGTTAAATTAATTTTTTTGTACTCTATAATTGATAATAGATATATAAGAAAAGGTGTTTCAATTGTTATCTAGATTTAGCCGGTTGTATAATGAATTTATTAATTAATTTTGAAGTGTATTTTTGTTATAATATATTGATAAATAGTAAATAAAACTCATTTAGATGAAAAAAAACAAAAGAAAATCGAACCGATTAGTCCCCGCCTAGACGGCCTAGGCGCTAGGCGGTCCATGTCCGCTGACTACCGATTTCCGACTTCTACACCCTTGAAAAAAATATGTGTTACTACATGAACAAAAAGTGTTACCCTATAAAGAAAAATGTGTTACCACATGAACAAAACTAGTACATGCGCGAAAAGAAATCTTGAGTCCAAAGTTACAGATTTAAAGAATAACTTGATGTGTTACTACATGATCAAAAGAGTGTTACCATATGAACAAAAGAGTGTTACTACAAGAACAAAAACCAACCCTATAAAAAAAATATGTTACCACATGAACAAAACTAGTACAAGAGCGAAAAGAAATCCTGAGTCCAAAATTATAGATTTAAAGCACAACTTGATGTGTTACTACATGACCAAAAGAGTGTTACCCTATGAACAAAATAGTGTTACTACATGAACAAAAATCAGTACAGTCACGAAAAATAAATCTTCATTCCAAAATTATATATTTAAAGAACTGCGTAAGAAGCAGAATGACTTGTGAGAAAATTGAAGAAAACAAGAAGAATATGGGAGAGAAAGAGAAAAAGAAGAACAAGAGAAGAAGATGAAAAACCTAGAGACGCACTGCCATCAAAATCAATGGAGATCTGGTCGTGTTTGTTGCAATGCGAGAAGAAGAAGAAGAAGGAAAAATATATCAGCGTCTGTGACTGCGCGACCGTGAAGAAGAAGAAGAAGAAGTTTTTGTCTTAACCCGGCCCAATTACATGATCCGCAAAAAAAAAAAGTTCAATTATACATATCACTTGTATGTAATATTGCATACAAATTTTTATCTTAAAATATATAGTGCCTATTCATACGTGTGCTTTTTCATGAGTTGTTATGTCCCTCATTAGGCTTCCACTTCTGGAAATGAATTATTTAAGTAAAAGTTCACATTTAAATAGAAATCAATTAATGTTGAAATAATTTCCTTATATTGCATGATTTAAATAAATA
The DNA here is from genome assembly GCA_037126765.1 of Stenogyne calaminthoides. NCBI lineage: Eukaryota > Viridiplantae > Streptophyta > Magnoliopsida > Lamiales > Lamiaceae > Stenogyne > Stenogyne calaminthoides. Next base: position 2,853,465 of record JBBCBC010000031.1, on the reverse strand, counting down.
TCACGGATGGAATGTAAATATAAGTAGTTTTAAGAAATATATCCGATTTTGGTAGAAGATTAGAATGAAGAATTTGATTCTTTCCATAAGTGGTTTGATCACGGTATTGACATAATCTAATCGCTTCATTTCATAATAACTTGCAAATTTTTCTTATTTGAACGTCCCACAATAATTTGTAAACCCTGAAAATTGAAAATCTTTTATAAATTTCACCCCCCACAATATTTATAATTTTACACAAAATACTGCTATTTTTGGACAATTATTTTTTTAATTTATATGTAAAATTTATAAAATTACCCTTAAAAAATCTTACTACACAATTTTTTACACAAAATACCGTTACTTTAGAACATATATCCAATTCGTCAAACTTATATTTGGGTCAATACCAAGTAGAAGATTAAACCATGAATCTCCCATCAATTAATAATAACCTAACAAAATTAAATAATAATTTAGTACTATTGTGAATTGAACTATTTAAGAGCAACTATGAGAAAAGGCAAAAGTCTATAATTAGAAGAGGTGATGATGGGCAAAGAGCATTTATTAGGTGCTTTAATTATTAGACTCTTTGCTTTGAATTCACGATATAGACACTCGTTATTTTCCATAATGATGTAGACACAATCTCATAGTCATAGTATTGGAGCTCAAGACACCATTTTTCTTTTTCCTAATTCTTTCGACTAGTTACTTACATCCACATAATTTTATTTCGAGCGGGTCTGATGTGCATTCAGGTGCATAGTGCATTAATAGTGCATTTTAAAAAATATGTAACTTATTATATTGAATTGCGCAACTTATTTACACTGAATCATGCAACTATTTTTCCATATTAATAGTTGCACAATTCAATATAAACAAATTGCATTTTTTCAGTATAACAAGTTGCATGTTTCAAAAATGCACTATAAGTGCACAGTGCACTTTAATGCATACAAGACTTAGTCTTTCAGTTCCATCGATCTCTTGGTATATGTGACTCATGATAATTAATTTTTCTAATTTACCTTTTCTTTTTTCTTAATCTAATAACAAAAATATTCTATTGTAAGTATCATGTGAATTTTGTTCATAATATAATGAAATTTATATCATTAGATTTATAAACTAATATCATAACATTTATCAATTAGTATTATTACATTTGTAAATTGACGTCATAGCATCAAGATATGCTATAGATATTAATTTATAAAAGTAATGTTATCAACTTTATAGTATGATCAAGTTTATGTGTTTATATATAATAAATAGCACAAAAGTAGAAAAATGACCTAAAAGTTGTGAGTTTGAATCGGAGTCGGATCCTCCCCGTGACAAGTCATCTTAATTTCCTCCATTTTCTCTGTTTACTCATATCTACACCATTCATTAGTTTCAATGCGCAAGATTTTGCCACGTCTTCAAAATTGTGGCAAGATCTTGTCCATTAAAACTATCTCGAAGACTTGGCAAGATCTTGTCCATTGAAACTAATGAAGGGTGTACATATGAGTAAAGGGAGGAAATTGAGGGTTTTGTTGAGCGAGAGGATCCGACTCCGTTTGAATCTCATCTCATGCCAATGTATTTTGACACATGATTTATCCAATGTATTTTATCTCTTTTATTTGATTTACAAATTATTGTTCGAGAATAAAATTTACTTTGTGCATGTGCATCTTCAGATAGTGATTGTGGTAAAATAAAATATTATCATTTGAAAAACTTCAAACCAATATTCAATCTTAAAATTTAAGTCTCAATTTAGATCTCAATTTAAGAAACGTTACAATTATGAGTTCAAATTTCTGTTTCAAATTAAATTTAGTCACAACTAATTAGTTTATCCATTCAAATCATACAAGACCACAACATTAAACAACTGTGAAAATAGTATTATTTCTGGTCAGTATAACTTGAATTGAAGATAACACACTTTCTATATTTAATTGGTGTTTCATCTTACTGGATCTTTAACACATGAACCTAGAATATGATTTATTGAATATTTTTATTATTTCACATGTTATTCATCCATATTATGAAATATAAAGTGGAACACCAATTATAAATCAGGTTATCTCATTATTTTTAATGTCGTCTAGTGTGGCTTCAATTCAAAACGAGTTCTATGGTAAGACATTTCATTGAGGAAAAAGCAAAATGGGATCCCAAATTAAGAAAAATAAAAAAATGAGTTCCTAATTGAAAAGCTTACAGTTGTGGTATTAATTAAGAATTAGTATTAAAGTTAAAATTGAGTCTTGTTTTGGTTTTTTTTACCAAATTCATCTTATTATATTATATTATATGTTAAAATTAATAATTTGTGTTAATGTGGGCCAAAAAAATTAATATGTATGATAAATAAATATACCAATCTTCTACATTCAACATTAATTTGGCCTAAATACTTTATAAACTATTTTATAACGTCAACTTTATCTTCTTTAGTTTTTTTATTTACAAAGTGGAAGCATCAAGACGTTTGCAATCTTGCAGTCAATTCATAAATTGTATAAGCTTTAATTTCAGTAATTACGTTAATTTATATTCTAAATAATTATTCTTTTATCGCTACAATTTAAAAGAAATCACGAGTATATCAACTAATATATATATATATAACTTCTATCTCCAGTCCATTAGGAATATCATGAAATGTGCTACTAATTAAACTAACTTGAAACTAAAAAAATTATCATTTTGACTCTTTTTTTTAATCTTCACTTTTTAAATAATAAAAAACTCGGACATCGATGATTCTTGTGTATGAAGTTTGGATTTCATTATTTGCCGTAACGTCTACGCCGTGTTTACATCTCTATTTTAAATCCGTGTGCAATTGTACATTATATTATTGATAAAAATCTGGGTTAACCCTAGTTCACAGTGAAATTTATTTTTTTAGTATCACTGATATGCATAAAAATTATTATTGTTATACACAAAAAATATCAATGTTTAAAAAATAATTTATATTTTTAAAAAGTGAATTTTTCTGTACATAACAGTGATAAAATTCATGTATAAACCTTGTTCGCAGAAGTGTTACTCTAAATTGTGTGTTTTTTTTTAAGTAACATTAAATTATGTTAAGTTCATAGGATTTTCAGTCCTAAATGGTGGTTCTCTATTATTTTGATATTTTCACACTAATAATAATAGCTTAGAAACACTAGCGTAAAATGTTGGATGTCGGATTTGAAGTCAACTCCTCGTTGAATAATAAATTTTGGTTAGATTCGTTTATGAATTTGTCTGATTTTTTTTTTTACTACTATTAATTTTTTTCAACTACTTACTGGAATAGTTGATTCAAATAATTTATGATTCCAGTTCATCCTGAGTGGTGCAATTTGTACTATTGATTTAATTTCCAAATTTAATTTATTATTTAATTAGGGAATCCTAGTACCCTACCTTAAATTCATAATATGAGGTGGAAGTCCTTTAGGTAGTTATAGGGTGGATTCATTTAAGACAAAAATTTACATGAGATTGTCTACATAAGACGGGGGTATAACTTAGCATAAATTACATTCACTCTTTTTAAAATGTAAAGCGTTAATAAGCCCAACTTATATTCACTACTACATTTAAAACTTTGCAGACAAACAAGACTTGGACAAAATTTTTTTGGCGGTTTTAATTAAAAAAAAAAAAAAAAAAAACGGTTCAAAACCGCTGTCCAAGTTTAATTTACTTAAGCGGTTGAGAACCATTTGTGCAAATATTTTAGACAGCGGTTTTGAACCGCTGTCCAAGGCATAGTTTTGACAAATGTTCCGCATCCATTGTCCAAGTGTTAGGATAATTAAATACAACCCAAATCGCGAACCAAACTTATATTTTTCCCCAAATTAAATCGCTTGAACTGCGATGGGGCCTCCTCCTTCCTCTACCCTAAATCGAACTCCGTCAGCGTCCTCCCTTCCAGTTTTCGTCTTCCCATTAGCTCTTATTTCCCCAAATCGCGAACCGAAGCCCTAGCCTCCTCCTTCCTCTCCCCAAATCGAACCATCACCACCATGGCCTCCTCCTACCACCGCATCCTTGCAAGAACCTCCCCTCCTGCATGGCAAGCCTTTTCTCCTTCCATAGGTAATTATTCTTTTATATATATATATATATATGTTATATATATATATATATATATATATATATATATATATATATTATATATATATATATATATATTAGTATATATATATATATATATATATATTGAATTAATGTGTATATATATATGTTAGTATATATATATATGTTAGGATTAATTGTTTATATAATTTGTTAGGATTAATTGTTGTTAGTGTTAGAGATGAACAATTGATGCTTGGTTTATATATTGTTAATTGTTTATATATATATATATATATATATATATATATATATATATATATATATATATATATATTGTGTGGCCTTGTTTAATTGTTGTTAGTGGCTTTGTTTAATTGTATGTATATCATGTATATTGGTGTATATATATATGTATATTGGTGTATATATATCATGTTGTATGTATTGGTGTATGTATATTGGTGTATGTATATTGGTGTATATATATTGGTGTTTGATGCACTCAAGGTTTTGATAATATGCTTGTGTGAGGATTTAAGCATAAATTAGTGTTAATTTATTAGGATTAATGTTGTTAGTGTTAGAGATGAACAACTTGTTAGAGATGAATATATATTGTGTGGCTTGGCTTGATTTTTTATGCTAACTTAGATATGAACAATTGATGCACTCAAGGTGTTTGATAATATGCTTGTGTGAGGATTTAAGCATAAATTATGATTAATACATTAGGATATATTTTGGTTATATTAATTTGATGATTTGGTGAATGGATAGTAGTGTGTTGCTTTAGATGATTAATGATGGTACATTAGGTTATATACATTATTTTGAGATGCAACAAATCCTTAGATACATGCAATATACAAACCTTAGGTACTACCACATTCTATATGCAAGTTTTATACATTAGGATTGTAATACTTTTAGGTTTAATACTTTTAGGTTTAATACATTAGGATACATTATCTTGAGAAACACTTCATATTGCCTTTTCTATAGACATCTCTAGTTCTATATGGATTGAAAGTGGGTTCGAGCAGATCGATTATCAGATGAGTATAGTAATGGGGTGAAAGAATTTTGTAATCATGCAATTAGACACTGCACCGACCCTCGGTACATTCCATGTCCGTGTTGGAAATGTATGAATGGAAAAACCGTTAGTGGTCGAGAAAGTCTGTTTGACCACTTGATGATTCACGGTATTGATAAAACATATACTGTTTGGACATATCATGGTGAGAGAAGAGATGGATGTAGCTCAAGCAACCTAGAAACTGACTTTAGGTTTGAAGATACAGTGGATGCGGATATTTTCGATGATGTACCGACTGTTGATACATCGAGTGGGGATGACGATGATCTGTGAGATCACCCTTATATGTCATAGAAGTTAAGTGATTCTGCTGGATTACCACTGTGGCCCGGGTGTAAGAAGGCAACAAAAATGTCAGTTGTGTTAATATTGTTCAACCTAAAAAGCAATTTCACCACCGGTTGTCCGATGAGTGCTTCACAAGTATCTTTGGAAACAAGATTAGTGGTCTATTGCCCGATGGAAATGTCTTGCCTAAGAGAGCATATGATGCTAAACAAATGCTCAAGTCCATAGGGTTAACACATCGGAAAATTCATGCTTGTCCCGTGATTGTATCTTATTTCTAAAGGAGTATGCGCACCTCGATGAATGTCCCAAGTGTGGGGAGAAGCGATATAAGAAAAATAAATCTCCGCCGAAGGTGTTGTGGTACTTTCCAATAATACCAAGATTCGGAGAATGTATAGTAGCGTTGTGGATGCTAGAAATTTAACTTGGCATCATGATGATAGGATCAAAGATGGAATGCTAAGACACCTGGCCGATTCACCCCAAAAGGAAGACATTCGATGTCGACATCCGAAATTTGGCAATGAGCCACGACACTTGCGTCTTGCACTCTCAACTGACGGAATGAATCTGTTCGGTATCCAAAGTACCAACCATAGTACACGGCTAGTGATTATGTTAGTTTATAACCTTTCACCCGAGTTGTGCATGAAGCGCACTTACATGATGTTGTCTATGTTGATATCGGGACCCAAACAACCCGGGTAAACGACATAGATGTATATCCGCTCCTTTGATAGAGGACTTGAAGCTCATGTGGGATGAGGGTGTCGATGTGTATGATGCTTGTAGAAAGGAGAATTTCAAGTTGAAGGCAATGCTGTTTGGAACTATCAATGACTTTCCCGCTTACGGGAATCTATCTGGATATAGTCTGAAAGGGGCCGATGCATGTCCTTGTTGTACCAAGAAGACACATCACATTCGCTTGAGTCATTGTAGGAAGACCGTTTATATGGGACATAGGAGGTGGTTGGACCCAACTCATAAGTACGTAACAATGGCCGATGCATTCGATGGCACAATTGAGACAAAATTGAAGCACCACGCTTATTGTCGAGTTTCGGATGTATTGAATGAGATGAAGAATATCGACACACAAGATGTAAAAGATCTTCGCAAAGAAAGTGTCCCCCCACTAGCGGTTGGAAGAAGGAATCAATTTTCTTTCAATTGCCCTATTGGAAAGAGTTGTATGTTAGACACTTCATTGATCTAATGCACGTTGAGAAGAACGTTTGTGACAGCTTGCTCAACACTCTCCTAGCTGATAAGAAGTCCAAGGATGGTTACAATGCAAGAATGGATATGATTGATATGGGAATAAGAGCGAGAATTAAAACATGTGCCTAGAGAAAGGGGTCAACCGTTTTACCTCTCCGCCGCACACACCTTGTCCAAGAATGAGAAAAAGAGTTACTTCACCGCTAAAGGATGTGAAAGTACCAAATGGGTTATTCCTCCAACATCTGAGACTTGTATCGATGATGGCGTGAGACCGATGAATCTGAAATCGCATGACTATCATGTCATCGTGGAGACTTTCTTGCCCATTGCAATACGTTCTATCTTGCCTGAAAATGTGCGTATAACCATAACAAAGTTATGTTGGTTCTTCAAGGCAATGAGTAGCAAGGTCATAGATCCTAGAAAATTGCTTGGTTTTCAGAGGCAGATTGTGGGGACTCTCTGTGAGCTTGAGATGTATTTCCTCCATCATTTTTTTTTGATATAATGGTTCACCTAACAAATTCGTTTTGGTACACGAGACAAGGATGTCGCGGTCCCCTTTCAGATGCGATGGATGTATGGTGTAGAGAGATATATGAAAGTGCTCAAAGGATATATGATGAATAAGTCCAGGCCAGAGGGATGCATTGCAGAACGCTATTTAGTAGAAGAAGCATTCGAGTACTGGTCTGAATTTATTCCGAATGTCGATGCAATTAGACTTCCAGTTACCCGGTACACCAATAGGATGGATGGTGAAGGAATTACCGGTGGTCAACCTGTAAGTGTTAGCATGGAGGAACTAACACGGATGCACTTGTGCGTACTTCACAACACGGTCGACGTGCTTCCTTTTATTGACCTGCACATGCGATCACTTGCTGAGAGAAATCCCACCAGAGATAGATCATGGATTGAAGTTGAGCACAATCGCACGTTTGTTGACTGGTTCAATGGTTATGTAGCAAATATGTTGTCACGGGAAACATAATCAGTGAATGAAAGAGTTAAGTGATTATCCAGAATGCCTGATAGACATGTGTATTCATACAAGTGTTATCTTAACAACGGATACACATTTTATACCAGAGATCATGATGCCACAAGTACTATGCAGAATAGTGGAGTGTCCATTACTGCAACTGCAGTGGATCAATCAAATACTACTTACTTTGGACAGATTGTCAACATTTGGGAACTCGACTATATGTTGGGAAATAGGTTGCACAGATCTATTCGGGGTGAATATTTAAATACAAATTTAATTCTTTAATTATTACTAGCATGAATTAATCCTACATATCATGCATGTAATAATTCACTTAAAAACCTACGCATGCGGAATTCTACCAGTTTACGTGAACGTACCTCTTGGGATGGCAACGGTGTGGCTGAATAGACTAACCGTAAGGACTTCCCAAGTATTCCCTTAGCCCTGGTTCGACTATCCGGTGGAAGGATTCTTGTGAACGATTTAACAAAAGGAAAATAAAATATGTTGCACCACCTTTGTGGATTTACTAATTTTTCCAGCACATGGAATTGTACTTGAGAATGAAATAATCATCCCCTATTTATAGAGACAAGGGTGATAGAAAATTGTGGCCAAATACAATGTGGGAAAATCTTTTCTTGATCTCCAAGAAATCTTGAATATATCTCCTATATTCTTTTCCCCATAATTATAATATTCCACAAAATTCCACCTACTCTATTTTATGGATAATTTTTGAAAATATAGAGTTCCAAAATTCCAAGATTTGGATCTTCTTGAATTTATGAGATATTCTTGTATTTCAAGAAATACATATCTTCCATAATATCTTTTCAAGAAAATCAAGAAAATCTTTCTTGCCCTATATCTTCAAATTTTCGAAAACCACTATATAGATAACCAAGTGGGAGATTTCTTGAATTTAATGAGATAATCTTGTATTCCAAGAATACATATCTTCATTCCATAACAAAATTCAAAGAAAATCTTTCTCCCAACTATATCTATAATTTTCGAAATTTTATAGGAAAAATAAGCAACAATATTTATTTTATTTTAATCACATTTTCAGTTAATGGACTATATGTTGGGCTACTCAGGGGGTCTTTAGGAGAATTAAGATTGGACCTTCTAATGGACCTTGAATATCTAATATTGAGCCACAATATAATTCAAGCCCATAAATATTAATTAATCCCACTACATAATTAATATTGCACTATCCATCTTAACCCATATTACAAATCCAATATGGCTCCCTGGTCATTATTTTCAAAGGTTTTAAGATTATCTAGTCCATTAATTAATTCAAGCCACTGAAATAGCTTTCCAATAATTAATATCTTTTATCCTTGGTCAAGGAACGGTTCAACATTATTATCCATACCGGAAACAAATTCCACTTGCAAGATTTGGTATGATAAAGCTTTATGAACCTCCCAAGGGGCAAATCGAACAAAGCGTGCTTGACACGATTCTTCAGATTAAATCTTAGCAATCACATGTGACCAATAATATTGCCCAAGATAAAAAGTATTGAATCTCATTGATTCGCTACCCATGATAAGTCAAAGCAATAGTTACCAATCCCACGTGATCCTATTTAAGGGACGAAGATTAAGAAATAACGAACCACCGAGGTCTAATTCTTCCTTGTTCGTTACAAGAATTTATCCTCCTCAGAGGTCCTATTCAAAGGCATCGATCATGCACTAGTGTAATCTCTTGGTAAAGACAAGCCAATCTGAGCCTTACACTTCAACATTTCACGATGGGTTGTTCATTTACATCTTGGTCGTGAATAACGTACTTTTAGTTACAAGGGACTGTTAATTTAATCTTCTGTGATCTGGTATCACTAAATTAACTACAATGTAACACGCATTTACTTATTGAACAGCTTATCAAAGAAAATATATGTAACATTCAATAATATTTAAAGCATCAGTGATAAACAATTTATTTCAGTAAATAAGTCTGAAAATTCAGTTTCGATTATACAAAGTAAAAAGCATACTTTCCAGTATAATCCCAACACTAAATTGTTCACCGTCAACCAATCTTCGAGTGTAGTTGGGTGAGGATCCCTAACGGGGTCCAAGTTGAAAGTTCTGGGTTCGTACGCGTTGATTTGAAGAATGTGGGATACAGAGATGACCCTTACATAATGGCCAGTCAAGCTCAACAAATTTTCTATGTCCCCGACCCAGTTAATAAGAAATGGTCCATTGTGGTTCTGTCAAACAAATTTAACAATAGTTTTCAGATTAGCTACCATGTCGATGAAGATGTTGACACAATTGATGATCATTTTCAGAACTTCACTCATTCTGTACCATCTTTCGATGATCCTGCAAATCCACGCCCATACCAGAGAATAATTAGAGATGAGGATGAATATGGCAATCCGGATCTTGTTAACATTTATGGTCATGAACGAGAAAGGTCAACCAAAAAATGAAAAAGAAAAACAAGTGCTAAAAAGAAATGTACGACTTTATTGAATGTTGTTTCTTCTGCTATATTAAATGTTGTTTCTTTTGCTTTATTAAATAAAGTGAATCGGATCAACGGTTCCGAGGCAACGAGATAATGAACATTGTGGACATTTTGTGTGTTGCTTTATTGAAGATATAATCCGCGCTTCTCTAACGAACATTCCTCTCAATGTAAGTCAATTTATCGATTTATTTAAATTATTATTGATTGAATAAAAATTCATACTATATTGATTGATTCGTTGTTTTTTGCGCTTTGTCTATGAATGTGAGCTCAATTCTTACTCTAAGAAAAGATCGGAGAAATGGAAAAACGATTGATTCGGGTACCTTTACAATCGATTCTTATATTCATACGATATTGAGTGATCGTTGTTTGAAATTTTGGTAGCATGTAATTAAATTATATATTTGTGATGATATATATTTCATATTTTTGGTGTATTGGACGTATGTTTATGACTGTATGTTTATTTATTTCATGATGTGTATGTTTATTTATTTGATGTTTTGGTATATATATATGTGGTATAAGTTTTGGTTTATGGTTTTATTATATGATTTTTGGTTTATGGTTTATGGTATTTGATGTATATATAAGTTTTGGTTTATAGTTTTATTATAGAATTTTTAAAATATAAATTAATAATTAAAAAAAGATATTGGACAAATGTTAATAAATCACTGTCTATCTAACATAATAAACGAAATTATAAAAAAAAAAAAATTAAGTTAGACAAATGTTAATAACCGTTGTCCAAGCCCCCTCTTTGCAATCTTGATTGAAAAATCGTTGTCCAAGCCCAACTTTTGGACAGCGGTTTTTTAATAGTTGTCCAAACTTGGACAGTTGTTACTTGGACAACTGTTATAACCGCTCTCTAAGGGCTTTTTTAACAGATGTCCAAGCCCAAATGTGTATTAGTGATTTCGTCTTATTGTAAGACCAGTCTTATGCAAGTGTGTCTAGAGATGACAATATTACCTCGGCCCGGCCCGACCCGGCCTGACCCGCATTGTTTGGGTCGGACCTGCCTCAGACCCGTAATTAAATGGGGTGAGTCTGGGTATTACTCGGGACCCACGCCCCATTTTATATATTAAAAATTAAAATATATGTAATATAATATATGCAAATATAATATATTTTTACATTTTTTTTCATATTTATTAATATGTAAATAACAACAATTCAAATTTATAGATATTTTTTAGGTCTATGTGAAATATAATGTTATTTCAATTAAAAGTATCTATTTATATTAACATTTTAAATTGTAAAAAAAATAAAATATAAAAAGATATTTAATAAGGGTCAACCCGCCCCGCCCCATGCCCCGAGCGGATCAGACCTGTCCCGTTTAAAGAGTGGGGCGGGTCTGGGTATCTAAGTACCCGACCCGACCCATTGCCATGCTAAGTGTGTCCTTTCATTTAAATGTTGTACATTATTAGGTTTACATATGAGTTGACCTACGTTAATTAGTCATAAGCCCGGCCCAAAGCGGCAAAGCTAACCCATATTAGTCATAAGCCCAATTTTCATGTTGGATTACGATGAAAAAACAACCATTATGTTTAGCTCTAAGGATTATATTGATCAATGCAGTATAAGACGAGTGAGTCTCATGTGCATTCAAGTGCATTGTGCATTAATAGTGCAGTTTAAAACCATGTAATTTGTTATGTTGAAAGATTCAACTTTTTTACATTGAAACATGCAAATGTTAATATGAAAAAATAGTTGTACATTTTAGTATAAACAAATTGTATCTTTCAATATAACAAGTTGCACGATTTTAAAATGCACTATGAGTGCATGGTGCACCTGGATACATACAAGACTTAGAGGGTGTTTTCAAAAACTTATAAGTGATTATAGTCACTTAGAATTGTGTGCAAAAGTAATTTGAAATGTTTTATTTCTCTTTTAGTAGCTTAAATAAGCTCTCATAAGCTTAAAAGATGATGCTTTTAATAGCTTATTAGTTTTTTTTAACTTTTAACTTTTTATGCAAACACTATCAACTTTTTTTGAATTTTCTTACAAACACTATCAACTTCTACTTTCAATCATTTTTTCCCATAATCACTAATTTTAATCACTTCTTTAAAATCATAAGTTTTTGCAAACACCACCTTAACATTATAAGAAAGGGAGAAATAATATTGTGGCACCGACAGAAAAAAAGATCACTTTATTAACCGCTGAATTAAAAGTGTACAAAATCCTAACTAATACAACATTTATATAATGTCGAGGAAATAATATAATTGAATTAATTCAAACTCTCTCTAATAGTTTGGACTTTACGATTAGATGAAATTCGTTCACAATATCAGAGTCTTTAGTTCACGCTCATATATTTTTGGGTAGACATGCTCACAGTTAACCAGGTGGCTTAGCCCACCTGGCCACTGAGCTCCTCATTTGAGTGGGGGACCCAGGTTCAATTCTCTTTGGGAACGAATTGGAGTTATGGGAGTTATAAGGTGGATTTACGATTTCATGGAGTATTTGGGTGCTTGGTGTACTAACTACTAACAACTAACTTTGTCCGATAAAAAAAAAAAGACATGCTCACAATTCCGGAACTGACGGTTCCTGTTCCGTGTCGGTGGTTCCAAAAAAAAATTAGATGGAACCGGAACCGAGTCTTTAGTTCACACTCAGATATACTACAAATGATCACATCAACTATAATCATTATATTATTTTCACATTCAGTCACACTCTTATTTTTTATAACTATTCATCCAAAATAAATTTTTTTCATGAAAATAAAAAATAAGAAAATGACGACAAAGATGGACTCTTGGCTGTAATTAATAAGTAATGGGCCGCCTCTGGAAATTGAGGCAAACCCAATTGATTTTTCTTCTTTTTTTTTGACGGGAAAGTAAAATATATTAAACGATACTGGAAATATCGGTATCCACAATGTTCACAATCGACTCAGGAATAGACACTGAGAAGAAAAAGACATCACAAGAGAAAGCAAATTGAGCAAGACAATGGGCCACAGAATTACCCGATCGCCGCACCCAACTGAAAACACACGAATTAAAAGACATGCACGCTCAAGGGCATCCGAAATAATACCCCCGAAATAGGACAGATCCAAATGAGGCTGCTGTAGAGCAAAATAGACAATTTGTGAGTCAACTTCCACCACCACATCACTAACTCCTTCCCTTATAGCAAGTTTCACTCCTTCAAGCTCCACCGAATCAACTGGTTCATGTTGTACAGGAAAACACCATTGGACAACACCAGCATCATCACGAAGAGCCCCTCCCAAACCAACTCTCCCATCCAATCGTAGCGCAGCATCAGAATTAAGTTTAGTAAAGCCTCTATTCGGCGGCTTCCATTTTCCAGATTCTGCCATTCGAAGCCGAGATGCTCTGCACACATTTGCTACTCTGTAATCATCTAGATGTCGCGCTGCAATTTCCAGAATTTTTCCTTGCGGTACCGTCGAATTTCGGAACACGAATTCATTTCGAGAGAACCGAATAGCCCATAGAACCGTCACAAAAAACTCTTGCTTCTCCTTATCCAGCCCCTCCACCACCTACAGTACCCAGTCCTCCATAGCTCGGTCCGTGTGCAGAGCTCCAATGGAGAAACCAAGCCCATTCCAAACATCCGCCAGCCACCCACACTCCCTCAAGGCATGCTCAGAAGATTCTACGACATCACCACACCTCTTGCACTCGGGTTCTACATTAACGAATCTTGTGATCAGATTTAAGGTCACCGGAATGATACCATGCAATAATCTCCACATAAAAATGCGGATTTTTGGCGTAACATCCAGTTTCCACACCCACTTCCATTTTCTCTCCCCCCGGCGACAAGTAGTGTCCCTCGAACCTTTTCATCCGTTCCACATAGCCTGACTTCGCAGTATACACACCAGTCTTTTCGAATTTCCAAGTCAGAAAGTCCGGCCTCGTTGCCGAAAAAGGAAGTGCCAAAATTCTCGCAGCTTCATCCGCGGTAAACATATTCTCACTATGGTCGCATCCCACCCCCCAAAATCATCCCGCATTATTTCTCGAGCCGTCATTTCCAGTGATATTTCTCCTCTATCAGATGCAACATACTGCGACTCCCCCACAATAAGCCAAGGGTCCCTCCAAATCTTCACAGACTGCCCGTTTCCCACCACCCATACAAGGCCCAGTTCCAACACCTTCCGTCCCTCTAAGATACTCTGCCATACATAGCTCGAATTATGTCCCGTCCCTGCCTCCAGAAACGAGGCCCGAGGGTAGTACCGTGCACGCAAAGTCCTTGCCAATAAAGAATTTTCATTATGGATCAATCGCCACCCCTGCTTCACAAGGAGGGCTTTGTTAAACACTTGGAGGACTCGTAGCCCCAATCTACCTTCCCATTTTGGCTTACAAAGGTCTTCCCACTTCTTCCAATGTGTTCTATACTCGTCGTCCTTCTGTCCCCACCAGAATCTGATAATTGCCAACCTAATTTTCTGAATTACTCCATAAGAAATTTTGAAGCAACTCATTAAATAGGTCGGAATTGCCTGCGCCACAGACTTGATGAGAGTTAGTTTTCCAGCCTGACAGAGTGTCCTACTTTTCCAATCTTTCAATTTTTTTTCCACTCGGTTCACCAAAGTTCTGAAAATCGCCTTCCGGGATCTCCCCACGTTAGTAGGAAGTCCCAGATAAATTGCATGATGCTCCACCCTTCTCACTCCCAAAAAACAGGCTAGCTGGTCATCTCTCTCCACTAAAAACAATCTCCGACTTGCTTAGGATGATCGCCTGTCCCGAAGCCGCCTCATAGCTCGTAAGAATGGCTTTTACACGTCCAAGCTCATTTTTCGTAGCTCTACCAAAAATAATGGTATCATCAGCAAAGAAAAGCTGTGACAACACTGGGGCTCTTCTACAGATCCTCACACCATGTAATACACCATCCTCCACGTTTTTCAGAATCAAAGCCGAAAGGGCCTCTGCAACAAAAAGGAACAAGTATGGTGAAAGGGGATCCCCTTGCCGGAGACCCCTAGATGGCACAAAAGAGCTAGTGGGTTGACCATTAACCAATACAACAAAAAACACAGACCGCACACATCTCATGATAGTCCCTACTAATGTCGCCCCCAACCCCAACTTTATCATAACAGCCTCCAGAAAGGACCGCTCAACTCTATCATAAGCCTTACTCATATCCAGCTTGAAAGCATACGAACCTCTGGATACCGCTTTATTAAGCTTCATGAAGTGGAAAATTTCATAAGCTAATAATGAGTTATCCGTAATGAGCCGACCCGGGACAAAAGCAGACTGGCAAGGATCAATGATAGATGGGAGAAATCTTTTTAGCTTACCCCCTCTCCGTCATCACACAATCAACTCCCACTCAAAAATCAAACCCGAGCTTACGAGCAACACCACGCAACTCGACATAAGTTAGCCGAGTTTCACACAAAAACACAAACATGGGATCTTTGGAGAAAATCTCCTTTTTCAGAGCTGGAACTTTCCGAGGGATCCCAAGCCCCCGGCAATTCCACACGAGGCAACTCATTGGGCTCGGCGGGGCTGCTCACCAGCAGCCTCCGCCGTTGCGTCAGAAATAAGCTTCAATTCTTCCCATCATTTTGTTGTTCCCCGTCCTCTTCATCGACAAGCATCAACCTTTTCCTACCCAATGTCATAACTTCCATCGGATCCGTGCTGTCGTTACCAGTACTTTTCTTTTCACGGGCAAGTCTCTTCCAAGATTTATTTTTTGGTTTGGATGCTGTCTGGATAGGAGATTTGTGTGTGTTTTGATGGTTCAGGGTGTATGGTTATAGGATGTATGACAGGTAGGTTTATGGGAATTGGGTGTTTGGATTTAGTGGAGCTCGTGAGGGTTGTAGTTGAAACTGACACCGCTGCAACAGTCTTCGCAGCCGGCTCAGAAATGAAAAGCTGGGAACGCAGTGTGGTAAAGATTTATTCAGTGGTTATAGAGTCGATTTGAGTTGATATGGCTGGGGATGGGTTTTGGTATTGTATGGGTTGATATGGCTGGGGATGGGTTTTGGTATTGCGTGGCCAAAGGGAGGTTCGGCATGTTCTGGTGTATGGAGTGTGGGTTAGGGATCATGCTGCCAGAGGGGGTTTCGTGGTTTAGGTTCAGGGCTGGTTGGGTTAAGTTAGGATGCTGGTTTTGGGGTTCTTGGCTTGGTAAGGATTGAGGTATCTCCACTATTTCTACATACGAGGTTCCCCCTCTTTGGGCAGATATCGCTCTAATGGATGAGTCGAAGGCCAACTTGCCAGTATTATCCCTGTCAAGAGTTGGACATGCTCGGAGCTGGTGGCCAATCAGCCAGCAATTATAGCAGAAATTTGGTAGGCCTTCATACGAGAAAGGGAACCACATGTTCTTTCCCTCAACCTTCACTTGTATTCCACTGATCAACGGCTTTTTTATGTCAATGCTCACCCGAATCCGAATAAACTCCGAAGGATCATGTAGTGAAGGTTTTTCATATGCTATCAGATTACCCACTTTCCGTGCTATCAGACGAATTACCCCCTGATACGATCTCAATACGCCTGGACGATCTCAATAGCCGATGGCTGCTCATACCCTGATAATTCCTTGATCGCAATAAGGTTACCATCAAAATGCCATGGTTGGTTTGCAACAGCCCAGTCCCTATCCACCAGATTTTCAAAGGAAAACATCACCAAACCCTTTCCCCAAACCCTAGCAGTAAGCTTACCCTTTGGATGGAATGCTTTTTTCATGACATCAATTAGGGTATACATATTGTGTGGTTTATCCGTAACTACCTTGCCAATCAAGCAAACCGGAGTCACGACAAAGCCCTTACCCGATCGCTGGAGTACCCGATCGCTGGAGTACCCGACCGAGATCCACTATCTCATCACCATCAGACCCCCCACTGCCATTCAACGAGGCCATCCGATGACAAATCGCAATAGGATATGGGAAAGCGACAACCTGGAATCTGCAAACACAAAGAGCACAAAAATACACGATAGCATTAGAAAGCCGTCCGAAGAAGTAGAAAACAACCAGGCACGACACGAAAAAAAGACGAAAGGGAAAAGAAGAAGCGGAGAAAAAATGAGTAGACCAAAACAAAGACCGAAATCAGAGCAAAGAGAGCCAAAGAAAATGGAAACCCGAGGGCAAAAACTCTAACACACGTCTCAACTATGAGAAAACCCTAGCTCCTAGAGAGAGGAGAAAATTTGATCATTCTCAATTGGTTGCAGATCCAATTGATTTTTCTTAAACTAGCAGCTTGCTACCAATTCTTCATTTCACCTATAAAATAACAAAATATTATCTTTCTCGATAAATAAACATAATTAATCATTTTTTATAAAAATGCACGAAATCTTATCAAATTAAGCTAATAAAGAGCATGAATTTCGACAATTTTCACACTAATCAGCAATCCACACTTGATATTTTTATTTTATATTGATTGCATTTACTTAATTATTATTTAATTAATCCTTTGATTATTATTTTGGATAAGATCCCTGGAATTCCTACGGTGGTAAATGGGCACATTTGTGTGTATTGATGCGTGTGTGCAATGTGTATAGACAAAAACTTATATGTAATATTGCATACAAGTGATATGTGCAATTGATGATTTTTTTTCTCGCGGGTCAGGAAAGCGAGTTAGGGCAGATTGTTGGTGGGTTAATGGGCTTTCTCCATCTTCATCGCGTCGCGCAACACGTACGCTGTCATATTTTTTCTTCTTCTTCCTCTTCTCTTCAGATTGCTGGTGGATCTCACAGATTCTTCTTCCTCGTTCGTGCCATAATTTCTTGTCCAATTTAATTTTCTTCGATTCGCTCCAGTCATTGAATGAAATTAGGTTGTTCAATTTGAATTTTGATGTGGATTCTGTGAGAATAAGAGAGAATATATGTGTGATGTTTGAATTACCCCACACAAAGTGTGTGATGAAATTCAGATCCTTCTTCACTCTTTTCACGCTATTCTGTAAATCTGTAATTTATTTCGCTTCTGTACTGGTTTTTTTTTCATGTAGTAACACTCTTTTTGTTCATATAGTAACACATAAGTTGTTCTTTAAATTTGTAATTTTGACTAGGGACTTCTTTTCGCGCTTGTACTGGTTTTGTTTATGTGGTCACACGTTTTTTCTTCATATGGTAACACTTTTTGTTCATATAGTAACACATGTTTTTTTAGTAATATGTAACACTGTTCATATATCGTCGTAATACTATGTGAATACTCATGTGTTACCATATGAATTATATGCGTTACCTTGTGACCCATGTTACCTTATGAATATTTATGTGTTACGATATGTTTAATTACGTGTTACGTAAAATATGAAGTTTTTTAATATAACATTGTAGTAACACTTATACATAGATGTAGTAACACACAAAAAATTGACAAAAATAAATAAATACATATATATATATAATAATTTAGTAGCACTTATACACAGATGTAGTAACACACAATTTTTTTAAAAAAAAAAAAAATCATGTGTTCAGTAGGAGTTGGACCTGCGACCAAAATCATTAAAAACAAACTTGAACCACTAGACTACAACACATGTTTGATAAAGATATTCTCCTATTAATACATATATGTCTGCTCCAACCTAAAGCCCTCTTTCCGCCCTCCCCTCCCTTTTTTACCCCTACCCGCCCTGCACCGCTAATGTTGGACTATTTTTACCTTATTTATATTGTATTGCACATAATATTAGTGTGCAATATTTCACACAAGACCTTCTCATGTGTATAATATTCATGGTATAAATGTGAACATCTCATATAAAAATTTATTATCCCTAATTACAGAATATTGAATAATTTTCAAATTTGAGATTTAGTTTAAGAATGACATGTTGTTTCCACGTCTAGTGTATAACAATTTCTTTTTAATTTGAATAACCAATAACATTCGAGTCTAATTTCCTCTCTTTTCTCAATAGTACCCTTAGAGCTTGTTTGGTAAGAGTTTTTTTTTTTTTCGGACAAAGTTAGTTGTTAGATGTTAGTAGTTAGTACATCAATTATTAATCAACCACTCTACAAATTCACCAAGCCATCTTATAACTCTTATACTTCAATTTGTTCCCAAAGGGAATCGAACTTGAGTCTCCCACTCAATTGAGGAGCCCAGTGACCAGGTGGGGTTTGGTAAGAGTTATTAGTGGGTGATAAATACACTAACACCTTTAATATGAGGTTTGATAGGACTTATGTATTAATAGATGAAACATTTAAAAAGTGAAGGTCCGACTCATTGAACTGAATTCATATGATAATAGATTCGACCTTTTGAGGTGGTATTCATAAAACCATCAACTTTTATTAAAAAAAAAAAAATCAAATTTGACCCTCACTCATCCATGTACTAATCAAGCAATTGACAGTTTCCCTCCTTTCATAAAATCAGGAAAAATTATATGAAAATCTCATCTAAAAATTCATCAAAATCGGTTCTCCAAAATTGAACAAATCTAAAAATTCAAAAATCCCATCTTGAAAATCCTCTAATGAAGAGATCGAGATTTGTAAATCGCTTGTAATGAATTCGCCTCTAGAGTTTTCTCTTTTTTTTTGTATTCAGGTATTGTGTCCCTGTCTTTTTTTTAAGTAATGATTTTGGTTAAAATGACAAACAATGAGGAGAAAAAAGGACACAAAAATCATCCAAAAAGAAAGAACTGGAGATGAGAATCTACAGGCTAAGCCTTGTGTGCACCAGATGCACGTGTACTCCATATCGTATTTTAGATTTATGTAATTTGTTTATATTGAATTGTGCAACTATTAATATAGAAAACGAATTGCACGATTAAGTGTAAACAAATTACATAGTTCTAAAATACACTATGGCATGAGACCCACTATTTTCAACTATATCAGAATCTATTCCACTAAAAAATATGTCCGAATTCGACTTGGATATACAAATTAGATTAGAAAAGAGAACTGATTTCATCTTCGGTCTGAATTTTGGAGAGGTTTGGTAGAAGTATGAAGGCAGAGAGAAGGATGCTACAAGGGGGATTGAAAAGGAAGGGTAATATGACCCGTCAAACATCGGGAACGAAAGAAAATTGGAGTAGTTATAATTAATGAGAAGAGAGTAAATAAGGACATCTTTGATATAAAGTGTCGTAATATACTAATTTTAAAATGTAAATTAAAGAAAACACAGAACGACATACAAAATAAGGCAAAGTATAGTGTGAATAAGTTTCACGGTGAAACTGGTTAAGGAGTATGACTTATATTACTAAATAGTGTAACTTTTTACTGTAAAGGGTGTGATGTTTTACTATAAAGAATATTATTCATAAAAGTGAAGGGTGTGACTTATATTATAACAAAGAGTGTCGTAGTGATAACTGAAGAGTGTGACTTATATTACTAAAGAGTATGTCTGTAAAAAAAAATCAGTTTTATGGTGAAAAAGTTTCACAACATACCAACTCACAAAATAAATAGGAGTAATATATTAAAGACATCTGAGCTCCATTTGGATTGGTGTATTTGAAATCCATGGATTTACACACAAATCATCACTCTCCAACGTATTTACAAATAATTAGATTTGAGACTCTAGTTTAAAATGGAGAAATTTCAAATCTTCATCAAAACCTAGTATTTGTAAAATCCCCTCATCTCTACCCATTTCCCCTCCCCCCTTCACTCTCTTCCATAAACTCTTAAATTTAAGTATTTGTAAATTCATTGGAGAGTATGATTTGTGTGTGAAATTCATGAATTTCCAAATTCATCCTTCCAAATGGAGCCTAATATATTTTGAGATATTTAATGATGAATATTGATGTAATTGGTGCAAATATAAAATATTTAAATTTACATATCGAACATATGTTTCATGTTACTGTATTTATTGGTCTCCCTCACCTAAAATCCTGGTTCCGTCCGCAGTCGGATGAAAGTAGATTTGCACAATAGGTTTATAGAATTTTTTTAGTGGATTTTTAATTTAAAAAGTGAGGGTTCGTCGCGAATTAATGCTCGTTCACTTCGGTAATATTTTTCTTAAATCTAAGCAATCTCTAGAAAACTATGTAAAAGTATATTTTGAGGATGATCTTAACAAGATAAAATTATAATGGTGGTCTTTGAAATTTATTTCTAATTTAGATGTACTTTTCATGCAAGGATATTATTAATCAAAGAAGCGAAAACGTAATAATTTTTACATAAATATTTCTTTACAATATTGTACATATCAAAATCTGTTCAATATGCCTCTAACTCATATGAATAATAGAATATGTATGTCTCACTGTATGGATATGTATGTGTTACTAGAATCTTAGTAACACATATTTTTATCTATAGTACTCCCTCCTCCGTCCCATAAAATCTTTTATACGTAGAAAGACACACAAATTAAAAAAATAAATAAAATAGAGTAGTGAATAGGATTTTGAGCAGTAATTTTGTGTGTATATATGTGGACCCAATAATAATGATATTTTGTGTAAAATTATGGATATTGTAAGAATGATGTTTATGGAGGACTTTATACCTTTGGGTGTAAAGGTATTATGGGACCGACTAAAATGAAATTATGAAAGGTGTTTCAGGACGGAGGGAGTAAAACATATTTGTCCCTATAGTAGCACACATTTGCGTGCATGTTTTTCTTATTTGTTTCACACAAATTTTTTTAGAAGACTAGGTTGACCCGTGTAGGATCTGCAAATTTTTTGACCTTACCTTAAGAGCCCATTTGTTATGTGATATGAGATATGAAAAGATATAAAATTATGTGATACTTTTTATTTATCCATGTGATATATTTGACTCTTTTAAGTGGTTGTTATGATGGATTAAATCATGATTGATATTATAAATACTATCAGGAGGGATAATGTTTGGTATTGTAAATACCACCTAGGAGGTGGGATGCATAATCATGTAAAAATGGAAAAAGAAAATGTGGGTTTCCGGGCCAAAAGAAAAAGTCATCAAGTATATCAAACACTTAAAAAGGTAGGATATATGATTTGTTTTCCCCTGTTTTCCTTTTTTCCCACATAACAAACATGCTCTAAATGCGTTAATATTGCGCCTACAATATTGTATATATGTTCCCCTCAACGCATATTTATTATGGCTTGAGAGATCTGAATGAGGAATGAACTTCCCCCTATCCCAATCAATTTTTGTATTTGTACATCTCATTTTTCATTCAAATACACATCCATGATCCACTTCTATTACTTCATATTTTTTTAACACCAACTCATTCTCTTCTCCTATTTTTCTTACACTAATCTATTTACCCTCCTAGTTTTCTTATATTTTTCTTTCACCTAATTCTTGCAACACTAACTAGAAATAATAAAATAATACATTATCACTACTAAAAACATTGATTTCACATAAAATTTCATCTACCCCTGCACAATCAATACAAAACAAACAAGATTACTATCACAAAATTTACCCCATCTTTTTTTTTTTTTTTATTTCATTCGGAATTGCCCATCCATCTTGAATCGAAAAGAAACATGCCCTCTAAGGTTTAGTAAACTGAGCCTGTGTATGAATTTATTATCATGTTTAAGATATACCCAATCTATCATTATATGATGATTTTTTTTATTTTTTTTTTCGGACAAAGTTAGTTGTTATAGTTAGTACACCAAGCACCCAAATATTCTACGAAATCGTTAATTCACCTTATAATTCTCATAACTCCAATTCATTCCCAGAGGAAAGCGAACTTGAATCTCTCACTCAAATGAGTAGCCCAGTAGTCTCTGCTCAGCCAACTTATTTATGATGATTTTATTGTAATCCTAGAAATGCAATACGTCAGAAAAATAATGGGTCTGTACATTATTATTATTGTTAGTACTATGTCAGTAGTTGTACATTTTGACCAAATTGTTTTTTTTTCTCAGAGTGTGTGCCAACAACTATTGACAATACACTTTTTTGGGTGATTAGAATTTGTCAAAATCCTAAATAATTAGGTACAATGAATATAATAAATAGTTTGAGTTTCTACTGATAATTCGTATAACAATCATTTTCACTAATTTCATTTCCTTATTAATATTTAGATGTGGTCTTAATAGAAAGTTCAAATGTTAAAAGTAAAAATATCCTGATAAATGAATACTGGATTAAAACATAGGTGAATAAGTTTTGCAATATCCTGTATTTTGCAAATTGTTATTCGCATTATTGTTGTTATTATACACAAATTTTTTTGTGAAACTTGTTCTTATATTTATAAAGTAATATCAGTACTACTCTTATAAATTAGTGTGTATATCATTTTATACTATGATCTCAATTTATAAATATAATGATATCAGTTGATAAGTGTAGTGATATGCTTTAAAAAAAAGATAAGTGTAGTCATATAAATTTCATATTATGAACAAGTTTCACCGGATACCTACTCTTTATTATATGGAAAAAAAAACTTTATAATTTTAGTAAGATATTTGCATGAGCGGAGAGCACAATATTGAATGAGTGATGTTACACTTTTAGCATTCAAATTAAAATTGTAGTGTCTGGAGACTTGAGGCATGATTGGTATGACATACAACTGAATGTAATGAATTCATAAATAAAATGAAGGTTTGAATGTAATGAAATTGAAATGATCATTCTTATGATTGATATGATTCATGAATGAAATATAGGTATTGATGAATCTACTTTTGAATTATAATTAATAATTATTAAAATTATACTTTAATATTATTATTAACTATTGAAAATATTTTATACATATATATATTTAATATATTATTATTGTTAAATTTTTATTTATTATTTTAAAATTTTTTAAACAATATTTTTTATTATAATAAATATATAACTTTAGTATAATATATTTATAATAATAATGTATTTTAAATTATTTTGGAAAGTTTAAGTTAATAATAACTTTATATATTTTTTTAATATTTTTATTAAATAATAATATTTGTTATTATTAATAATATAATATTAAATAATAATATTTATATTTTTAGTAATATATTATTGAGAATTGCTAAAATTTACATTTTTTGAGATATAATATTAATATTGAAAGTTTTATATTATTTATATATTCGAATATTATTATATTTAATATTATTATTATTGTTGGAGTATGTTACTCCCTCCGTCCCAATCTTTATGGTAAAGTACCCACTTTTTTTGTCTCAATCTTTATGGTAAAGTTACTTACACACTTTATTATTTTATCACTTTATCATATAAAATATTAATAAACAATACTTTCTACCCCAATTACTCATCATTTTATCACTTTATCATATAAAATACTAATAAACAACTCTATCTACCCCACCACTTTATCACTATTAAACTATATGCTTATGAACAGTCACAATCCCATGAATGTTGAGACGGAGAGAGTATTATTTTTATTAAATACTATAATTTTTTTAATAAAATTATTATCAACTTAGTTTTATTATTGTTGTTGTTAGTAGAAGATAATATTATGAAAATAAAAAATAAAGGATAATATTATTTATAGAAAAAAAATTCATTCCTCAAGATGTGGAATACATAAACTCATGCGGTATGTAAGGAATCACAATTCCTTTATTTTTGGGAATGACCATTCCTAATGGAATGATGATTCATTCCAAAAATTATACCAATCATTGTATTTGAAATAAATTAATGAATGATCATTCCATTCTCAATCTATTCCAACATATCAATCATACCCTTGGAGTAGATATGCTGTTAATTCAGATTTGCATGAACTCTTATTTGACAATTGAAATATTATCGTTTAAGATTTTAATTTAATTTAATTTTTTTCAAAATTACTAAACAACTTCACTTCATAAATTACTTCATAAAGTAAATAATGACATTTTAATAAAAAAAGCTCATATGAACTTGCTTCACATGAATTTTAAGGTTAATGCTACCCCCTCCCCCACCACACATAGGCTTGACAACGGGGCATGAAATCCCCGTTTCCCACTGGGATCCGCCCCGATTGGGGTGGGGAATCCTCACGAAAATTCCCCGTGGGGCGGGGCTCCCTGAATTTTTTTTCCTCCGAAGGTCGGGGCGGGGCCGAGGATAGCATTCCCCGTAGGGCCCCGAATTTTATAATTTAAATTAATATATATATATATATATATAATATATATACATATATATAATTAAATAATATGTTTTAAAATTCTAAACCCTAATCTTGAAATTATAGTTTACTAATATATATATTATTTATATTTTTTTGAGGAGGATTGGATGTACGTGAAACAGAGAATTGGAGTTGTTTAATTATGAGAGAGAACAAATGAGATAAACAATAAGCTATTTTTTATTCTTATTTATGTTGTATGCTTAATTTTATATTTCGAATTTTGTTGATGTTGTTTAATTTGTATTTTAAATTTTTATATTCGTATTAAAATTGTGAAAATTAGATTTTTATAATAAATTTTTTTAAAAAAAAGATGGGGCGGGGATTCTCCGAATCCCTACAGGGATGAAATTACCCAACGGGACGAGAAATGGGGGCGATTTTTTTCCCGAATTGTTCGCGGGGATTCCTCGCCCCCGCCCCGAATTTCGCGGGACGGGGATGAAGAAATGTCCCCCAGCCCCGCCCCATTGCCAAGCCTACCCACATACACTCAGATACACATACTGAGACATGAGTCGCGTAATACTCTGTGGCAAAACAAACATCGAATTTCTTTGTGCACATAGTTTATTCATAAGTAATAAGTACACTATAACTTATTCAAATTATGATATAATTTTGTAAAACTAATTATCAATCGATCAATTAAAAGTTCCGTTTCATTAATTAAAATATATACAATTATAAAATAATTTAATGCAAATAAAAGAAAAACATTAAAATTTAACTATTTTTCATTTTTAGTTAGTCATTACAGAATTTCATTTTATTTGAGAAGGACAATTTAATATGAATGAAATTACTTCCAACAGAAACTCTGAAATCATGATTTTTTTTTATCCCATTTAAATGTCCAAACTCCAAACTATAATGAAGTGTAAAATCAGTTCATTTATATTAATATTAAGTGAGTGAGCCTCTTGTGCGCCACAGTGCACCCTATACTCATGCAATTAAATGACTCATTTAAAAAAAATACTTGATCCATCATGGATCCGTACACCAGTTGCACATAAAACTTGGTCATATTAATTAGTCAAAATAAACATTTTGGTTGAATAAAACAGTATTGGATAATTATTTCAAATTATAAGTTTTTATAATAATTTCAAATTTCATAAGAAACTTTTTATTATTTACTTTTTTTTTTTGACAGGATCTTTTTATTATTTACGAATATTCTGTTGTAACTCAAAATCCCATCCAATCAACAGTATTCCGAAGCCATTCTAACAACCAGAATCCCAATCAATAGTTAAAAAAATCAAAAGTTTTGCAAAACCATTTAAACTTCCTTTATCTGGAATACACATTTTTTTAATTGATTGACCAAACATAATATTCTTAACAAGAAAATGTGATTATTTACCAAATATGTTGACTTTGTGTTTAGATTTTAAATGTATTTTTAAAATGTGTAGTTTATTTTTCTTAAATGTTCATGTTGTTACTGTGATTATTTACAAAAAATGTTGACTTTGTTTTTAGATTGATATATTCTCAATGAGCATATCTCCAAATCAGGTCAACCGTGCAATTCAAGTGTATTTTTAAATGCGTAATTTATTTTTTCTTGAACTTTCATGTTGTTACTGTGATTATTTACCAAAAATGTTGACTTTGTGTTTATATTAATATATTTTTAAATGAGTAGGTCCCTGACACCAGGTACACCGTGCCCAAGTACATTTTTAAAACGTGCAATTTATTTTTTATAACATTCAACTTATTTATAAAAAAATGTAACGGTAAAATAACTTGAACGTACTTTGTAAATAAATTAAATATTTTAAAAAATAAATTGTATGTTTTAAATTGCACTGAAATTGCTCGAGTGCACTTGGCCCAAAAAAGAGACTGCAATTCTGAATTTGTGAGAGAGTTAATTTTTCTTTTTTTGAAAACCTGAGAGAGTTAATTATAAAATGGAATTATGTATAAATATTTAATTTAGCGAATACAAATTGGAGGTAACGAAATTGGGTATTATTTGGTTTTCTTCTTCAGAAATTCATCCTCGCCCCACTTTCTCCCCTATACCCGACTCACTCTCCACCGCCCTTCCTCCGCCGCCGCCGTCTTCTTCCGCCGCCGCACCGCTCTTCGGTTATCGACCTCCAAGTATTCAGTTTCATCTTTTAATCGGCGTAGCTGTTTCTTCTCTATCTTCGTCTTCGAGGTCGACGAATCTGCCAGCGGTTACTTCTCATCTAGTTGGGAATTCCGCCGCCGAAGCCATTAAAGAAGGCAATTCCTCCATCACCAGTTCGATTTCTTCTATTATTTCGCAGTTTAGCTCGACTTTCTAATTGCGATCATTCTTTCTGGCAAGAAATTCCAAGATTTTCTATATTTTTTTGAAATTTTAAGTTCGCGTGGTACTTGTGGCCTTAGGTTAGGAACTTGGGTAGGCTATTCAGTGTCTGTGATATCTACGTATTTTATACGCTTTAGTGTGCTTTTATCATGTTGACTTTGTAAATTTGATTCTTGATTTAGGTTTCCTCGTTGCATTTCTCTTTGTTAGGATTTTGCTTTGGTTTCTGTAATTTAATGGGTTTTGGTCTGTTTCGTTTTCTTTTAATTTATTTTCAGCACTCTGGCTCTCGTTCAGTTGGCTCACTCAGGCCATCATTTGCAGGTAATGATTTTCTTCCATTTTTGTTATAGAATCTTGTTTTAAATTCAGGTAGCTGCTTTTACTAAGAAATTGTCACTAAATTGTATTGCCAAGAGATGCATGTTACTATTGAATAGATATCATTTGGATGATCTCATTAGAATGAGTTTCTAGAATGAATTTTTTTCACTTGTGAACTCAAATTACAATTAGACGCTCCTTACCCACTTTATGGTGAATAACTGTAGCTATTTATGAAAAAAGGGGATACAGCCTAAAGAAGAACATGGGCAATAGAAGCACTGTTTCTCAAGTGCTTTTATATCAAGGCTTTCACTTCTATTGACATCTTTCTTTCTATTTCATTTTGATATTTTTCTCTAAGAAAATAGCCAGCTACTAGGAGCAATCTACTATAACCTACCTCTAAATCTCCATATCTTTAGATGGCTGTGTTTGTGTATGAGTAGTAGGGTTAATATCTTTACTGAGAACGATGTTGCATGTAGTGGTTAATTAGCCATGCTGGTTGAATTACTTATTTTGGATGATCCCTTTGAGAGCAAATAATTGCTATAGGAGAAGTACATTTTCTTCTCATTCCGAAACCTTAAAATGCATTTTGAGGGTTTAGTTTTTTCTGTTCTGGGGACTAAACACAGTCAAGACTCAACTAGGATCAAAGCTTTGGAGATGGTGTAGTGAAGTAAAGGAATTAATACTTAGTTGAAACAAATGGAAATATGGAATATGATTCGATTTAGGTAGAATAGATTGAAGAGATGCTTTAAATGTTTGAACATTTTTGCTAGGAAACTCTGTTACGGTTTTTGATATGTTGTAGGTACTACGTTTTGAGGTTTACATAGTATTTCTAAGAATGACTGTACCTCTAAAATAGTAGTACGATACCCTTTTACACGACCCGCTCAGTTGGAGCATATTATGCTTTAGCTTTGTACATATACAACCATTTAAGAAATAACAGAAGATTGATAAGACTGTCTTATGAACCAACTTATAAGTACTAAAATAGAACCTAAAGCCTGGCATGATTTGCATAAAAAGTTAGCAATCAACATCAAATGTCTGACAACTTATCAGACTTGATAGTGAATTCCTCTAGTGCTTATCATGATCAAGATATTGTGATGGTTGCTCATGCTATTTTCCTGTTCCTGGGACTGACTGGGACGCATTTGGCTGATAGTCGAATAGACTGCTCAAACTTTATATTCATTTTTTGGGTAAACTAGCAGATGGCTGGGGTTCACATGCCAGCTTTATTTTGGGCGGTCGTGCTTGACTTTTATACGAGGTTATATATAACTTGAAGATATAGTAGTTAAGAAAATTATTTTGAGTAATTCCTAATTAGTAAGGGAAAGCAAATGCCTTCATTCTAGGTTCCTAGGTCTGTCACTATATCATTCCCTTTCAAAGCTTTGACTCCTTGTTTCCTATAAATAGTACGCATGTCCCGGGTATATTCCCAATTACTTTTTTTTTTTTTTTTGGGATAAGCTATCAGTTTTTGTGAACGCATCAGCAAGATTAAAAATCACAGTTATTTTGCTTGTTAGCTTTCTTTTTGGGGATTTGGTAATTATTAATATTTTATTAAATTAATCCATATGATGGTAGAAAAATTTCAGCATTCAATACATTATCAAATATATCAACAGGTAGAGGCATTTGTGTTTATGATTTTCTCAATTATCTTCAGCGACTCTCACGATGCACCGTGTTGGCAGTTCAGGAAACACGTCCAATTCAGTTCGTAATCGCAAGGAAAAGAGGTTAACCTATGTATTAAACGATGCCGATGATACTAAGGTGATGCTTGTTTTAGTTCTAGTACAAATTCTCACTAATTCATTTTGTTTATTGAGAAGCTGGTGCTGAAATTTGGTTTTGTGTGTTTTTCTTGAACTTGATAGAATGCTGCACCATACGTCACTTCTATTCTTGCTGATTGTACCAATGATGAACAAATCTTCTTGATTGTACACTACCAACAGTTTGTAAAGTTGTATTGAATTGAAGAATAGCTGTTAGGGCTGCACAATTTATTTATTGGTTTCCAACCAAACCCTAGTCAATGACATTAAACTTCTGCATTACACATTCTATTAATCCTTAGGATGAACTTTGAATTCATTATGACTGCACTGCACTATTATGCACTGTTGCAAAATATGATCTCTACTTGTATGTAAATTCATTTTTCATACTATAAAGAGATCTTGATATGAAGTAAGAGGTATATTACGTGTACTCTCTATTCCATTATGCACTTTCACTTGCTATGATTTTTTTATTCTGATCAAAGTGAACTTACCTCTTGTTGCAAGACTTATACATTGTAGCCGAGGAATAGATATGCAACACATATAGTTTTTCTTTCATTATACCAAAACTAAGTATTCAATAGGGCATATTATTACCAAACATTTTGAATCACTGACCATATCTTAAATAAAGTCTGCATTACCGAAGTAATAATTTATTATTAAGTTTGTTATTATTTGTAGCATTGTGCTGGCGTAAACTGCTTGGCTGTGCT
Source organism: Stenogyne calaminthoides (assembly GCA_037126765.1). Classification (NCBI taxonomy): domain Eukaryota; kingdom Viridiplantae; phylum Streptophyta; class Magnoliopsida; order Lamiales; family Lamiaceae; genus Stenogyne; species Stenogyne calaminthoides. Next base: position 2,822,867 of record JBBCBC010000031.1, on the reverse strand, counting down.
GAAATCACCGGAACAAGATGGACATGATTACCTCTTCACGGGTAGCCGTGATGGCACGTTGAAGAGATGGGCATTATCTGAAAGTTGTGCTACTTTCTCTGCAACATTTGAGTCTCATGTTGATTGGGTACTTGCTGCTCTCATCTTTGGTCAAATCTTTTGCTCTTCAATTTCCTATTTTTGCAATATTTTTGTTGCCATATCACATATCCTATACGGAAATTTAATCATGCACATTACCAGATGTCAATTTTGTAAAAGGCACTAATGTGATGTTTATTTTGGGTTTTAAGTGACTTCCGAAAACTGGTTTTTTGAAATCTAGCGGATTTTGAAATCCTGATAAATAGTAAGATGTGTGTTTGTTTTGGGTTTTGAGTAGGGTGTGATTTAACTTTATGTCAAATCAATGTGTAAGAGTGAATGAAGTTGTATTCTTATATTATTGTTGAGTGTGAACGTAATGATTGGATGACCTGAATTATGATCCAAGTATATTAAAGTTTAATAAGAGAGAATTGATTGTATTGGGAGGTGTGGTAGTAGGTTAACAGGTGTTGTAATTGAGAGGATTTCAAAACCCGAATCCTGGTTTTTAAATACCAAAACAAACTCCACTTTTAAAGCGATTTGATCCGGGAAAAAAAAAGAGAGACTGCTGTGGGGCTAGGCCGCCAGTCGGAAATTCTACAACAATGTATAATATCATCCTAGTGTATCGGTCTTTCGATATGCGGCACAATAAACATGGTTTAACTTAATATAATTGATCAGTAGAAGCATGAAGTACTAAGATTTGAAGATATAAGTTTTCAATTTCTTGCAGAGACGGTTCCCTTAAGCATAAAAATGCTGTTCTAGATTAATACTTCACATTTTCATGAAAATTCTTAAATGTCTATTTTGGACTGGGCAGGTTAATGATGTTGTTCTGACTGGTGGTAGTACATTAGTCTCTTGCTCCTCAGATGCCACTGTCAAGGTGAGTGCATATTCTATTTATGCCTTGATTTGTATCTGCTCTAACCATGACTTGATATATTCTGGTTTGATACTATTAGGTATGGGACGGCTTGTCTGATGGAACATGTGTTAGGACATTTCATCAACACACCGACTATGTCACATGCCTTGCCGCAGCAGAGAAAAATGTAATCTTTTTTCTGAGAATATTAACAATATCATGTGATTCTAGTGTTATGTTTATTTGAGAAAAAAATGTTTGATTTTTCCGTATTATGCGTTGTAGAGCAATGTGATTGCCTCTGCAGGCCTTGGTGGGGAGGTGTTCATATGGGATATTGAAGCTGCACTTGCTCCTGTTTCTAAATCAAATGATGCAACTGGAGATGACTGTTCAACTAGTACTAATGGTGTGGGATCTTTGTCAAATACAAGTATTCGTCCTATAAACTCAAGCAGTAACATTTCTGTGCATGCCACTCAATCTCAAGGTTATGCTCCTATTGCCGCAAAAGGCCATAAAGAGTCTGTTTATGCATTGGCCACAAATGACCGGGGAACACTTATTGTTTCTGGTGGAACTGAGAAGGTACGTTCTTGTTGGCTAATTTTTAATGTGTTAATTGCACGAGGCTCCTCACGCTTTGAAAATGTTGCACACAATCCCTTGTGGTTTGGAAATTGCACGAAACCCCTATGCTTTATTAAATAAAGCTAACTCTGTTTTTTTATTCAGAAACAAGTTTATGGTGTTATCTATTTCCTCTATTTTCTGTTATGTGCTACGTAGTATAGTTTCAAGACTTCAATTTTGGATAAAACAAGATGCCGGAAATAGATAACACCGTTAACTTGTTACTAAAAAAAGGGGAGAGTCAGCTTTATTTAATAAATTACAGAGGTATTTCGTGCAATTTCCAAACCACGAGGGGATTACGTGCAACATTTCCAAAATACGAGGGGGTCTCTAGCAATAAACCCGATTATTTTGCTTGTTTCTAGTTATCTGCTTTAAGAACTTTATCCTCAGATGCTTTTCATTTCCTCTCTAATCTTCAATTTAGATTCACATCCTAATTTGTTGTTTGACTCAACATTGTGTAACTGCTTCGATGTGGCATGGTTCTCATAGGTTGTGCGTGTTTGGGATCCACGAACTGGTTCAAAGACCATGAAGCTTCGAGGACATACGGATAATATCAGGGCACTACTGTTGGATCCTACGGGCAGGTTCGTCGAATGGTTTTCCATTAAACTTGTCTTTTTGCAGGGACTTCGTTGACATTTGATTATGACATATTTTTGTGGTAGACATTCAATACTTATTTTAGATTGTAAGCCTCCATGGTCATTGAGGATGAATGTGGATGCTTAGGTTGAGTTCATTCATGTTTAGTCTTAAAGCCTCAGCTTGTCACTATGTTTGTTCTTTAAAATTTTGTGATGATACATCTGTTATGTGTTGTGAGCAGACATGGATCATTGCATAATCTTGATTTTATTATTTTAGTTTTATTCTAGATTTCACATAAATCCATATTTTTGTTGGTAATTGTTCTGTGATAGGTTTGCTTTTCATTGACATGAAAAAAGTTTGCAATCCACCAACCCCCAACTCATGGTCCCACTAGTGTGTGTGTGTGAGAGAGAGAGAGAGAGGGCTAAGTACAATTCATAATCATTAGCTAGGTGGTCTATGCCTCAAGCGACTAAGTCAAGCTGCATTCACTTGGTTTATTGCTGACTCTTATTCTTGTTCTAGTTCTATTTCCTTTTCTACTCATGGAGGACATCTTGCCTCGGAATGTATAACTGATGGGTCCATCTTATAATTTTCAGATATTGCATATCTGGCTCGTCTGACTCTATGATCAGGTATGACTCTTCTTTGCTTGTACCAATTACCTCTGGAAGCTTCAGGGTATGTTTGTTTCTAGCTTATAAAACACAAGATTTCACGTTCAAAATCCTATTGCATGTTCATTTGTAGGATTATGCAAGCTAGATTTTAAAATCCCCCCAAATCCTGACCTATACACTCTTGCATTCTCTCTCATACTTTTCCTTTTTCAATATCACATAAATTTTTTTCACATATAATAATCCAACTAAGTTAATTTTCAATATTATTTTCTTAATACCCCTAGTATATCTTATCAACCAGGCATACACAAAAGTCAATTTCACCTTTTTATTATTCAAGGATTTCTCAATTACAATTTTCCCAATTCCCTACAGCATGAAAAACACACCCTTAGTGATCAGATAAGTATCGTTATAAATGATCACATGCCTTGTAGATGTCCCCTCTTCATTAAATTTTTTATGCTGGAAATTTCATAGATATTGGGATCTTGCTCAACAACGGTGCCTTCATACATATGCGGTGCACACAGACTCTGTTTGGGCACTAGCCAGCACTCCAACATTTAGTCATGTTTATAGTGGCGGAAGAGATCTTTCTGTGAGTGTGGCTCACTTTACCGATATGCCCCTCGATTTATGCTAGTTTACTCATCTCTAACCTAATCTTTTTGTTTGTACATTTAGTTGTATCTGACAGATATTTCAACAAGAGAGAGTGTATTGCTATGTACGAAAGAGCATCCTATATTGCAATTAGCATTGCATGATGATGGTATATGGGCATCCACGACAGATTCTTCTGTGCATAAATGGCCAGCTGAAGCACATAATCCCTTGAAAGCATTTCAAAGAGGTGGTTCGTTTTTAGCTGGCAACTTGTCATTTTCAAGGGCAAGGGTTTCACTGGAAGGTTCTACTCCTGTGAGTTGCATATTCCTTTTCTTGTGCTTCAAATACACATTTTCAACATCGAGTCCAATGTAAGGTTCAGATGAATGTTGCTCTGTTCAAATCGCATTCCTGATCAAAAGCTTGATTTAGCTTTTCTTTTAATTCTCAACCTAAAATATACTTGTGTGTGGGTGGTGGTTGTTGTGGGGGGTGTTGTTGTTGTTGGGGGGGGGTGCAACCAGGCACCACCTATGAAGGAGAAAACCATAATCGGTTTCTAAGCAGTCTGCAAATGATGGATTGCTTACTTAATAATTTGAGAATTTTATCTTGGATGTTTTAGGAGAAGATAATTTTGTGTTGTAAATTTGTTTGCAAAATGTACAGTGGAATTTGTTGCCATTTTCTTTGAGGTGTGCTTTGGACTATAACTGTTATGATTTTTTGTTGTAGGAAATATGTTTAAATGTTTGATTATCTTTGGGAGATGAATGAGGGCTTTAAAATGTAACCGAACATTGTTGTTTGTTTTTATTTGTTTCCCTGGCAACTGTCAAGTAGTAGTCACTCTTTATTAAATAGTTAATGGTTAAGTCTATGAATTAGGGGTAAACTTGTGAATACATCAAGTTCATATTGGCCGTTCAATATTTACTGTTCGCCCAAGCACATGTTCCTTATCTTGTTGTTACAATCTGTTATTCTAATCTGGAATCTAATGAACTTGAAAAGTTATTATGATCTCTGGCAAATATAGTAGGACAACTTAGCAGAACAAGCTGTTGACTTTTAAACTTCTTTAGGTTCCTGTCTATAGAGAACCATCCTTGAGCATCGAGGGAACGTCAGCTATAGTGCAGCATGAGATTTTAAATAATCGAAGACATGTCCTGACAAAGGTAGTTTGACACTGATTCCTTCTTTAGCCCCATAATTGTTTTTTCAATTTCCCTGCTGCTGTTGCCCATTCTTTAACTTTAGTTTTCAAAATTGATAGCTCAATCTTATTTTTTAAAGGACACTGCTGGTACCGTGAAGTTATGGGAGATTACGAGAGGTTTGGTCACCGAGAACTATGGAGAGGTGAGTGATCTTCTTGTATCTAATAGTTTAGAGCCTGTTTGGTTGAGCTTATAAGCTCCTTAATAACAGCTTATAAGATGTTTAGGAACTTATAAGCACTCCAAAAGTGTTCAGATTAAAAAGATGTTTACCAGCTTATAAGATCTCAAAATAAACATTTTACAGCTTATAAGCTCAAAACCAAAAAAAAAAAAAAAAAAAAAAGTGCCAATACCCCATTTTATTTTTATAAAATCTTTAAAGCTATACTTAAATAATAGTATATATTTTTATTGAATTAAATCTAAAAAAAGACGACAACTTGCATATTAGATTGCTGTTTTTTTTTATTTTTTTTTGTAGTTTCCATGCTATTTGAGTCTATTAATTCTGTTAATGCAGGTTTCATTTGAGAAGAAGAAAGAAGAATTGTTCGAGATGGTATGCATCATACTTTTGTTAGCATGTCCTCTATTCCCGTCTGTATTCTTTGACTAATACACCTTATTCAGGTTAGTGTTCCAGCCTGGTTTACGGTAGATACAAGACTCGGGAGTTTGTCAGTGCACCTAGATACGCCACAATGTTTTTCTGCTGAGATGTACTCTGCTGATCTAAGCATTGCTGGGAAGCCTGAGGATGACAAGGTATTTACTGTTTTACCCTTCTATTTCTCCTCTGTGCAATATATGCTCTCTATTGAGTTGTGTACAGTTAGTTGTGATTATTTAATTTTGGTAAATTGTAGATAAAATCACATCTTTTTCGTAAATTGCAATCTAAACTTTTGAATCTTACACAAAACCTCAATTGAACTTTTTTTGCAATTAGAACCAATGGGTAGATTGGCTCCTGCCCAGAAAAGACATGTCACCTACCTGACATTGTATACTTAATTGTATTAACATGTGAAGGTTGGTCTGGATTACAATGAAACATTAGATTGTTAATTGTTTTAACATGTGAAGATTGATTCGGATGACAATAATCAGTAATTAATCATCATTTCCGGGCAGGAGCAAATCTGCACGTTGGTACGAATTGCAAAAAAAGTTCAATTGAGGTTTTGTTTAAGATTCAAAAGTTTAGATTGCAATTTACGAAAAGGTTGTGATTTTATCTACAATTAATTTTTTCCTGATGTTCACCCAATTTATTATAGTTTTATATACATTCGAGTTTTTTACTCAATACTTATGGCGACTTTGGTTGTTTGCACCTTTTATTTCCTTGGATGGGCTGTTTCTGTTTACTAATTTGAACAATTTTGTAGCTTCTCACTTTTTTTGTTGTTATTATATACGTCATAGACATGCAAGCCTTTTGTTTGCTGTTAACCTAGTCTATTCTTTCATTCCATCATTCTCATTGCAATTAAGTGTAATTCACCTTTGTAAAATATGTAGGTTAATTTGGCTAGGGAAACCTTAAAAGGGCTCTTGGCACATTGGTTAACTAAAAGAAGGCAGAGATTTGGATCTCAATCTTCAGTGAATGGAGAAGTTACATCTGGAAAAGAAATGCCAATGAGAACTTTAACCCTATCTCGAGTTGAAGGAGATGGTAGTTCAGAAAACGATTCTGCAGTATATCCACCCTTTGAATTTTCGGTGGCTTCCCCTCCTTCCATTGTTACAGAAGGCTCTCAGGGAGGCCCATGGAGAAAGAAGATAACTGACCTAGATGGAACTGAAGATGAGAAAGATTTTCCATGGTGGGTTCTTGATTGTGTGCTGAATAATCGCCTGCCTCCAAGGGAAAATAACAAGTAATCTCCCAGTGAAATTCTCTTACTCGCGCTTAAATTTGAGCAAAAAAACTGATCTGTTAGATACGTTACTTCTGCATTTTCACTATGAATCTTGTTTTGCTTGGTTGAACCCTCGTATGTTAGGGTATGTTTGTTTCGTGCTGTAGGGGGATTGGAAAAATCCCGATTGAGAAATTCTGGAATAGTAAAAAGGCAAATTTGACTTTTGCGCATGCTTGGTTGATAATATGTACTACCTCCGTCCCAAAGCTATTTACACATTTTTCCCAAAAGGTCCGTCCCAAACTTATAAAAGGGAATAAAATAACTATACACTTTTCAACTATCCCCTCTCAACATCTCAAAATTACATCTCATGCCCATTACTTTTACCCACAAAAAGTCATCTACTTTAATAATAAAGTAGAAAGGACTACAATACCCTCAACCAAAAGCCACTTTATCACTTTAAATACTAATAAACAACTTCCACAATAAAACCCATGCCTAAAGCAAAGGGGTTAATAGCTTTGGGATGGAGGGAGTAGTAGGGTAGAATTGAGAAAAAAGACAGTGAAAAAGTACTTGATAGTTATATCGTAAAAAATAAAGGTGAGTGTTATTGGGAAAACTATGAGATAGAATGTAAGAGAGTGTAGGTATTATAAGGACCTGGATCCTCTACTGGGTTCTATACCCAGCACCCCAAGCAGGGCATCAAAACCTCCCTGTTTGCATGCACAACTTCTCTCCCCATTTGCATGCACTACTTTTTCATTTAATAAGCAATTTTTATTCTCTCGTTTACCACTTTGTAATGTTCATTTTTGCTTATCTTTGTGTTTTGTGTATTTTTTTTTGTTCTCTTTTTTAGTTTCAGTTGATATTTTTCTTTTTTTCCCCTTAAATTTGTTGCTTTTGTTTTCATTTTCTCTTCAAATGAATTTCGCATGATATTCATGGTACTCATACATAATACAAGAGAAGACCAACGTTGAATTTACTTTAAGTGTTCTAAAATAGGTACATTTAAAACATCTTAAAAAGAATGACACAATTAATCAAGAAAATGTATTGGATGCCTTCTTTGTAAAGAAGTAAAGATAAGATGAAGACAATCGATGATGAAAACTTATAATATATAGGAAATTCAATTTGTTTCATGCATGAGCCAGTCTCATATATTTAATCAATTGTCTTCATTTTTCTAAAGAACACATTTTCTTGATTAATAGTCTCATTTTTAAAGATTTTCTTAAATGTAATTATTTTAAGTTACTTGTAGTAATTTCAATTGTTGATCTTCTATTATATTATGCATGTGTACCATGAATATCATGTGAAATTTATTTGAGAGAAAATAAAAACAAAAGCAAAAAAAAATCTCAGCTGAAACTTAAAAAAGAGAACAAAATAATAATAATAAAAAAAACACAAAGTAAAGCTGTAAAATGGACATTGCCTAGTAGTAAATGAGATAATAAAAAATTGTTTATTTAATGGAAAAGTCGTCCATGCAATCAGGAAGAAAAGTTGCACAAAGGAATCATTTTGATACCCTGCACGGGGTGCTGGGTATAGAACCCAGTAAAGAGGATCCTAATCCGTATTATAGGTTAGGATTTTGGTGGATTTGAAAATCTGACCTGCATAAATAATCCTACAAACAAACATGCATTAGGATTTTGAAAGTAAAAACTTGCTTTGCTCCATAAACAAACATGTGAATTATACTTGTTCTACGATGTTTCCATTTGTAACCTATACTTATTTTCATAAAAATGTTATTAGCAATTATCACTCTTTTTTTGTTTCTCCCCCTCTCTATATTTTAATTTTGCAATGTGATTTAAAAAATTCTCTTTGGCCGAGCAGGAAAACATGAAACAACTTCATTAACGGTTCCCCTCAATTTTCTTCTCCCTGTCATGTGTAATTTTGTTTTTTGTATTTCAGATGTAGCTTCTATTTGCATCCATGTGAAGGTGCTAATGTCCAGATCCTTACACAAGGGAAACTCAGTGCTCCTCGTATTTTGAGGGTACACAAAGTAAGAATTTCCGCTTGATAGCTCAAGATTAATTTTCAGAAGTAACTTATGTGGAGATTTTGTTAGAATAACTTATCTTGGTTGATGGGAAATATGATTACATTAATTTGGATATTGATTGGTTCTTTGTAAGCCTTTTGATATAATGATATTATCATTATCATGTTATAAATGAATATCCACGCTTTATGAAGTTTTGACATTCAAACTTTCTTAGGTTTTTTGATACTATGTCTGAAGAAAAAAATCTTTGTTCCAAGTATTTATGGAATAATTTGAACTCCCCTATCCACACTACCCAAAAACAAATACCAAATACAAATAAATATAAGCTTAATTACACTGATTAGTATTTTTTCAGACATCATGCTGTATACTTTTTCCCTAAAACATCATTATATCAACTAGAAAATGTTCAGTTGGCTCATTGATTTTATGTTCCATTTTTTTTCTTTTTAATAGGTTGTTAATTACGTGATTGAAAAGATGGTTCTTGATAAGCCAGTTGATAGTTTGACTGCTGATGGAACTATTGCTCCAAGTATTGGTGGAGGTCAGATTCCCCCATTAGTTGGAGATGGTTCTTTTCGTTCAGGATTGAAACCTTGGCAAAAACTTAGGCCTTCTATAGAGATCCTTTGTAATAACCAGGCAAGTTTACTTGATCTATTTGATTATTCATTATTGACAAAACTCGTATGAGACGGTCTCGTACATGAGACGGGGCACAAGCTAGCACAAATTAACACCCTTCCCTCCCAAAGTGTTAAAGCGTCAATGCCCAAATTATGCTCGGTCTCACCATGAGACCGTGTCACACAAGTGTGCCTCTTTATTATATATTAATTAGTTGTCAAGACTCATAAAAATGAATGTTGTTTTATAAACTCTGCTTTTGTCAGGGGAAATGCTCTCTAAATATAAAACCCAATCCGTAAAAGAAAAAAGTCGTTTGCAAAAGGCTATTCAATTATTGTTCTGCTTACTGTTTTCTTGTTTAAACATGTGCGAAATCCTTCCTAGTTAAAGAATTGCACGAATCCTCCTCGTGGTTTATTAAATAAAACTAACTCTCCCTTTTTTCTATTTTACCTATTTCTCTTAATATCCTTCATAGTATAGTATCAAGACTTCAATATTTAGAAAAACAAGATACGGGAAATAGATAAAATCGTTAACTATTTTCTGACAAAAGGGGAGAGTTAACTTGATTTACCAAACCACAAAGGGGTTTTTTGCAATTTCCAAACCATAAGGGAGTTTGGTGTAATTAACCCATTCTTGATGTGAAATCTATTTCCTTTGTCTAAAAATTTGTAAATTTTAGATAAAACCATGGCTTTCGGAATTCGATTTTTGTACCTTCACTACAGTTTTGCTCTGTGCATTTTTTGATGCTTATCATCCAATTCATTTTTATTATTGAACATTCTGAGACGTTTACCACTCTTGCAAATCAAACATTGTTGAATTGGTTTTCCTCCTAGGTTCGATTATGGATGGAGTCGTTTATTTTATTTTATTTGTCCTCCTTCCCTAGTTAAACTTCCGTAACGATGTTCCAGGTATTGGGTCCAGACATGAGCTTAGCCACAGTTCGGGCATACATATGGAAGAAACCTGAAGACCTTATCCTTAACTACAGAATTGTTCAGGGCAGGTGATGGGAGAGATCTTGAAGGTGATACTGCTATCTTTATTTATGCTACCTACCATTTTATAATTGATCTTGCTGCAAAGTTTTGAAGTTTGATTAGCATAATTCTAGTAAAACTTAGACTAGCTCATAATATGCCCCTAATTTTTGTTGGGGAATTTTTTTAAGCACGTAACTTTTGGGGCTGTAAATTAAGGACAACTTTTTAACTGTAGGCCAAATTGGGCAAATTCGGGCAAATTTTGCCTACATTTACATAAATTAAAAAGTGTTGACCTTAATTTACCGGGATTAAAAGTCTGTTTTTGAGTCATCATGTGAGACTCATGTAATATACAGCGATCAAAATTGCATCATTTTAAAAGTTATGAGACTTAATTTTGAATATTGATCCGTTTGGGACTAAAATTCGCCAACACCCAGTAAATAAGGAACCGATTACTTGTACAAACTTACTACTAACCTGTTTAGTGTAAATTAGCTATAGATATAATGTGAGTAAGCAATGCACAGTTGATATCAACGTTGGTTGATAATTTTATTTTTGGTTAAGAGGATCTTGAATAGTACATAATTGATTGCATAATTACGCGTGTCTCTTTACTTAAGGGTCCGTTTGGCTTTGCAGTGTGGCTACATGTGATGTAAATATTCAGGAATTATGCATCTTCACAGGCTGATGGATGCAATTGTGAATTTCGGCATCTTTCTTGATTCTGGAAAATGAAAAGCCCTTGCTTGCTCAAGATAAAAGCATTATCCCAAAACCCGTCGAGCGCTCGTGAAAGTTTCCCAGTTTGTGTGAGATTTGATGTTGGAGCAAAGGGGGTAAGCCTTTTGGAAATACCAACGTATGTGATGAAGGAATATGAGTTTTGAAGACAACTTTTTTCCAATCAGAGGGTGGATGCCTAATATTTGTATTTAAAAAAAACACTCTTGTGAAGGTTGATAGTTTAAGAAAATAATAGCCTTCACCAATCTCAGTTATTTAATCTTTTTTTTTTCTCACATTGTGGAATTATTTAATGGGTATGCTACAATTTGGCTACTATCATCGTGCAGAAACTAATTTATACCTAATTGCAGATTGGAGACTAAGTTATATTAGAGTCTCTCTTGTGCAATATTGTATCTGCGATATTTTAAAATATTTCTGGGTGATGGCTGTGTTATGTTGTAACAACTAATTGTTTAGTGGTAAGTTCAGTTTTCAGATTGGCTCAAATTAAAAAAAAATAAAAAAATGGAATGAGAATTTCAGTTTGGCTCAATTTTTTTTAAAAAAAAATTAAAAAAATGGAATGAGAATGATAGTAGTGAGAATGACAATGTGATGTTTATTATTATTGGAATACTATTTGATTTGTAAATAAAAATGATGGGTGGGTCTCGTGTGCATCATGTGCATGATGCATTTTATAGTGTATTTTAGAAACTTGTAACTCGTTACAGTAAAACGTGCAACCTGTGTTCGTAAAACATAGTTGCATCTTTCACTGTAACAAGTAACATGTTTCAGTGCAAAAAGTCATAAGTTTTGTAAAATACAATATGAAGTGCAATGTGCACATGTGCATATAAGATCTAGACAAAAATGAGTAGTATTATTTGTAGAGAGATGAAAATTATTTTACTTATATTATTTGCCTATCACTTTTTATTCGTGAGCTGAATTCTTAATTTTATATGAGTGGACAATTTAATATGAATGAAGTGTTTTTATAAAAATTGAACTAACGATGTGGCTGTGAGCTTTTGGGCTCTAATACCATAAAAATATTTAGGGGGTGTTTTAAACACTTAAAACAGCTTCCAAAAACACTTATTTTCAAAATTTCCTCTTGCAACTTTTGAAAATAAGTGCTTCTGTAAGCTGTTTTAAGTGTTTCAAAACACACACTTAATTTCATTGAAAAGCTGAACATATGAAGAAATGTTAAATCAATATATTTATTTAATTTCTTATTACTCTGATCTTTTATAGGAATATATATCATAGTCCCATATTCCCAATTTCTTTCCGTTGAACCATCTTCATAGACAGACCTAGAGCTGTCAGAACGGGCCGGCGGGTCGAGTCAACCCAAAACCCACTTCAACCCACATTTTTATGGGTTTGGGCAGGCCAACCCATTGCGGGTTTGGATCGAAAACTACTTAATCCAACCTAACCCATAGCGGGTAGCGGGTTTAGCGGGCTAGTCTGCGGGCTTTTTTTAATAATTTTTTTTTACATGTATTATTTATAAGATAAAAACTTGTGTGAACCTGAGTTCACAGTGAACTCGATTTTTAAAGTATCACTGTTATGTATAAAAATTATCACTGTTATGCATAAACACTTTAATTGATATGCACAAAAACTATCACTGTTAAAAAATGCGTTATATTTTTAAACAGTGAAAGTTTTTGTGCATAACAGTGATAGTTTTTGCACATAACAGTGATAGAGTTCATGTATAGACCTGGTTCACAGGAGTGTTACTCTATTTATAATAAATTTTAGAGTAGTTCTTCGATAAAACTTGTTAATATCATTAAATTTTTATCACTACACTTATAAATTAATATAATAACACTTGTAAACTGAGATCATAACATTAAATGCTAGAGGTATTAGTTTATAAGTGTATTGATATCATTTTATAAGTGTAATTTCATAATAAGAACATGTTTCACATGAGAGTGTCTGTGTAAATTTTAAACATCATATGAACAATGCCTTAATAAATTCTTTTTTGTATTTATATTTCTGTATTTTAAGTAAATTTAATGATATTATTAAAATAATAATAATAATTATTATTATTTTTTAAAAGCCCGCGGGCCAAACCGTCCCAACTCATTCTAACCCGCGGCCCAAACGGGCCCGTTCTCCGACGAGCTCGTAAATACTCAACCTTACCCGCCCCATATACACGCGGGTGGGCCGACCCATTTTGACAGCTCTAAACAGACCGTATAGAATGATAACTTTTAGAGAAAATAATAATACTTGAATATGAAAAGTTATGTATAATAGTCTTTCGGCCTGTTTTAGATTGTCCGTTCACTGTTTGTCTCATGTTTTAGCGAGCAAGTTATTTATTAGTATATAAAATGATAAAGTGACTTTTAAGAAGGTGTAGAATAGATAAGGGTAGGACTATCATACTCCACCTTTATTTTAAATACTAATAAACAACTCACTCGCTAAAATTCGAGTCAAGCAGTGAATAAACAATCTAAATCAGAATGGAGGAAGTATTATTTTACAATACCTTGAAAAATATAACTTCTTTTCAAGTATTGCACACGATATAACATAATTCTTTTCATTAATATATATTACAAATCCTCTAATTTAAAATATTTTTAATTGGTCCCATAGCAAAAATCTTTGCTACTACACCAAGTTTTATGCTCTCAATGCTAGAATGTATGGATACTCCGATTTTTTAAATAATACAGTGTCAAATATTTTAGGGGTATTTGAGTATGTGGATACGGGTGAGATATACATTCAATATGCGTGTTCCAATTAAAAATAATATTAATAATTTTGGATACCGTGTTGAACACGTCTGATCAGTGTGTCGAACATGTATATGATACAATTTGCAAAATAATTTTATTTCAGCCTTGAAGTAAATATGTCTTATGTTAAATTAACTCAAATTTAATCTAGGCCACAAACAGTAAAAATAATATTGTTTCTCATTACACAGTCACAACAATGTCAATCTGTTCGTCATTCACATGTTTTATTGTGGTGTTTCTCTTACTTTGACTTTATATTTGTTTAGGTGTTAAAAAAAATTGCATAGAAGTACAAATACACGTATTTCAGAAAAAAACTATGAAAATATTTATATTTACGTGGATAATATAAAATAATTTAAAAAATTATAAGCGTATCTCCTGTCGTATCTTACCCAACTTTTTAAAAAAAATATATGTCCCAATACCCGTATCATATTATACCCAAATTGTTGTATCCAGATCCATGTAATCTAGGCTCAATGTTTCAATTATATAACACTTTTTATGTATTACTAGTAATTGAACCCGTATGATGCACGGCGGTAGTTGAACTATTGTTTTAATAGTGAGTAATATGATTTGTGCTTAAATCTTTAAGAATAACGGTTTAGGTAATTCATATTTAATACGTAAATTTAAATTAAATCTATTCGTTAAGTACTGAAATTTTTGAAACACGTCGTAATGTTAGTGAATGCAAATAACAACTATGGATTAATGAATAAAACTTAGCGTTAAAACAGCTGAAGTTTTAAATGTCTATAGATTCCGAAAAACCTCTCTAAAAACCACATTTTTTGTTTGTTTGGCTATTTTTTCATCATCGCCGCACACCAAAATCTTTAAGCCCTTGCAGTTGGTGACTCTCAAAACTGCTACGTAGAACTGACCGTGACTGAAAACCGGTTTCTTCAAAAATATGCCAACATTTGCAAGCTATTGTCCTTGGCTCTTGTTTATCGATATTGCATATGAGACAATTAATGGAAACCGTCTCCTTTGAAACTTGAATGGCAGTCTCGGATCTGACGGAGTCAGGAAAAGTCTGGGGATCAATACCATTTCACCCGAATTGCTTCTGGTTATGACCTTGCCTTCTAGTACACGGTCACCCAGTCTTGTCAGGACCAATCTAGTCCCGTTATACAGTCCCCTCGAATGATCTATATTTCTGAACAACATAACCGGAGTTCCAACTTTCAGAATCAGTTCATGATTGGGTACGCCAGAACACTTCAAGCTATTCAAGAACTCCTGCGTATGTAAATCGGCCAGTATATCAACATTCATATCGGACTTGCACGCACTGTCGAAACTCAAATACGTTCTTGCCTCATGGTCGTTCATGTCTATCATGTATTCGTTAATGGAATCGACGACCTCTAGAGTGGACACAAATATGACTCTGTCCTTGAAATATTTGAGGTCGTTCCCAATATTCTTGAAGTCTAGATACGTGCTACTCACAATCGTGTCAATAGGATCGTCGCCGTATTTCAATAGAAGGTCATCGGGCACTTCGATATCCACGCTGTCATCGGTCTCGTCCCCAACAGTTCCATCGCCAATTGCCGCCATCCACCCTGAGAATGATTTTTATTCTCCCAATTCTTCGGTTGAATTTACGTTCTGGAGTCTCATATATTTCGTCAATCTCAATATTGTGCACGTGTCCCATAGGTATGCAGAATTGATCGTCGCACACACGATATCATGTCTATGCCCCTTAGGGATGACCGACAGTATTTGACGAAAATCACATTCGAATACAATTGTCTTTCCACCGAAAGACAGCTGCAAAGACGACTGATCAATTAGCCGTATTATTTCTCGGAGAGTGTTATCAAGTGCTTCAATACAATGCTTGTGTATATAGACAGAAAAATATATCTCAATTCAATATTTAGAATTATTTCAAAGATTTTTTCTCAATCTTCAAATATTCATCTCCCAATTTAACAATAATTTTTGGCGGGAAAATCCAACAGTTTCCAAAATTGTGACGGTTTCTACTTTTATATATATATAAATTTAATATTTTAATTAAATCTAACATATTTATATAAACCTGCTCATTTCAACTCATGTTCAGTTTACATTATGCAATTGCTGAACACGAGATTCACTTGGGCAACATAGCTCTCTACATTCAGATTAATTAATAAATTATCACATTAAAATTTTTGCGACATTAAAAAATTATCATATAAAGTGGGTCCCACCACTATCATATACTCCTACTATTATTTCAAGATATCATTATTTTAGCAGGACCTTCCCATATAAATGATCTCAATTAGCCCAACCACACCCGACATTTTTAACCTTTATTCTTTTATATCATTTTTTGGATTCTAATTTAGTGGGGGCCCTCCTAAAACTTTGATGAATTGGTACTCATATAAGTTTGGTATAATTACTATGGGCCATGAGTCCATGATCCTTTGTCATTGAGATAAAAGTTTTATGGGCAGTAGTTTTTTGATTTATGGTATTTTTTTTTGAGACACATTTACATGAGATGGTCATTAGGTGAGATAGAGCATAATTGTGCATAACGCTTTAATATTTTAAAAAGGGTAGATGTTAGTTTATGCCCCCGTCTCATATGAGTTTTTGTCTTATTTTTTTCCGAACAAAAATTCGTGGGTAACTCCATTGTTCAGCAAGAGTGTTCTGCAACTCTAAAAACAGCTTTATAGCTCCGTCTTGTATGTATCAAGTGTACCATGCGTTTCATAGTGTATTTTAAAACCGTGCAACTTATTTACACTAAACCGTGCAACTGTTAATATGAAAAATAAATTGCATGATTCTAAAATATACTATGCACCAGTGCACATAAAACCCACTCAACAACTTCCAAAATTACATATCAGAAAAGTTATCTTGCACAACTTTTGAAATAAAAAAAGTGATTCTAAAAATTGCTTTGTAAAGTTTCAAAATACATTAAAAAACTCAATTAAAAGAAAGGAACAATGAAAAAAAAGTTGGAGCAGTGGGTTTCATTGCACAAACACATAGTTTTTCTCCATATACTATATTTTACACAAACTCGATCTTAAACAATATGAAACTCATACCATTACATTTATAAATTGATATTAATACTCTTATAAATTGATATTTATATCATGATCTCAATTTATAAATATAATGATACTTGTTAATATGTATAGTGTAGTGATATAAATTTCATATTATGAACAAATTTCATCGGACACCTAATCTATATTTTATGTAACAGTTAAAATTTAGTAAGTAATCTAAAGGAAATATTTATACGGATAAATAAGTTAAATAATATGGATTAAAAATATATTTAGTTGGTCTCAAACAAGAATTTGTCATCTTTTTCTTAAAAAAGAAAACTTTGTTTTTTCATTCTTCTTCGAATTCTCCACTGTCCAACACCCCCACCCCCACCAAAAAAACAAAAAACTACATACCTAACATTCCTTCTCCATAAGTATTTTTGTATTTTTATAATACTGATTTGTATTTAAATCAAAACAAAACTAAATTAAAGAATTATCTCCACCCAATTTAATCAATATAAAAGTATTACTTCCATCCCTTATACACTTTTTACATCTAATGTAAAATTTTAATATAAAATGCACATTCGAAGTTTCAATAGATTGTGGATGACAGGATGTGATGGTGTATTTTGGAATGCCATCATTATATATTTTTAGGAATATTGATATATTTTAATCCGTATTTTTTATGTAACAAACATTTAAATAACGTACACTTTAACAAGCCCCACAACCCTTCTATCAAGTACAATCATTTCACAACTTTTTTCAACAAGAAAATAATCATCAATTTACGCGAATAATATTTCAAGGAAAATTCTTATAACCAAACAAGTTTTCATTTTCCACACAATTTGGAGGATTAATATGAAGCTCATAATTCTTATGAAGTCAAATAACAGCACAAATTATTTAAGTTATACTGTACAATATTACAAATTAAAAGCAATTTATCTTGACCAAATTCCTAATAAATCAAGAATTGGACTTTTCATAACTGCAGCATGCGCGCCCATGCGTCCCTAATCTGAATGATTTTCTTCGACAATGTATAGGGTGAATAAGTTGCACACACAAAACAATTAAACTGATAAAGGGATATAACTTATTTCATTAAAGGATATTAATTGTCATAACTAAAAAGTATGACTTATTATTACAGAAAAGGTGCTCCTTCGTGATACTGAAAAATATGACTTATATGAGAATAGTGATATTAATAATGATAATTGAAAAATATGACTTATATTATAAAATAATATTAATCATGATAACTAAATAGTGAGATCTATAAATATGAATCGATTTTATATGAATAGTGAGATCTATAAATATGGAATCAATTTGTTAGGAAAAATAAATAAATGAATTAATTTCACTAACTCTTTACATGTATGAACTTTTAGATGAGACGGAATTCTTATATATTAGAGAAATTAAATAAATGAATTAATTCCACACATCTCTACAAGTTCGGACTTTTAGAGGAGACAAAATTCTTTCATGGTATCAGAGCCTTCAGGCTCATGCCCACGTTCTGGATTCGATTCCCATTGAAAGCAATAGAAATTAAATAAACTAATTTTTAGATGAGATATAATTCTTTCACAGTTTCACATGAGACATATTTTTATTTTTTAAAATCAAAACAATTAATCCAGCAAACCCCACAAATTCAGACTTATATATATAATTAATTTGATCACTTTTCTGCCCCATTTTCTTAAAAAAAGAAAAAAAAGAAAAGATATCACCTGAAATTCAAAATTGAGAAGATTTTGTGGGCAGAGGGGGTTTATATTACTTGGTGACAAGCAGATTATTACAAAAGAATGTTAAACCTAGGATGTATAGAAGAGGCTTCGTAAATGTCAATGTTTAATAACATGTAAAGCCCATAGATTAGGCCTGCAAGTTCATACAATTCACGACAAATTTTGGAATATTTCACCTTAGGCCCACAATGTGATTTTTTTCCCCTTTTTTTCGACTTATTACTATAATATTTGTATATTACAATGCAGTTTCTATACCAAATTAATGAGTACTTGAGATGATACTATGTTATGGGTTTTAAAAGAACATGTTTAGCATAGATTTATTATAATTTGAAATTTTATTATACTCCATTTTTGCAACAAATAGTAGGGTTAACTTGTGAGAATGATTAAAAATTGGATAATGTTAACATTGAAATTGTGGGAGACGGGGAGGGTGGAACTAGTAACATGATTTGATTTTTTTTTATGTTTTTATGTTTAGATAATTAATAATTAATATATTCACAAAAAATAAGTGGGTATAAGCTATACCCACGAACCGTATAATATTTATATACTTAATAGTTTAAAATCATTTTAAGATATAATAATCGATTTGAAAAAAAAAAAAGAATAATCCAAATTTCTAACATCAAACCAACTCAATAGTCTAACTTTTATTTCATCTTCTTCTCTTCATAGCCAACTCAATATTATAAAAATAACAGAATTTCTCTCTTTCTATAAAACCCACTCAACACAAAGCCAAATAGCCACAACAACTTGTTTTCCTTTTTTCTTCCTCTTAAGACTTGATTTTGAGCAAGCAAGTTTAAGAGGGGATGAGCGTGGATAACGGTAATAATGTCAAGCCACTTAAAATACCCCATCCATACGTTGTGAGAATAGTTGCATTCAAAGAATACATGTCTTTATTTTTCGTCATGCAATCCACATAAAACACATCTTACATCTTCATTTTGGTTTAGAATACACGTCCAATCCGAAGATAAGTTTACTCCACTTTAGTAGACTTATCAAAGGAAATGATGGGAGGAACCTCTTGGTTTGCTTTTGAGAGTGTATTGTATATATTAAGGATAATTGATATGTATATTAAGGATAATTGATATGTAATTATAGATTAGATCTTGTATTTAATTACATATCAATTATCCTTAATATACATATCAATTATCCTTAATAGTATGGACCTTGTGGAAAACTCGTAATGCCTTAATATATTAAGGATAATTGATATGTAATTAAATACAAGATCTAATCTATAATTACATATCAATTATCCTTAATATACATATCAATTATCCTTAATAGTATGGACCTTGTGGAAAACTCGTAATGCCATAATATTTCGCAAAGAGAAGAGTGAGATCAAGGACGACATCAAGAGAAGACTTTGGAGCTGGATATGTGCAACAAGTACTTGGAGAAACAAAATTACATTCGGAGAGTGGAGTATTAATCCTAGAGCAATTCTTGCATGAATAGATTGTAGTATTGTGAGTGTAAACCTTGGTGATTTGGATTGAACTTGATATCTATCAGAACATTTCTATCTGATAGATTGTATTGAGTGGGTACTTTTCATGCCCAAGGTTATTAATAAAATTTCCGTTTCTGATTAAAAAAAAATACATTTTGCTTAGGTTGATCTTTGGACAGCCCCTCTCGAGTTCAACAGGATTTGATATGCTTCTCTTGTTGAGTAGTGACCATGAGTCGTCAATAGGCTCAATACCAAATTTGATTGAGGTCCTGTAAATTAAATAATAAAAAGAATTAAGTCACAATAAAAATAGACTCCTCATCCACCTCAAATTCCACCGCCAAGACTCCCCTGCCCAATGTAATATTCGCACTTTTAGTATTATTATTTGGTTAATATATTTCACGCTCTACGTGCGGCTTATGTTATGTATGTGCTAATTACTATCTTGTATTATTTAATCTTGTCTTTAATTATCGAACTATTACTATATTTCTATTTAGTGGTGATTGGGGCTTAGAATAGGGGGAAATTACTCAACAATGTTTGAATAATGTGTATAAATTACTAATTAATATAAAGAGCTAGTTAAATAAAGGAATAAACAAATAAATTATTAAAATACATAAAATATATTTGTGGTTGTATATATATACATAACATACGTACATAATACATATAAGTATGTATGAAATTGGCAAGTTGGCGAGTGCATATGTATATACATGTTCGAATAGGATCATGCATGTTAGGAGTAATAATTCTAAAAACCTAGTACTAGTAGCAATAGTAATAATAATAACATAAAAGAAAAGAAACTTACTACTTAAGAATCACTAAGGCGGTTGAGGGACATTTCTACACACACCCAAATCTTTTAAGCAGTGTAAAACTTACACACACCCCTATATTTGAGAGAGTGATAGAAAGAGGAAAGAAGAATAGGAGGGGTAAAGGCGGTGGTCAACAGAAAAACAAAGAAGAAAAAAAAAAAAAGGAGGAGAAAGAGAAGAAGAAGGGAGGAGGAGGAGATCGAGGTTGAGGTGGTATCTATGTATATCTTAATTTTATGAATATTTATATATGTAGGGTTTTGCATATTAATCTCGAAAAAGATAATCACCTAGTTAAATTTATGATTTTAGGCATTTTTATATGTTACTTAATTATTTTACCTGATTATTTGTAAATATTTGATTCACCTAATATATGTTGTATTGAGTTGTCAAACCCTGAGTATAATTAGGGCGTAATTAGAGTTTTTTTTTATGAGCATAAAATGATAGGAGAAATAAAATAAACATAGAAAGTATTGATTAAATGAATTGATAAAGGGTTTTCTATAATGTTAGATTTTGTATAAAATAGAAATTTGAATTAGAGTAATATTTATGATTGATCGTTATCAAATTTGATAGTTGGACTCGATAAGGCGGTTTAGGAGTTCGAGTTAGCGATATTTTGTGGATTCGAGGTAAGTAGAAATTCATTTGCAACTACAATGCATAAACATGATTTATGTGATTTATTTGCTATTAACTGACAATACGTGGATATTATGTGGATTGTGAGGTTTGATTGACATTCAGTGATCACTGTGGAAAGAGCTGGTGAGCTCGATACTTGATGTAAATTGGATAGGTTATATGTGAAACTTGTGAGTTAATCTATGTTGCATTGCATCATGCATATCATGCATTATCATGAAATGAGATTTGATCAAATGATGTGATTTGTCCACTGATTATACACCGAGGACGGAAAGGGCGACCTGCGAGTGGTAGTGACCAGACAAATCCTGGCGGGCTACCCAGAGTAGGCCAACGTCTTATTATCACACGAAAGGGGCGACCTGGGAGTGGTAGTGACCAGGTAACTCCTGGCGGGCTACCCAGAGTAGGCCACCGTTTTATATATATTATGAGCTCAGTTCGGTGTATAACAATAAGTCTAGGGTCCTGCGAGTGTTTCATAAATAAATTGGTGATTTCAAAAGAGAAAGCATGAGTAGGATTTTCAAAGATTCACTGCATCATGCATAATTTCTACTTACTGAGATTTATATATTCACATAGTTTATGCATTGTAGGTAATCAATGAGATATAGTGACGTGACAGCCTTACTGGACAAGATGTGGAGCTCCTGCAGGTTTTGAGAGACCATGTACATAGATGACGACCTGCTGGGCATACCGTGGCTTATTGTGCTTCCGTTGTTATATTTTGTTGCTTTTGGGATATGTGTTATCTTTTGTCGTGTTATTAGGGCTTGTACATACTAGTGTGTGTTGACTTGGGGTTTGGATGACTGGTTTATTGGTATTTATTATAAATATATATATGAATGCGAACATGTTATGTTTGGCGTGAAATCAGGTTATGTTGGTATGTGAGATGATGTTGATGTCATAATGTTTAAAGAAAAAAAAAGTATAGCAAATTTACAGGCTAAATTATATTTATGATCGTATGATATTGGGTTAAATAAGGGTGGTCGTGTCACCCAATGACCCAAAGACTGGATATGCCCCTCTGTATTTAGACTTTAATTGTAAAGCATAGGAAATTTTGACTTCAATGGTTACCCTCCCACTCAAATATCATCCCAGAATCGAGTACAAGCCCCATCCCTAATGACTCTCTAAGTTATCCCTAAACCAACTCCCAATTGGCCCCATTGTAGCACTTACAATGTCTCTCTACCAACCCGACCAACTCCGTTCAACCCCCCAAGACACCAAGCCCGACTCGCCTCCTGTCCGAGTCCCACTGTTTGACTCTACTACTCTAACCCATAAAGTACTTCACTCACTCAAGCCACACCCATTTCCCAAAAGCGTTTTATTAAAAAACCTCAAATCCCTCCCTAACTCCAACCCCCCACCCCCCATTCCCCCGAGATTTTGAATTAAAAAGAGGGTTTTACTCAACACAAGCAACTTTGTTGGAACTGTTTTCATACCCGCATAAAAAATTATGTTTTAAATGCACATTTTCGCTCAAAGTTTGTTTGGGTAGAAGGTAAAACGATAGATAGCAAGTAGGAAGAGAGACTAAAACTAAGTTCAACAGAGTGATTCTTCCTTCATTAGATCTTGTTGTCCTCCCATCTTCGCAATCTATTTCTGATTTTTTGAACCTCACATTTTCATTTTTTGTTTCTTCGGTGATTCATTCCAACCTTGATTTCGAGATAAGTGAACGACAAGCTGCCACTGGCACATCCCAAAATTTGAGCCGCCATCGTTGTAAGAGTTACCTCGTCAATTGTAGATATCACACCTTGACCTAATTATTTTTTCCAATTGACGCTGCTTCAAAAAAGACCCAATTCAGACGCTTTTGACATCTTTATGCTCAATCATTTGGCTGCAATGAGGAGGAGAAAGAGAGAGAGGGGAATAAGACCTTGTTCCAACTTAAACTCATTTGTAGGACTTTCACTATAAGAATGGAGGTCGAAGTTATTGAGATGCATTCCATTGATAAAGTTAATAATCTTGGTTTTAAGTAGACAATTCAATTACTGATTCTCTCTTTTTCCATTCAATTAAACTTTTTAAATTTTAATGGGTCATTTGCAAATTATTGGCTTTCCACCCAATTACAGTTTACAAGCCCATTACATCAAGGAATATTACACTCATATACTTAGTGACTTACTATTACAACAATTGGGCTTTATTTGATCTTTACAATAGTTCTTAACTTCAAATTAACGTCATATTCATATTTGACCCACCAGTAAAATCGTATACGAAATAAAAAAACATGAAAATAGACAATACTTATTCTGGCACACAAACGATGCACTCTCTTATAAGATTGTCCTATCAAAATTCATCAATTAAAAAAAAAAAAGGACAAGTTGAAACTATATATGTTTAATTTAGCTAGATTCGTCAAAGACATGTCTCACACAATATTGTCCGAACAACAAGGAGTATATCATAAGACAGGTAAAAATGTAACTTTTTGGAATGCATAATAAATGTATCTATAAGGTACACATGGAGTATATGATAAATCATAAAAGAGGCAAAAATATAATTTTGTGGAATGCAAAATAAATGCATTTATATTAAGAGCGAGTCTCATGTGCATCCAGGTGCACCGTGCACTCATAGTGTATATTAGAACCGTGCAACTTATTATACTGAAAAATACAATTTGTTTATACTGAATCGTGTAATTATTTTGTCATATTAATAATTACACGGTTCAGTATAAATAAGCAATGTTTTCGTAACCGGTTCGAACCGGCCTGTTCAACCGGGAAACGGCCAGCTCGCAAACCGGTTGAAAATAGGTTGAATCGGTTTTAACCGGTCAAAATTCCGGTTCAACCGGCAAACTTTATTTTTATTAAAGTTTTAACCCTTAATAATAATTTCTCTCACATTTTCCTTCAACACTTTTGATGTGAGACAAATATATGAGGTGCGGTACACTTCTTCCCTTTTATATTATTTTTTTTCACATTTTTTTCTAACACTTTCGATGTGGGATAAATATATGAGTTATACTTCTTCCTCTTTTATATTATTTTCCTCTAACACTTTCGATGTGGGACAAAATTATGAGATTCATCTATTCCCCATTTATATTTCTTTCTCTCACATTTTTTCTCTAATACTTACTCGATGTGAGATAAAAATATAAGGTTCATCTTTCCCTTTTATGTTACTTTCTCCCATATTATTGTGTTGTTTTTTATTATGACCATGACTCTATTATGCTTTCTTAAATATGAAAAGTTATAAGATATATGTTTAAATTTTTGTATATGTATATTTATTTTATTTGTTAACTAAATATAAGAAATAATTGAAAAAAATTAGGCAGAAATCATTTCAACGGTTGAACCGGTCTGACCGGGGTCTGTCTGGTTCAATCACCGATTCGATTATAAAACACTGTAAATAAATTGCATTTTTCAACACAACAAATTGTATGATTCTAAAATGCATTATGAGTGCACAGTGCACCTGGGTGCATACAAGACTTAAGGTGTGTTTTAAACCACTATAAAATAGTGAGACGCACTTCTAAAAGCTAAAAATTGTGAGAAAGAACTTTAAAATTAATGTTTCTCACCCTTATTATAGAGTTTGCAAACACCCCTTCAGCAATATAATAAAAGTAGAAAACTTGTCCAAATGAGGATTAGAGGTCTCTTTCTTTTTAGAATTTGGTACTAGTACTACAAGTGATAAGAAGGGAGATGGAACATTTCATTCTTACTCCCCCACTCATTTTCTTGACTTAATTATGATTGATGCTCAACCCCACGTTGTTTTGTCTATATAATTATATGTGTATTTTTTATATTGTATATGTTGTGTCATTTTTTATGATTCCCAGCCTTAACGGCATTAGTTAACATTTCACCTTCCCACACCCAACATGTATCTTCTTCTACTCTTACATTTTGGACCTCTATTTCTGCACTATATTAATTAATACTATCATTAAATTGAAGTATCACTATCAACTACAATTAATGAATATATCCTTTACCCAACCGAGAAAATTTGCAGTATGCTCCACTAGTATCGCGTTTTTATCTCAGGATTCTGCCTGGAAAATTAAATAAACAAATTAATTTCACAATTTTTTGTAAATTCAAACTTTTAGATGAAACAAAATTCTTTCATGGTACTAGAGACTTTAAGATTACGCCCGCATCTTATGTTCAATTCCCGTTTAAAGCAAATCCACCCATATTTTCTTTTTGATCCGTAAAAAAAAAATATTAAATAAGGCCGGGTATAAGGAATACCCGAAAAAGATTACAAATATAAAGAATTATCAACCTATTAGTAGTCTTGGATTGACAAGCCAATCATTATAAGAAACACAATTATGAATAGGATTTTTAACATAAAACCAACTCGAAAGCCTAGCTTTCAAGATTTCCACCAGTTTTTTAATAGAAAATTACAGCCCTTCAAAATTCAATGCATTCTTTCCTTTCCAAATTAACCAAATCACACATTGCCATAATGCGATTGCCAAATATCTCCCATTCTTTCCTTTTAAAATGCCGTTGTGCAATGATGCTAGTGAAAGAATGAGAGTGTAAAACTGTGGTAATTCCTAGTCATTCAAAACATCTCATCCATACCTCATAAGCGATAGGGCACTCGAACAACACATGTTTACAGGACTCTTCCTTCTTCCCGCAAAGTACACACATTAAGTCTTGGCTCGGATTCAATATGTTTCTTCTAGGGAGGTTATTCTTCGTAGGTAGTCGATCCCACAACACCCTCCAAGAGTGAGCAAAAATCTTCAAGTTCACCTATATTAAGTTGTCCACTGGATGAGTCTTCTCTCAATGATGGAGTAAGAGAACTAAGCCCACGAGTCACCCATGTCCTGACTTGATGAATTTCTTCTCAATGATGGAGTAAGAGAATTAAGCCCACGAGTCCACATCCACATCCTGTGTTCGATTCCGGCTGAAAGCAACACCACCCATATTAAATTGTCCACTCGATGAGTCTCCTCCCAATGATGAAGTAAGAGAATTAAACTCATTAGTCCACACCTTTCTACAAGTTCAGACTTTTAGATGAGATAAAATATTTTTAAATTCAACTAATAAAAATAATATAAAAAAAAAATTAATTTAAAAACAAGATTATGGATTTTAACATTTTTTTGAAAAAAAAAAACATTGCATCATAAAACGATAATACCAAAAGTAGATAATTTGGTTACAACTTAACAATACACCAAACAAAAACTTATTAAAGACATTATGTCTCTAGATATTTGGTGTTTTTATAGTACAATTCAATTATCTGAGAAATAATCGTTTTAAAAAAAAAGTTATCTGAGAAATAAAAGAAATTAATCAATTAGAACTATAAATAACATTAAATTAAACCAACTATTACACAAATTATAAATCAACAGTTAAATTATCAACAACCATAGCTCAAATCTAATAATCAAGTAATAATAGTCAATAATCAATGAGATAGAATTTTTTTTAACATAATTTTGTTCAATCAATTCATTCTACATTTAAGTTAAAAGAATGAATCCTAGTAATTGATATCAAAGCTATAACTTTATCTAAGGTGATCCTGGAGTTAGATGCAAAGATGGTAGTGGATACTGTGAACAATAATGTTTGGCGATAGTATTGAGGCATGTAAACATGAGTTGAGGTTATTTCAACATTGCTAGATGGGGTGGGTTAATTGTGACGCTAATTCCTTGGTTCATCGTTTAGCTAGGGCTGCTAGGGATTTTTCTATAGCTTGTTGTTGGGTCGAACGTCCAAACTTTATGGATGACCTTCCTGATATTTGTAGTTCGTGTCAGTTTTGAGGCGTATTTTTTACCTAAAAAAATAATTGATATCAAATAAATTAAAAAAAAAACTCAATAACTAATCAAATACTCCCTCCGTCTCGTGATAGCGTGCACATTTATTGTTTTCATGTGTTTTTGCTAGCGAGTTTTTTATTAGTATTTAAAATAATAAAATATTAATTTTTAAAGATGCATATAATAGATGAGAGGTAGATATATAATAACCTTCCTTAAAAATAATTTTATCATTTGAAATACTAATAAACAACTCGTTCACTAAAATTCGATAATAAAGATGAGAAGCACATTATCTTGGGACGGAGGTAGTATAAAATATGAAATTAATATACAAGATTTTTTCTTAATATTAACAAAAACTTCTATGAAATTGGTCCACAAAAATTTTATGATGAACTTGTTACTTAGTACGAAATAATACTGTAGCATACGATGTTTAACAATTTGTCATTTTGAAAAGAATAACAAAGAACTTTTAAAAAAGTGATACTTTGTATGTTAAATATTGTTGCTTTGTATAATAAACCTTATTACTTTGAAATGGAAAGCTCACGTTAACCTAATTCACAGAAGATCTATTCATTATTAATTTATTTTTTGGAGAATTGAATAAAGCCAACGTTAAGAGAAGTGGAAAGAAAGATATGAGAGACTTATTATAAGTACATTTCAAGGTACAAAATAATTGCATATACATAGATATATTTGCACTTTCACACATAATTTTAACAATATATGCAATTTCGTTTGCATCTATTAATAATTTACATTAAAAATTTATACCAATTATTAGTAATTTTCCTGAAAGATATTAGAATATACCAAACTTAACTTTACCTTTACGCATAAATCAATACTCATTTTACATTTTAGTTAATTCATATTTAACTAGAGAGATTTAAGATGGGAGAGAATGCCTCTTGGGTAACATTATAACATATAATTAAGGAAATATCCATATAATAATCGAGAAATTAAGTAATTATATATTGAGAAGGCGGAATTAATATAAAAAATATAGGACCACGCACGAAAGTGTAAAACTAATCGAGGCCATTGTTCAAAGGCACATGTTTGATGGTCCTAATAATACCATCTTTTTTTTCACACTATTCTATATTAGAGTTAAGGCTGATTTATCTTTTTTTCAAGATATGGACCAGTTAATAAAATGTCAAACCTTTATTGTATTGTATGTGCCCTCTGCTTCACTATCGACAATGTCCCATAATTATTTCTTATATTTCTTCAATTATTTTTGTTCTTTTCGATCGATTTGGATTATTGGAATAAATGGGATTATGCTTACGGAAAGTCAATTGACTTGATTGTCGTGTTCAGTATTTTTGGCATGCAAGTGAGTTCATGGAATGATCAATTCTTATTTGTATGTTGTCATTGCTAGTGAAATTAAATAAACGAATTAATTTCACATTTTTCTATAAATTTGGATTTTTATATGAGACAATTCTTTCATGGTATCAGAACTTTCAGGTTCACGCTCATGTCTTGGTTCGATTCTCGTTGAAAGCAAGTCCACCCATTTTAAATTATCCACTCGATAAGCCTCCTCCTAATGATGGAGTAAGTAAATTCAATTCACGCCCATGAGTGGGGAGGGGGTGTTAAAGAAATTAACTAAATAAATTAATTTCACATCTCTCTACAAGTTTAGATTTTTAGATGAGACGGAATTCTTTCGTTCATATTCAAGTCAGGTAAATAACTATAGTATATGTTAAGTAAATATAGCTTTATAACGATAAAGATTAATATTACTCCCTCTCCCTCCGTCGTTTTTATTTGTCATTTCGGCAATGCCAATGTAATTTTTTTTTTAAAATTACCCTTAATAAATGTCTCTAAAGTATTAACTGTCTTGTAATTAATAAGAAATATAAAAATATAAAAGCCTTAATTTGATACCCTAAATAATGTAAAAGTTGATTTCTGTGAATTAATAAAATAGGACATATAGTAAGGGACGGAGAGTAGCTTCTAAAAACTCTACATAAATTAGCTAGATTTTTTTTGCACATCAATTTTATGTGTTTTCTCTCTTCAAAAACATTAACCTATAACATTTTATATGTTAAACATTGTCAACGGATCATATTAATCAATGATACATTTTGTAGTTGATAAAGTAGTGGACGAATTAATGGTTAGACTTTGGAGCTGGTTTTGTGTCAAGAATTTAGTTCGAGACTGTTTTTCTTTTAATGAATGTATGGTTAGTCCTAGATTTGTGTTAGGCTGTTGAATCATTGTAAGTTGTATTCTTTTACAGGTATCCCTTATGTCCGTCGCGTTCGTTTAATAATATTTTTCTTTACCGATAAAAAAAAAATCAATGATACTTTTGTGTAATTTTCTAAAGAAAATTAATTTCCGGTACAGCTTTTTATGTGATTGTGCAGAAGCATATTTTTGCAATAATTCATGTTTATAATATTAACCTACCCATTATCCATCGATAGCATGTCAACACGTTTTAAAAATTCGAAATATAATCCACATTTGATAGCTATATATACGGCTGCTTTTTTTCTTGTAAAATGGAGAGAGACAAAAGTTGGGAGTTGAGAAAGTAAAAAAAAAAGTGCTTTAAATCCAATCAATGAATTGTAAATGGAAAACATGTCCTGGACATTCAAATCCAATCCATCCCTCCATATTTTCTTTTTACGTAGTCCGATCAATTTTTCTTCCATCTGGAACTCTCAATTTCTGAGATTCCTTTCGCTTTATAATATTGTACTCCATTCGTCTCAATCTTAACTGTATTTTTTTCATTTAACGCGTCTCAATCTTAACTGCACATTTTTTTAAATGAAATACTCACTTTATCACTTTATCACATAAAATACTAATAAACAACTCTTTCAACTCCCAATACTTTATCACATAAAATACTAATAAACAACTTTTTTTGTCCCAACACTTTATCAATTTTTTTAAACTCAGAGCACATAGCAAACCACCAAACAAGATTGGGATGGAGAGGGTAACTTTTTTGAGATCGTTTCATATTGAACATGATAAAAAATCATCAATTAATTAATTAAATAGTATTGCAACTAGTACTATAAGTGAATAAAAACTCCATATATGAAATTATGTCAATTCAGGTTCAAAATTTGTAACCCTAACAATTCAGTGT
Organism: Stenogyne calaminthoides; assembly: GCA_037126765.1. Lineage (NCBI taxonomy): Eukaryota > Viridiplantae > Streptophyta > Magnoliopsida > Lamiales > Lamiaceae > Stenogyne > Stenogyne calaminthoides. Next base: position 2,792,282 of record JBBCBC010000031.1, on the reverse strand, counting down.
AGAAAAGATTCGTCTTATTGATGCAGGACCCGAAAGATAGAATATATATATATCTATATATATATATATATATATATATATATATATATAAACTCGACAAGATTGAGTAAAATGTATATTTTTATTCTTTTGAAATCTTGATTTATAATATTGAATAAAAAAAATTATAAAATTTCAAATATGATTTTAAAATGTTTAATTCTAAATTGATAGTAGTTTTTATCTTTCATATCAGAATACATAGTTTTTATCTTTCAGTATCTAAATCGAAAGGAAAAAGCTTTTATTAGTTTTATAATCTTTCAAAATTGATAAAACTTCAAAATACATTTAATTCGAATCTGCATTACCATTCATCTCACGCAATATCCTCTCATCCCGTAATTTTTTTCTTTCCAACTCATCTAAAAAGAATTCCATTTTTTTTTTGATGACTTTGATACCGTGAAAAGACAGCAAAAGATGATCTTTAGGCCCTTTTGACCCCATCTTTCACTTGCATTGCATCCACCACTGATTTTTTTAAAGTTTGAAAAATAACACCCCAGTTCACGCACTGGGGCCCATTTAACAACAGTTTTCTTTCATGAAATCATAAAGAAGCATCGTTTTTTTCCCCCTAAGAAATGCTTCCTTCTTATTTGGCAATGTGGTATGGAAAATTTGGAAGATTAGGAACAACATGATCTTCAATAATGTCATGCTGGATCGGTCGATAACTTTTGATGGAGTAAAGATTAATTCATGGAAATGGCTTCACACTCATTTTCCCATCTCCTTTTTCTATTATCTTAATGATTGGTGCGAGCAACCTCTAGATTGTATTCCTTGTAATTTTTAGATCGAGTGGTCGGACGTGGTTATAGATTGATATACAATTTTCTCAATTTTCACTTTCTTCATGTATACGGGTTGGGATACCCCAAGTACCCCGTTAATATCATTATAATTACCTTTTACCTTTAAAAAAAAAAGAAGCATCGTTTTTTTTAATAATGCTATTCTGTGGAGGTAGGCGCATTGTCGTTCAATGCTTTAATGTATTGTATAGTATAATATATTAAAATTTATGATATAATATAATACTTTCTTCGGTTCATAGTAATTGTTGTTTTAGATTTTTACGTGGAATTTAAGAAAAATAATAAAATAACGTATATAATTTTATTGATTAATCTGTTAATGTAATATTAAAATTGTGCAAGATTGATGAGATAATTGGAGTAAGGATATATGAGAAAAAAGGTAAAATTATGTAAAATAATATTCAATTAGAAACAAACACCCTCCCCTAAAATAACAATCATTATGAATCGAAGGGAGTAAACTGATGCCCTCTCAACCGAACCAGATTTCAACTTGCTTCAAACAAGTTTGAAACAAGATCACTCCAATCAAGGTGGCGACAATGACGTGGAGACTCTTATGGGATTGATTACAAACAAGATTCAATCTTTTGAAGAGGAATATTTTGTCCCTGAATTATGATCTTAACGGCCCTTTATGCAACAATGAAATTGAGAGTGCTACTCACCTCTTTTTTTGATGTTGTAATTAAAACAACATTAATCTGGAATAAATGCTATTCGTGGCTTGGGTTGTCAACAATTTCTCACATTAGAATCCTGGAGCACTTCAAAAGAAATTCAGGTATTTTGTGTGGTAAGATAGGACGTACTTTTGTTATTGATTTTTGGATATGTACTGTTTGGAGCATCTGGAAGAATAAGAATAAACTCGTTTTTTAAGGTTCTCCTTTTGAAGAGGAAAAGCTAGTGAAGGAAATAAAGGGGAGATTATGGAGCTAGTGTTCAGTTAAAGTCATCTCGTTTAATAGTTTTCCTTTTAATGAGTGGCTTTCAAAGCCTAGAACATTCCTTGAGTTTTGTTGAACTCGCTTCTGTATAGTGTACAAATTTGTATTGGATATCTCTTATACCCAGTTATTCATATTAATAAATATTTTTTCCTGATTATATAATCTAAATGAATATATAAATGAACTTGATTGTATTTTAAGTAAGAGATTGATACATAATCAATTTCACGCGTATAATTGTTTTATGCTATTATTATAAGGGGAACTTTCATGCATATGGATGTAAAAAATGGCCTAGGCGGCACCTAAGAGCTAGGCAGCCACCGGCAGACCCAATTTAAATCGGTGCGAAAAATCATTTTTGTTGTTAGGTGCCGTCTAGGCGAACCTAGGTGGCTGGCTTGGCGAATTTTTAATTTTTTTCAATTTTATTTAAAACCCAATACTCAATAGTTAAAAAATTCAAATTAAAAATATTACACAATATAATCAGGATGAAAAATCTAATATTCTAATTTTTTTAGTTGGAGAAAATTGATAACTATATGTAATCTATTTCCAATTAATTCTTTTGTAGTTTATGTTAATTTTTAAATTGTTACGTGTTTTCTTTTTGGATATTGATATTTGATAATTAATTAATTATATAGTTAAAAATTCATAACTATATGTTAATCTATTTCCAATTAATTCTTTTGTTTAGATTTATGTTAATTTAGTTTGTAATTTTAAAAAATAAATAAAATCTTACTACCTAGTCTCGACTAGTCTCCGCCTAGGTGGCCTAGGCGTTAGACGGTCAGAGACCGTCCGACTACCGACTTTCGACTTCTGTACCCTTGCTTTCATGTGAAATATTAATTAAAATAGAAAGAAGTTGAAAATTCATTGATTCTGTGCAGGTCAAATCAGATAAAGTCATCAAATGGATTTTTTCTAAAAATTCGTGCAGTTATGTGTTATTATAAGGGCAATTATGTGTTACTATGATGATGAAAAATAGATATTTTTACTAATTTAATAATATAATCTGGTTGTTTGAGTCTTACTTACGACAGTTAGTCACAAATTTGAAAGAGAAGCAGATAAAAAATAGAAAGGGGAGCGGATGAAAATAGAAGGAGTGTCGATTTGTTCGTAAAGTAACACATTTTTCTCTTCATAATAACACATTTTGATCATATAGAAACAAAATTTTCAGTACCTTATAGACATATATATACTGGAAAATAAGTATGTGTTATTTGTCATTGTAGTAACACATGTTTGCCCTTATAGTAACATAAATTTTGAAGCGAGTTTTGCACAGAATCTGTGAATTTTTCCCCCTATGTTTATGCGTTTCTCCTTGTAACCCAGATGTCATGTTTCAAGGATCCTTAAATGCACTAAGACATACATGTACTATAGTAATGCAGATCTCGGAGCAAGTTTTTTCTTCTATCTTTGCGTGAATCTTTAAGAAATATCTTTTGATCCGGTTCGATTCGCACATGCATAATCCACAAATTTTTCATTTTATGTTAATTTTGACCCGCGGGTCATAATTCATATATAAGTTTGCTTTCTTTTAAACATGTTATTAAAGTGTTTTTTTTAATTGATGTTACGTATAATAATTTTATTAGCAGTTGGTTCACATCTATAGTTAGTTTTATAGTTAAATAATTAATTTTTTTATTAAAATAATTAATACTATTAAATTAATTAATATTTTTCTTTAAATATACGCATAAAAGATTAACTAATTACACAGTAAAACGGAGAGAAATATTATAGGGAAAAATATATCTTGATTTTCTTTTAAAAAAACTCCCAAGGATCAAGACTGAAAAAAGGAAAAGAAAAAAAAGAGAAAAAAAAAACAAAACGCCATAGATCAATACATAACAAGTGTTTCCACGATTTTGCTTTATGTTTGACACTTGCTAGAAAAAGTAAAAAAGTCAAATTCATGATTTTGCAATTAATTCCTACTCAAAAAGGGCGAAAAATAATAAAAAGCTGGCTGACTAGTATCTGTATTTTCCACTTTAATTTGAACTTGATAACAAAAAGATGACATATGTAGTTGCCCTCCACCCCTCGAAACTTTTAAATTAAGTCGTATTTATTTTATTTTACGAGTTGCCCCCTCCGTTGTATAATAATTTGTATTTTTTTTGTTTAGCGAACGAGTTATTTATTAATAATATTAAAATAATAAAGTAATTTTTAAAAAGGGTATAAGAGATCCATGTCTTCCCCATTATATGTTTTTTTAAAAATTAATTATTTTATTATTTTAATTATTAATAAAAAACTCGTTCGAATAATAACTATGCAAGTAAATATGGAACGAATGGAGTATAAATTTACAATAATATATACAACCAAATATCTAAATTGTTCTTCGTCAACTTCCTCATGCATTCATGCAGAAAATTGACAAATAATATGATTATATAGCACCCCCCACCCCACCATGATATGGTGCGTAAATTTTGTGTTACCAAATTGTAATTTACATTTGACTTTACTTTTTATTATTTTATAATTAGATTTGACATCTGTATCAAAAAGTATATACCTAGCTAGGCTTGATAATTTATTTTTGCCTCGTTATGAGGCGATTTTACATAACTTATTTTAAAAAAAGAACCCATGTTGTAATAATAATTTAATGCATATAGAATAGATCTCATGGGTATTGTGCAATTAGGGTATTTTTAAATCGTGTGCCTTGTGTTTTTTAAATGCGAACAAATTAAATGTTTTAGTGTAAACAAATTGAACATTTCAGAAAAATAAGTTGCACATTTCAAAAATCTATTTGAATTGCACGTGCATCTGCTGCATACAAGATTTTGTCAGTATGATTTTACAGTAAAACGTTCAATTTTTAAAGTGCAACTTATATGACAAGTTGAACGTCCTAATGTAAATAAGTTGAACGTTTCAGACAAATAAATTACTCCATCCGTCCCAATTATATAGGCTTGTTTTCCTTTTACGGATGTCCCAAATATATAGGCTTGTTTCTAAATAAAGTAACTTTTTCTAATTAATTTACTAATATAACCTTATGCATTAATTATGTTGGAAACTATAACAATCATTAAATAGGGGTATAATAGAAATTTGACTTGTTTAATTTACGTTTCCAATACAATTTCTTAATCTGTGTAAAAAGTCAAACAAACCTATATATTTGGGACGGAGAGAGTATAATTTTATAAAATACACTTAAATTACACGGTACATCAGACACCTATTCATTATTATTCATTATCATAATATGAAGACGTATCAAATTACCCTTTCCATTTTGCGAAAAGAAAAAAGCAACGTAGCATTTTAAGATTGGTTGTTTTATGGCAGGTATCAAACTAGATCCAACAGTAGTGAACGTGGTGTTGTTTGTGATAGATCGTTTATCATTAACTGCTAAGATTCACATGTTTCTCATCATTCATTGATCTCATTAATAAGTACTTGCATCGTGTTACATGAGCATTCTCTATAAAAATTAATGTGTATGCATACATGTGTACAATATATTCTTAGTGGATTCTAGAAATATGTAATTTATTATAGTGAAAATATATATTTTTTTTATTTTGAAAGACAAAGATGAAATACCATTATCAGAGTACAAGGGGTACTCAAATCTCAAAAATTACACAAGAAAGTACACCGCATTAAAATTTCAAAGGTAAGCAATCTAAAGGATAATATTCACAGGAAACAAACGAGACGAAAAAAGATAACGGGTAGAGTGATCTTATCAATTTCCATGAACAAAACTTAATCTCATCTAAGAGTTTGTTCAACGAGTAAATACTCTCTTTGAAAACGATATCATTTATGGCTTTCCAGATCTTTCAGATAGTGGCTTGCCAAATCAGGCTCATAACTTTCCTTCGAGATGCCGAATGCTCCGATCCCATAAATTCCTTGAAATGATCCATCAAAGACAACGAGTACAGAGTTGGTCTCCCAAGCCAAGATGACACCGGTTCCCAAATTAAGAGAGAAAACGGGCAAGTAACAAGAATATGCAATGAAGACTCCATTGAAAACGAGCAAACTGGACACGACGCCGATCCAACCAGATTGGATAATCCACGCTTAATCAAGTTTTCTTTTGATGGTATTCTATCACGAACAGCTTTCCACGCTGAACTGTGTAACTATTTTTTCATATTAATGAAGTGCTTATTTCTAAAATGAGCTGCGCACCTACATACATATAAGACTTAGCTAAAATTAAATTATTTGAGAACGGTGCTATAAAATCAATTGACTCAAATATGGGTCGAGTCGACCCAATTTAAATCATATAATACTATAATACTCATGTGCATCTTATGAAGTAATTACTCCCTCCCCACCAAAAGTGTGCTCAAAGGACTAAAACAGATTTTACGGAAAAATAGATTAAGTACGTTTATAGACACAATTTTTTTTAATCTTCATCATCTAACAATCAATTACTCAAGTTATCATTATACTTTACTCACAATCAATTATGTTATTCATAAATGGATTTAATCTATGTTTCCGTACAATATGTCAAACACTCTGAGCACACTTTTCACGGATGGAGGGAGTACAACTTTATCTATCTAAAAATTGGAACTCTTAAAGAGCTGCTTTGTATATCTAAAAGTTTAAAGTATTAGTTGTATTTGGAGGAAGATATTTTGATCAATGGATTTATAAATTCACTGTCAATTCATTTTCCTTCTTAATTAAGGGGGTGCTTAGTATAATGAGGATGAATAAAAAGGGTAAAATAATTATACTCATACCTTGCAAATAGGTGAGGTATGATTGATTCCTTATTTTTGGGGAATCAATATAATATTAGTGTAATTCAAAATATAAATTATTGCTTTAATAAATGAATCTATATATAATAATTCTTTTTTAATCATTGAATTTAAAATCCAATGAATTTTTAAATTATATTTATTACTTATAATTGGGTGGATGTATAATATCCTACTAAAATTGTGTAAATTTGATAAATTTCTTAGTTTTTTTCACATCCAAAAATTAATTTTTTTTTTATCTCGCTTCTCTCTTTCCATCACGGATACACATGCTTTCTCTTGCATACAAATACTGAATTAATTTCATTTCATCTAAAAGTCTGAACTTATAGAGAGATGTGTAATTAATTCGTTTTGATATCGAATGAACAATTTAATATGAGTGGAGTTGCTTTTAACGGAATAGCATTCAAGATCGGGATTTAAATCAAAATTGTCTCGTAACTTTGCACCCTTATTGAAAAGGTCCCGTATATCACATGTTTCAATTTAGTCCCGTATATTTTTAATTTGTGCCGATTTAGTCCCAAATCGCCGGAGACCGGTCAAACTACCCCAAGACGACGTCGTATTTGAGGCGTGTGATACACGCACCCATAATTTCGATCGAAAAATGCTGACTGACATCGATTTGGACACGGCGCGTGTATCATAAACCCCAAAAACAACGTCATTTTGGATAGTTTGACCGGTCTCCGACGATTTGGGACTAAATCGGCACAAGTTAAAAATATACGGGACTAAATTGAAACATGTGATATATACGGGACCTTTTCAATAAAGGTGCAAAATTACTGAACCATTTTAATTTAAATCCCTTCAAGATCTAAGCTAGCTCAATAACCATGAGATAATTTCATCTCATCTAAAAATTTGAACTTGTAAAGAAATATAAAATTAATTTGTTTATATTATTTCTTAAATGGATACTATGTCCTCTCTCACTCCTCATAGACACATAAGTAGAATTGATCAAGGGCATAATTAAGTGGCAATACTTGTGGTGATATGGGGAGAAGTCCCCCAGCAACGCAGGTTCGAACTTGTGTGAGACAAAAATATCATTGAAATATTACGGAGGTTTGTCCTGGGGAGTGTGGTACAAAATATTTTCATTAAAATATTATATGGTATAACCTCTATAAATTAATACTGTTGGGACAGAGAAAATTTATTATTTTAAAAAAGTATTAATTTATTAATTTAAAGAGTTAATTTTCCATACAATGAATATTCATCAACACAACATAGCAAATTGTTTTCAACATTTGCAAAATTAGTTCGAGCGGTGAAAGGTCAAGAAATTTAAATGATCTCAACATTGAAGAAGACATTCGAAAATTAGAGATAATGATAAATGATCTTGGTTACTCTAAAAAAATTTAATATTAATAGCATATGACCCTTCACATGTGTATGCGGTGAAAAAACAGGTGCTGGACACCCTAGCATAGATAAAATCCATATTGGATTACCCAGGTGAAAATGATGTGTGATGTTCCGAAATTCATAGCTTGGAAGAAATTGTTTCATCTAAAATAATTTTGAGGATAACGACAATGATGATACAATACTTTTTGGAACCAATTACAAGGAAGAAAACACTTATAACATCCATAACACTTCATAATTCTTTTGATGCAATTTGAGAGTACAATACCCGAATTATTGAATGAGATAAGAAAAGTTGATAAACTTCAAGTAGATTTGACTTTTAACAAGAAGCAATCAATCATATATTCTTATTTTACTAAATTTCCATAGTTTTTTTTTTTGTTTTGTAATTTAAAGAAATTATTATTCTATGATATTGATGGGACCACTAATTTATATAGTGGTTTTTGAAAAAAAAAATATTATACTATTATCGTATCAAAGTTATTGAATTTTTTAACTGGCCCAAGTTGGGATCAAAAAATTTATTATTTTAAAAAGTTTTTTAATTTATAAAGATTTTACTGTACAAGGGTACTCAACCTTCACAGAGTTAAAGAGATCATTACAATAGAACAATTTACAATTTAGAAGGAATACAATCAAATAAATGTGAGCACCAATTATTTAAAGAGTAACAAATGGAACACGGACAATGAGCACGAAATCATTTTAAAAAATTGATATGAATTTTTTTCTTTAAACAATATGAACTCTTCTTATACTACGTAAAATGATCACGTTTTTTCGTTCTTAATTTTCTTCGTTCATTGGTCAAAAAGTGTATCACAAACTGGTTGTATTATCTTCATGGGGTATTACTCATACCTAATGTTTCAATCAAATCCTTTCTTTTCTGAGTCAGAAAAAATAAAATTGATCACATTTTTTAACAACCTAATTAGTTATTACTAAGAATTCTTTTTTTTTTTTTGACAGAATTACTAAAGAATTCTTAATATCTTCAACAGTGATGAATGGTCCCCGGCACATCACCCGTTTAATACTTGAGATATATATGATTTAAGTGGTCCATTTGTATGTATTACCATGTGGGGCATTAAGTTCTTTTCAAAGTGTCCACCTGTATTTCCCTGCTTGTTAGAAATTATTTCGAGAAATTTTTTTTTCCCATAACTTATTTACTCTTTATTTTTTGTCTTAAAAAATTTAATTGCTTAACTTTAGTTCATAATTAAATTAATTGTTCAATTTTAATTTAATTTTAAATCAATTTTCGTCAAAAAATATTAACAATAACGTTTTCGGTTACGCGCAAGTCACGTGCAGATAAGATCTAATCGTTTTTAAATATTAGTTTCAATTCAATTGATTGATTATTTACATGTGTGTAATTTAATTGAATAAAAAAAAAGATAATTGGCGTTAGCGAGGGATCAGAAAACCCCCAAATTTTACCGGCACGTAACTTGCATGTGATCGAAACGTCATTGTTCACAATTTTCCGACGGGCATTGGACCAAAATTGAACAGTCAATTTATTTATGAGATCAAAATTGGACAATTAATTCTTTTTTTTGGCGAAACATGAAAAGTAGATAAGTTATGAGACGCAAAAACTTTTTATCAAATACGGTCAATTCACATTTTCATACTTCATACATGATAACGAAAATCAGAATAATTTAACCATTATAGCATTTTTATTAATTTATCGTTTCTCCTTTATACATTTTTCTTCAATCTTTCTACCATTTCTTAATCAATAATTAATTTTCTATCCTCACTTATTACAAAAATTTGAAAAAAAGATATTAATAATATAATCATTATTCTTATTGTAATTTACTAGTATTTCACCCGAGCAATGCTCGATAGGTCTCATTTACTCCTCTCGTCCTGATTTTGATTATCCGCTTTCCATAGATAGCCGTCCTAATTTTGTTTATCCATTTTCATATAAGACAATAAAGCAAAATTCAATACTATTTAATACTATTATATCTCTCCACCAAATCCACTTTACACCATTTAATAATATTATTTCCCTCCACCAAATTCACTTTACCCACTTTACACCATTTAATACTATTATCTCTTATTTTTTCTTAACCTCCGTGTCTACAGTAAATGGATAATAAAAAATAGGACGGAGGGAGTACTATATTATATAATAATAAATTATGAATTTGTAAAGCTTCAACTATTTTGAGAAGTATGACTCAAATATCAAGTGAAGGTTTGTCTCACGCATGAGATAGACACAAAATTCTCTTTTAATATTTTAATATATACGTAATTTTTTTTTATCTTTTTTATGTATATTAATATTAGATTGTCAATTCATTATATAAGATATGGTTTAGTGTTTTGAAACTTTAATTATATATTACTTTTTTGAAAAATTATATGTGATGTCAACACTAATAGTATTGATACCTTATGATATAATAAATATATATATAATTAGAGGCGCTCTTGCGTAAGACCGTTTCATGGTGAGTCGGAGTGTAATTTGGACATTAACATTGTGACACTTTGAGAGGAGTGGACGTTAATTAAGCTAAGTTGTACTCTGTCTCATGAATGAGACCGTCTCATACGAATTTTTGTGATATAATTAAGTAAATTAATATTAAAAAAAGAAAAGAAAAGAAAAGTGAATCTTAATTAAAAAGTGTATTTGTATCTACTTAAACAAAATTCATCTAAAAATTAATTATTTAATGAAATAGCAAAATATTTATTACATTAGTTAAATAATATTGTATCATGATAATAAAAATTAAAAACCAATGAAATTAAAAGGAAAAAAGATGTATTATTTTAAAGTTATTAGGTTGATTACAAAATTTTATATTGAGTTTTTTCTCTAATTAATAATTTATCATATCAGCGTTGTAAAATTAGAGTTTATTTATTTAATTTTATACAAAGCAATTAAATAAGTCCACTATAAAAATAATATAAAATACATCTGAATTAAATAATAATTTAATTAATTAATCAAATAATATGTACTTGTAAATTAATTTTGGGGTTATTGCAATTAATTAACGTAAAATGAATTGTGAAAAGTGGAGAGAGAGAGAGTGGAGAGAGTAATAAAACAATGGGAGAGAACAAGTTTTTTATGAGACTATTCTCTTTTTTATATATGTATAGATATAGATTTTTGACAAAAACTCATATGAGATCGTCTCATACATGAGACGGGTCTCTATTTGACCCATATTCAACCTGTTGGATCGAATACCTACCAGGCCCGTTTAATTTGATTTTAAAATAGTCCGACTAAAAGTAAATACCCAATAAACCCCCTTTCTTCCTTTTTCCACCCGCCGCTAACCGTAGAATGCTGTATGAAGTTCTGCTGGAACAACTCAAACCTTGTGATGGGGATGAAGCTATTCGTTAGCAAACGCTAAATACTCTTTATTATGGGCTGCACTTTTAACTCATATTAGCTTTTATATTTTGTTATTTAATTTCAGCAAAGTTTAGTTGTGGGTTTTAAGTCTTTTTGTGAGACCTTTTTGGATTTTTGGGATGTTTTGGATTATTACGTTTATGATATGAGAAACTAGGGTTTACCCTAATTCCTTGCGTGTCGCCAGTATTTTGTGTATTGAAATCAACGGAGTATGCAATCATCGTGACGCTTCCCTGCATCACCCTGCCTCCTCTCTCTCGTCTCTTTTGTTATTTGGGTAGGTCTCAAATACACCAGGTGCAAGGATTTAGAATTCGTGCACTCGCCCCTATCCTACCACTCGCCTCAATACATATTTAAATTAAACAGTTAGTTACTAACATGAATTAATCCTAAATCAATTCAACATAATAATAAACAACATGCGTACACATAATTCACGTAAATCCTAAACATGCGGAACTAGGAGTTACGGAATTACTAACCTCTTGAAGAATCAAACGGATGAATCAACCCAAGAGCCTTCCCAAATATATCCCCAAAGTCCACGAACGCTATCCGGTGGGAAGATTTCAACGAACGATTTTAATGGGAGAGAAATTAAATATTTTGCTACCACCTTTGTGGATTTCTAATATTTCCAACACATGGAATTGCACTTGGGAATGAAGAGTTCATCCCCTATATATAGGGAGGAGGGGTTCGAAATTTTAGGTCAAGAAAATAAGGAAGAAAATCTTTTCTTGATCTCCAAGAAATCTTGAATATATCTTCTATATTCTTTTCTCCTTAATTAAATTTTTCATAAAAATCTCTTCCCTTCTTCAACCTACAATTTTCGAAAATTACAAGATATTAGGAGTCAAGATTTGACTTCTTGAATTTATGGGATAATTATGTATTCCTACAATAATTATCTCTTTCCATAAAATATCTAAAAGAAAATCAAGACAATCTTTTCTTCCTAATTATCTACAAAATTTCGAAAATATTAACATGGAAATATAGCAAGAATATTTTCTTCTCTCTCTCATTAATTGGACTTTATTTTGGGCTATTTGGGGGGCCTTTAGGAGAATTAAGATTGGACCTCCAATGGACTATGAAGCTATAATATTTTGGGCCAAATATTATTCAAGTCCATTAATATTAATTTACTCCACTATAAAATTAATATTCAACTATCCATCTTAACCCATATTACGATTTCACATATAACATGGCTCTCGGTCATTATTTTCCGCGTTTAAGATTATCTTAGTCCATTAATTAATTAAACCTATTAATTAATATCTTCGTCCTTGGAGTAAAGACAGCTCAACATTATTATCCATGCCCGAAATAAATTTTCACTTGCAAGATTTGACATGACAAAGGATATGAGCCCACCAAGGGGACAAATCAAGCAAGACGTACTTGCACGCGATTCTCCGTATTAAATGTCAGCAATCGTCATGTAATTAATAATATTGCCCAAGATATAAGGTATCGAATCGCATTGACTCTCTTCCCATCACAAGTCAAATCAATAGTTATTAATTTCACACGATCCTATTTAAAGGACAGAGATTAAGAAACAACGCACCACTGAGGTCTAATTCTTGTATATTCAGTACCGAAGAATTTGTCCTCATGTAGGTCCTCATTCAGCGCACCTAAATGCACTAGTGTGATCCCTTGGTCAAGACAGACCAATCTGGGTCTCACACTTCAACTGTTCATGATGGTTCATTCATTTCCATCTGGGTTGTGAATTTGTACTTAATTACGAGGGTTGTTAATTTGATCTTCAGTGATCGGGTATCACCAAATTAACTACAACGTAATACGTACTGTCTTATTGAACGGGTTTGCAATAAACATATATAATATTCATTCATATTTAATGCAATGATGATTAAATAATTTATTTCAAAAATAAATAAGAAACTTCAGTTTGGTTATACAAAGTAAAAACATAATTTTCAGTATAACCCCAACAATCTCCCACTTATACTCAAAGTCTGCTTTTAAGTATACTACATCATGTCTCGTGTTCTATGTGACATCTAATGTCACCCTACATGAACCTAATAATATTTCTCCCACTTATACTCAAAGCAGATTGACAACGTCCTTGACACCCATTCCTTTCACATGTCTCTCGAATGTACTCTTGAGGCAGACCCTTTGTGAATAGATCTGCTAGGTTGTCTTCCGATGCAATCTTAACCACCTCAATGTCTCCTCTCTTAACGATTTCTCGTATGAGATAGTGTTTTCTTTCAATGTGTTTGCTGGCTTTGTGGGCTCTCGGTTCCCTTGAATTTGCAACTGCTCCGGCGTTATTACAGTAGACCGTGATTTTGCCGAGCAAATTCGGGACCACGTCCAAGTCCACCAATTGGTTCTTGAGCCAAACCGCTTCCTTCGCTGCTTCAAAAGCAGCGACGTACTCGGCTTCCATGGTAGAATCAACGATGCATTTCTGCTTTATGCTTTTCCATGTCATGGCTCATCCCCCCATGCAAAACACACTACCCGAGGTAGACTTTCTGGAGTCAATGTCTGATTGGAAATCCGAGTCCGTGTAACCGATGGGGATCAGACTGTCTGACTTGTAAACCAACATTCTGTCCCGTGTCCTTTTCAGGTACTTCAGAATGTTCTTTACTGCAGTCCAATGCTCTTTCCCAGGGTTACTTTGATATCTTGCCACCATGCCTACGACAAAGCAGATATCCGGTCTCATACACAACATTGCATACATGAGGCTTCCCACAACCGAAGCATAAGGGATGCTCTTCATGTCATCTATCTCTTTCTGTGTCTTGGGACACATCTCTTTGGATAGATGGATTCCGTGTCTGTAGGGCACAAAGCCTTTCTTAGAATCCTGCATGCTGAAGCGCTTCAAAATAGTATCTATATATGAGGCTTGCGAAAGCCCGATCATTCTTTTCCTGCGATCTCGAGTGATCTTGATCCCTAGGATGTGACCGGCTTCCCCTAAGTCCTTCATATCGAACTGTTTTGACAGCCATGCCCTTACGTCGGATAACACCTTTACATCGTTTCCGATGAGCAGAATTTCATCCACGTATAGTACCAAAAATACCAACACAGTTCCGTCACGCTTTTTATAAACACAACTTTCAAATTCTTTTTGATCAAAACCGTAGGTTTTTATAACTTGATCAAAACACTGATTCCAAGCGCGGGCTGCTTGCTTCGGCCCATAAATGGACTTCCTTAGCCTGCAAACCAGATACTCTTGGCCTTTTTCAACGAAGCCTTCGGGTTGTTGCATATAGATTACTTCGTCAAGATTTCCATTAAGGAAAGCTGTCTTGAAGTCCATTTGCCAGATCTCAAAATCTAGATGCGCAGCAATCGACAAGAGAATGGGGATGGACTTGAGCATGGCTACGGGCGAAAAGGTTTCCTCATAATCGATCCCTTCTTTCTGAGTGTACCCTTTCGCCACTAGTCTTGCTTTGAAGGTTTCAACCCTTCCGTCCAGTCCCCTTTTTCTCTTGTATACCCACTTGCATCCGATGGGTTTTACCCCATCAAGTGGTTCGACTATCTCCCACACCTTGTTGTGATCCATTGAACCCATCTCGGCTTCCATTGCTATTTGGCAGGATTGAGCATCTTTATCTCGGATCGCCTCGTTGTAGGACCATGGATCTGACTCTTCTGCGGAGATCAAGTTCGAAGACTCTCCGATCCCCAAGAATCTCTCGGGTTGTCAGATAACCCTCCCACTACTTATTTAAATTAAACAGTTAATTACTAACATGAATTAATCCTAAATCAATTCAACATAATAATAAATAATATGCGTACACATAATTCACGTAAATCCTAAATATGCGGAACTAGGAGTTACGGAATTACTAACCTCTTGAAGAATCAAACGGATGAATCAACCCAAGAGCCTTCCCAAATATATCCCCAAAGTCCACGAACGCTATCCGGTGGGAAGATTTCAACGAACGATTTTAACGGGAGAGAAATTAAATATTTTGCTACCACCTTTGTGGATTTCTAATATTTCCAACACATGGAATTGCACTTGGGAATGAAGAGCTCATCCCCTATATATAGGGAGGAGGGGTTCAAAATTTTAGGTCAAGAAAATAAGGAAGAAAATCTTTTCTTGATCTCCAAGAAATCTTGAATATATCTTCTATATTCTTTTCTCCTTAATTAAATTTTCCATAAAAATCTCTTCCCTTCTTCAACCTACAATTTTCGAAAATTACAAGATATTAGGAGTCAAGATTTGACTTCTTGAATTTATGGGATAATTATGTATTCCTACAATAATTATCTATTTCCATAAAATATCTACAAGAAAATCAAGACAATCTTTTCTTCCTAATTATCTACAAAATTTCAAAAATATTAACATGGAAATATAGCAAGAATATTTTCTTCTCTCTCTCATTAATTGGACTTTATTTTGGGCTATTTGGGGGGCCTTTAGGAGAATTAAGATTGGACCTCCAATGGACTATGAAGCTATAATATTTTGGGCCAAATATTATTCAAGTCCATTAATATTAATTTACTCCACTATAAAATTAATATTCAACTATCCATCTTAACCCATATTACGATTTCACATATAACATGGCTCTCGGTCATTATTTTCCGCGTTTAAGATTATCTTAGTCCATTAATTAATTAAACCTATTAATTAATATCTTCGTCCTTGGAGTAAAGACAGCTCAACATTATTATCCATGCCCGAAATAAATTTTCACTTGCAAGATTTGACATGACAAAGGATATGAGCCCACCAAGGGGACAAATCAAGCAAGACGTACTTGCACGCGATTCTCCGTATTAAATGTCAGCAATCGTCATGTAATTAATAATATTGCCCAAGATATAAGGTATCGAATCGCATTGACTCTCTTCCCATCACAAGTCAAATCAATAGTTATTAATTTCACACGATCCTATTTAAAGGACAGAGATTAAGAAACAACGCACCACTGAGGTCTAATTCTTGTATATTCAGTACCGAAGAATTTGTCCTCATGTAGGTCCTCATTCAGCGCACCTAAATGCACTAGTGTGATCCCTTGGTCAAGACAGACCAATCTGGGTCTCACACTTCAACTGTTCATGATGGTTCATTCATTTCCATCTGGGTTGTGAATTTGTACTTAATTACGAGGGTTGTTAATTTGATCTTCAGTGATCGGGTATCACCAAATTAACTACAACGTAATACGTACTGTCTTATTGAACGGGTTTGCAATAAACATATATAATATTCATTCATATTTAATGCAACAGTGATTAAATAATTTATTTCAGTAAATAAATAAGAAACTTCAGTTTGGTTATACAAAGTAAAAACATAATTTTCAGTATAACCCCAACAATCTCCCACTTATACTCAAAGTCTGCTTTTAAGTATACTACATCATGTCTCGTGTTCTATGTGACATCTAATGTCACCCTACATGAACCTAATAATATTTCTCCCACTTATACTCAAAGCAGATTGACAACGTCCTTGACACCCATTCCTTTCACATGTCTCTCGAATGTACTCTGAGGCAGACCCTTTGTGAATAGATCTGCTAGGTTGTCTTCCGATGCAATCTTAACCACCTCAATGTCTCCTCTCTTAACGATTTCTCGTATGAGATAGTGTTTTCTTTCAATGTGTTTGCTGGCTTTGTGGGCTCTCGGTTCCCTTGAATTTGCAACTGCTCCGGCGTTATTACAGTAGACCGTGATTTTGCCGAGCAAATTCGGGACCACGTCCAAGTCCACCAATTGGTTCTTGAGCCAAACCGCTTCCTTCGCTGCTTCAAAAGCAGCGACGTACTCGGCTTCCATGGTAGAATCAACGATGCATTTCTGCTTTATGCTTTTCCATGTCATGGCTCATCCCCCCATGCAAAACACACTACCCGAGGTAGACTTTCTGGAGTCAATGTCTGATTGGAAATCCGAGTCCGTGTAACCGATGGGGATCAGACTGCCTGACTTGTAAACCAACATTCTGTCCCGTGTCCTTTTCAGGTACTTCAGAATGTTCTTTACTGCAGTCCAATGCTCTTTCCCAGGGTTACTTTGATATCTTGACACCATGCCTACGACAAAGTAGATATCCGGTCTCGTACACAACATTGCATACATGAGGCTTCCCACAGCCGAAGCATAAGGGATGCTCTTCATGTCATCTATCTCTTTCTGTGTCTTGGGACACATCTCTTTGGATAGATGGATTCCGTGTCTGTAGGGCACAAAGCCTTTCTTAGAATCCTGCATGCTGAAGCGCTTCAAAATAGTATCTATATATGAGGCTTGCGAAAGCCCGATCATTCTTTTCCTGCGATCTCGAGTGATCTTGATCCCTAGAATGTGACCGGCTTCCCCTAAGTCCTTCATATCGAACTGTTTTGACAGCCATGCCCTTACGTCGGATAACACCTTTACATCGTTTCCGATGAGCAGAATTTCATCCACGTATAGTACCAAAAATACCAACACAGTTCCGTCACGCTTTTTATAAACACAACTTTCAAATTCTTTTTGATCAAAACCGTAGGTTTTTATAACTTGATCAAAACACTGATTCCAAGCGCGGGCTGCTTGCTTCGGCCCATAAATGGACTTCCTTAGCCTGCAAACCAGATACTCTTGGCCTTTTTCAACGAAGCCTTCGGGTTGTTGCATATAGATTACTTCGTCAAGATTTCCATTAAGGAAAGCTGTCTTGAAGTCCATTTGCCAGATCTCAAAATCTAGATGCGCAGCAATCGACAAGAGAATGGGGATGGACTTGAGCATGGCTACGGGCGAAAAGGTTTCCTCATAATCGATCCCTTCTTTCTGAGTGTACCCTTTCGCCACTAGTCTTGCTTTGAAGGTTTCAACCCTTCCGTCCAGTCCCCTTTTTCTCTTGTATACCCACTTGCATCCGATGGGTTTTACCCCATCAAGTGGTTCGACTATCTCCCACACCTTGTTGTGATCCATTGAACCCATCTCGGCTTCCATTGCTATTTGGCAGGATTGAGCATCTTTATCTCGGATCGCCTCGTTGTAGGACCATGGATCTGACTCTTCTGCGGAGATCAAGTTCGAAGACTCTCCGATCCCCAAGAATCTCTCGGGTTGTCAGATAACCCTCCCACTACTTATTTAAATTAAACAGTTAATTACTAACATGAATTAATCCTAAATCAATTCAACATAATAATAAATAATATGCGTACACATAATTCACGTAAATCCTAAATATGCGGAACTAGGAGTTACGGAATTACTAACCTCTTGAAGAATCAAACGGATGAATCAACCCAAGAGCCTTCCCAAATATATCCCCAAAGTCCACGAACGCTATCCGGTGGGAAGATTTCAACGAACGATTTTAATGGGAGAGAAATTAAATATTTTGCTACCACCTTTGTGGATTTCTAATATTTCCAACACATGGAATTGCACTTGGGAATGAAGAGTTCATCCCCTATATATAGGGAGGAGGGGTTCGAAATTTTAGGTCAAGAAAATAAGGAAGAAAATCTTTTCTTGATCTCCAAGAAATCTTGAATATATCTTCTATATTCTTTTCTCCTTAATTAAATTTTCCATAAAAATCTCTTCCCTTCTTCAACCTACAATTTTCGAAAATTACAAGATATTAGGAGTCAAGATTTGACTTCTTGAATTTATGGGATAATTATGTATTCCTACAATAATTATCTATTTCCATAAAATATCTACAAGAAAATCAAGACAATCTTTTCTTCCTAATTATCTACAAAATTTCGAAAATATTAACATGGAAATATAGCAAGAATATTTTCTTCTCTCTCTCATTAATTGGACTTTATTTTGGGCTATTTGGGGGGCCTTTAGGAGAATTAAGATTGGACCTCCAATGGACTATGAAGCTATAATATTTTGGGCCAAATATTATTCAAGTCCATTAATATTAATTTACTCCACTATAAAATTAATATTCAACTATCCATCTTAACCCATATTACGATTTCACATATAACATGGCTCTCGGTCATTATTTTCCGCGTTTAAGATTATCTTAGTCCATTAATTAATTAAACCTATTAATTAATATCTTCGTCCTTGGAGTAAAGACAGCTCAACATTATTATCCATGCCCGAAATAAATTTTCACTTGCAAGATTTGACATGACAAAGGATATGAGCCCACCAAGGGGACAAATCAAGCAAGACGTACTTGCACGCGATTCTCCGTATTAAATGTCAGCAATCGTCATGTAATTAATAATATTGCCCAAGATATAAGGTATCGAATCGCATTGACTCTCTTCCCATCACAAGTCAAATCAATAGTTATTAATTTCACACGATCCTATTTAAAGGACAGAGATTAAGAAACAACGCACCACTGAGGTCTAATTCTTGTATATTCAGTACCGAAGAATTTGTCCTCATGTAGGTCCTCATTCAGCGCACCTAAATGCACTAGTGTGATCCCTTGGTCAAGACAGACCAATCTGGGTCTCACACTTCAACTGTTCATGATGGTTCATTCATTTCCATCTGGGTTGTGAATTTGTACTTAATTACGAGGGTTGTTAATTTGATCTTCAGTGATCGGGTATCACCAAATTAACTACAACGTAATACGTACTGTCTTATTGAACGGGTTTGCAATAAACATATATAATATTCATTCATATTTAATGCAACAGTGATTAAATAATTTATTTCAGTAAATAAATAAGAAACTTCAGTTTGGTTATACAAAGTAAAAACATAATTTTCAGTATAACCCCAACAATCTCCCACTTATACTCAAAGTCTGCTTTTAAGTATACTACATCATGTCTCGTGTTCTATGTGACATCTAATGTCACCCTACATGAACCTAATAATATTTCTCCCACTTATACTCAAAGCAGATTGACAACGTCCTTGACACCCATTCCTTTCACATGTCTCTCGAATGTACTCTGAGGCAGACCCTTTGTGAATAGATCTGCTAGGTTGTCTTCCGATGCAATCTTAACCACCTCAATGTCTCCTCTCTTAACGATTTCTCGTATGAGATAGTGTTTTCTTTCAATGTGTTTGCTGGCTTTGTGGGCTCTCGGTTCCCTTGAATTTGCAACTGCTCCGGCGTTATTACAGTAGACCGTGATTTTGCCGAGCAAATTCGGGACCACGTCCAAGTCCACCAATTGGTTCTTGAGCCAAACCGCTTCCTTCGCTGCTTCAAAAGCAGCGACGTACTCGGCTTCCATGGTAGAATCAACGATGCATTTCTGCTTTATGCTTTTCCATGTCATGGCTCATCCCCCCATGCAAAACACACTACCCGAGGTAGACTTTCTGGAGTCAATGTCTGATTGGAAATCCGAGTCCGTGTAACCGATGGGGATCAGACTGCCTGACTTGTAAACCAACATTCTGTCCCGTGTCCTTTTCAGGTACTTCAGAATGTTCTTTACTGCAGTCCAATGCTCTTTCCCAGGGTTACTTTGATATCTTGACACCATGCCTACGACAAAGTAGATATCCGGTCTCGTACACAACATTGCATACATGAGGCTTCCCACAGCCGAAGCATAAGGGATGCTCTTCATGTCATCTATCTCTTTTACGTGTCTTGGGACACATCTCTTTGATAGATGGATTCCGTGTATCTGTAGGGCACAAAGCCTTTCTTAGAATCTGCATCTTTGAAGCGCTTCAAAATAGTATCTATATATGAGGCTTGCGAAAGCCCGATCATTCTTTTCTGCGATCTCGAAAGTGATCTTGATCCCTAGAATGTGACCGGCTTCCCCTAAGTCCTTCATATCGAACTGCTTTTGACACCATGCCCTTACGTCGGATAACACCTTTACATCGTTTCCGATGAGCAGAATTTCATCCACGATAGTACCAAAAAATACCAACACAGTTCGTCACGCTTTTTATAAACACAACTTTCAAATTCTTTTTGATCAAAACCGTAGGTTTTTATAACTTGATCAAAACACTTTGATTCCAAGCGCGGGCTGCTTGCTTCGCCCATAAATGGACTTCCTTAGCCTGCAAACCAGGATACTCTTGGCCTTTTTCAACGGCCTTTCGGGTTGTTGCATATAGATTACCGTCAAGATTTCCATTAAGGAAAAGTCTTGAAGTCCATTTGCGGATCTCAAAATCTAGATCTTGTGAGAATCGACAAGAGAATGGGGATGGACTTGAGCATGGCTACGGGTAAAAGGTTTCCTCATAATCGATCCCTTCTTTCTCGAAAGTGTACCCTTTCGCCACTTAGTCTTGCTTTGAAGGTTTCAACCCTTCCGTCCAGTCCCCTTTTTCTCTTGTATACCCACTTTGCATCCGATGGGTTTTACCCCATCAAGTGGTTCGACTATCTCCCACACCTTGTTGTGATCCATTGAACCCATCTCGGCTTCCATTGCTATTTGGCAGGATTGAGCATCTTTATCTCGGATCGCCTCGTTGTAGGACCATGGATCGACTCTTCTGCTTCGGAGATCAAGTTCAAGACTCTCCGATCCCCAAGAATCTCTCGGGTTGTCGATAACCCTCCCACTACTTATTTAAATTAAAACAGTTAATTACTAACATGAATTAATCCTAAATCAATTCAACATAATAATAAATAATATCGTACACATAATTCACGTAAATCCTAAATATCGGAACTAGGAGTTACGGAATTACTAACCTCTTGAAGAATCAAACGGATGAATCAACCCAAGAGCCTTCCCAAATATATCCCCAAAGTCCACGAACGCTATCCGGTGGGAAGATTTCAACGAACGATTTTAACGGGAGAGAAATTAAATATTTTGCTACCACCTTTGTGGATTTCTAATATTTCCAACACATGGAATTGCACTTGGGAATGAAGAGCTCATCCCCTATATATAGGGAGGAGGGGTTCAAAATTTTAGGTCAAGAAAATAAGGAAGAAAATCTTTTCTTGATCTCCAAGAAATCTTGAATATATCTTCTATATTCTTTTCTCCTTAATTAAATTTTCCATAAAAATCACTTCCCTTCTTCAACCTACAATTTTCGAAAATTACAAGATATTAGGAGTCAAGATTTGACTTCTTGAATTTATGGGATAATTATGTATTCCTACAATAATTATCTATTTCCATAAAATATCTACAAGAAAATCAAGACAATCTTTTCTTCCTAATTATCTACAAAATTTCAAAAATATTAACATGGAAATATAGCAAGAATATTTTCTTCTCTCTCTCATTAATTGGACTTTAATTTGGGCTATTTGGGGGGCCTTTAGGAGAATTAACATTGGACCTCCAATGGAATATGAAGCTATAATATTTTGGGCCAAATATTATTCAAGTCCATTAAAATTAATTTACTCCACTATAAAATTAATATTCAACTATCCATCTTAACCCATATTACGATTTCACATATAACATGGCTCCCGGTCATTATTTCCCGCGTTTAAAATTATCTTAGTCCATTAATTAATTAAGCCACTGAACAAGCTTTATATTACTTAATATATTTGTCCTTGGAGTAAAGACAGCTCAACATTATTATCCATGCCCGAAATAAATTTCCACTTGCAAGATTTGGCATGACAAAGGATATGAGCCCACCAAGGGGACAAATCAAGCAGGACGTACTTGCACGCGATTCTCCGTATTAAATGTCAACAATCGTCATGTAATTAATAATATTACCCAAGATATAAGGTATCGAATCACATTTACTCTCTTCCCATCATAAGTTAAAGCAATAGTTATTAATCTCACACGATCCTATTTAAAGGACGGAGATTAAGAAACAACGCACCACTAAGGTCTAATTCTTGTATATTTAGTACCGAAGAATTTGTCCTCCTGTAGGTCCTCATTCAGCGCACCTAAATGCGCTAGTGTGATCCCTTGGTCAAGACAAGCCAATCTGGGTCTCACACTTCAACTATTCATGATGGTTCGTTCATTTCCATCTGGGTTGTGAATTTGTACATAATTACGAGGACTGTTAATTTGATCTTCAGTGATCGGGTATCACCAAATTAACTACAACGTAATACGTACTGTCTTATAGAACGGGTTTGCAATAAAATATATATAACATTCATTCATATTTAATGCAACAGTGATTAAATAATTTTTTTCAGTAAATAAATAAGAAACTTAAGTTATACAAAGTAAAAGCATACTTTTCAGTATAACCCCAATAGTTAGTCACGTTCATCCCTTGCCCCCGGCTCTGGTTGATTGCAGAGGCACCCGGGATACCTCCATGATGCATGTTTAGGGCCATGATTAGGTCCTGCTCCACCTGTTCCGGGCAGCGTGGATGAGAATGGGCCTCGTCACCATCTTCCGCCGGATCAGGCTTCCGAGGCGGGTGAACACATTGTTCGATGCCGCTGGTCTTTCCAGGGTCCGATTAATCCGAACGATGGCATTTTTAGCTGCATTGTAAACCAACTGACCTGTGGATCATCCCTTTTCGATCATGTGGCCCTTGCCCTTGGAGGTTCCAGCATCATGAATAGTCTTTTTGGCCAAAGGTTGATCCCCCTCGCCTTCCATGAACAGGCGCTTCTTGTTGAGGACAACAATTACCGCCCTGGCATCCGCGGGGGTTTGAACCAGGTTCCACCAGTCGAGCGAGCCAGGCGGGGCTGCCCGATGAGTGCGGTGGGAACTCTGTGACGCTTCAACGCCATCACGTGCGTCCACTTCATTGAGTAGGAGAGTATTTCCTTGGTTAGCCGCCATTGCTATTTTTTCGAAAGGTGGGCTTTTCTAGAACTGGATTAGTTCTTCAAGAAAATGAATTGCATAATTCCCACAGACGGCGCCAATTGTTGTAACTAGCTAAATTTGCCTAGTTTAACAATGAATTTAATCGAGTAAAATAACTAAAAATGGCCAAAAGCTATAAAAGAGAACAAGTCAATTGGTGACCCGGTTCGTCCTTTGAATCAGACTACGTCCGGGGGCTTCCAAGCCAGGTATAAGTGTATAATATGTTTGCCTAGAATGCTAAGGCGTTCAACCCTTACAAATGTGACCTCATTGGTCTATTTATACTATATGTCCCGCATTTAAGACGGGAGATTACATAAGGAAAAGTGCCCCTTGGGTGCCTTCAATCCCGCAAGTCGTCCGTCTCCTTGGTCCGATTTGAGATCGCCCCTTTAATGGGCGCCAATCGAGGGATGGAATACCCGGGCGGATTGGCTGGCTTGTCGGATGCTTTCCTTAATTGGTTTTGATTGTCCGTTACACGATACAGGTCGGACACCGATCTGGATGTCGTAAATGGACATCGCATTATGACCTCTGATTTTCTCTTAGGTCGCTATGCGACCTCCCTGTTTTTGCGACTTGGGTCAGTTCGCCTTTTAGGGCGACCTCCATCTGCTGACATCACTTCGAAGTGTAAGCCTCTTGACTTGTATCTATAGGGGCCGTGGGATAGTGGTTTATTCCATGCTACAACAGGAATGGAGCAAGAGTTGCTGCTGAACGTGTTGGTATTTATGTTTTAGACTTACCTTCTGGTTTTAGACTTGAACTAAATAATTGTTATTTTGTTCCTTCTATTACCCGCAACATTATTTCTATTCCGATGTTGGATATTGAAGGTTTTTTCTTCCATTTTGCAAATAATAACAATAATTTTTATCTTAATGGTGATGTGTATGGAAATGCTCCTTTATCTAATGGTTTATATTTGTTGCATTGTGGGCATAACATTCTTAATATACAAAACAAACGACTCAAACTTAGTAATCTTGAAAACCCGACTTACTTGTGGCATTGTATGCTTGGTCATGCAAATTAGAATATGATAGCAAGGTTAAGAAAGTTAGACTACTTAACCCCATTCGACTTTGAGTCTTATGGTAATTGCGAATCCTGTCTCAAGGGCAAGATGATCAACAAACTCTTTTCTGGGAAAGGGGTTCGTGCCAAAGAAGTTCTAGAGTTGATCCACAGTGACGTTTGTGGACCGCTGCCCACTCTAGCTAGGGGTCAATTCGGCTACTTTATTTCTTTTACTGACGATTTCTCTAGATTCGGGTACATGTATCTAATGAAACACAAGTCTGAATCGTTTGAGAAATTCAAGGAGTACAAAGCTGAAGTAGAGAAACATCTTGGTAAGAGTATTAAGACTCTTCGATCAGATCGAGGAGGAGAATATCTTAGCCATGAATTCATTGATTATCTGAAGTTGCATGGAATCCAATCACAATGGACTCCTCCCGGTACACCCCAAATGAATGGAGTGTCAGAGAGGAGAAACCAAACCCTGTTAGACATGGTAAGGTCCATGATGAGTTTCTCCTCCCTTCCGACATTCTTATGTGGATACGCACTCCAAGCCTCAATCTACATTCTGAATATGATTCCATCCAAATCAGTTGAGCATACGTCATATGAGCTATGGCATGGCAAGAAGCCAAATTTCTCTCACATTAGAACATGGGGTTGCCCCGCGTTTGTGAAGAAAATGCTCACTGATAAGTTGGAAGCAAAAGGTGAAAAGGGTTATTTTGTGGGATATCCTAAGGAAACTAGAGGATATTATTTCTATCTACCTCAGAAACAAACAGTGATTGTTTCAAGGCAGGCTAAATTCCTTGAAGAAGACTACGTCTTCAAGGAACAAAGCCGTAAGATGATAGAACTTGAAGAAATTCAAGAACCACAACTTAACAAGGAGACTGATGTCTTGTCAAAACAACATGACAAAGAATCAGTGGGAGCATTCAGCAGCTCACATGGTGGAAGTTTATCACTAAGTGATCATCTTTCAGCCAGTTGGAGCGTAATTGGAGTTGCATTGCCCGAGCAACGAACTCCAAGTGGGCTGAATGAGAACAACATAGTTCAAACTCTCGCCCAAGAGGCATCCGGAAGTGCTCAAGGAGCATCCAGAAGTGTCGCTCTTGAGGCCTCCCCGGTCGACGATGAAATCGCTGCACCACAAAATTTTCACGATCAGAATGTGCAGTCTGAGAAACCACAACTCCGTAAGTCCACTAGAGTTCGTAATCCACCCACAAGATATTATGGCTTCCTCGTAGAGGAGCATGATGATGTGGAGATCCCGGATAAGGATGAACCTAGAACTTACATTGAGGAAACATTAGATGTTGACTCAAAGAAGTGGCATGAAGCCATGAAATCCGAGATGGACTCGATGTACGTCAATCAAGTTTGGGACTTGGTTGAATTGCCGAAAGGGGTTAGACCCATAGGTTGCAAGTGGGTCTTCAAACGGAAGACCGATGCAAATGGCAAAGTACAAACCTACAAGGCTAGGTTGGTGGCGAAAGGTTACAGTCAACGCGAAGGCATTGACTATGATGAAACTTTCTCACCAGTTGCTAAGATCAAATCCATTCGAATTTTACTTGCGATAGCAGCACATCTAGATTATGAGATTTGGCAGATGGATGTCAAAACAACTTTCCTCATTGGCAACATTGATAAGGAAGTGTTTATGACTCAACCTGAAGGTTTCATATCAAAGCCAAAATCTAATCTCGTGTGCAAGCTTAAACGATCCATTTATGGATTGAAGCAAGCTTCTAGGAGTTGGAATATCCGATTTGATGAAGCTGTCAAATTATTTGACTTCGTCAGAAACTCGGAAGATCCGTGCGTCTATCGGAAATGCTGTGAGAAGAATATTGTGTTCATAGTTGTGTATGACAATGACATACTCATTATGAGAAACAATATCCCGCTGATGCAATCCGTGAAAGAATGTCTGTCGAGGACCTTCATGATGAAGGACCTTGGAGAAGCCTGCTACATCTTAGGGATCAAGATCCATAGGGATAGATCCAAGAGGATTTTGGGACTGACACAGTCCACCTACGTAGACAAGGTGTTGAGGCGGTTTGCGATGGAGAACTCTAAAAGAGGTTCTCTAACAACATGTCATGGGATAAAGCTGTCTAAGAAGGATTGTCCTTCTACAGAAGCTGACATCCATCGCATAAAGGATATACTATATGCATCTGCAATTGAATCCATCATGTACGCCATGACTTGCACTAGGTCAGATGTGGCCTTCGCTGTCAGCACTACTGGTAGATACCAACAGAATCCGGGTGAACTCCACTGGATTGTTGTCAAGAACATTCTTAAGTACCTCAAACATACTAAAAATTACTTTCTAGTCTACGGAGGTCAGTCAGAGGTAGTCGCGACCGGCTATGCTGAAGCAAGTTTCCAATCCGATTGTGATGATTACAAGTCACAGTCGGGCTATGTCTTCGTTCTCAATGGTGGGGCGGTTAGTTGGAATAGTTCCAAGCAAGATACTACCGTCGATTCAACAACCGAAGCTGAGTACATTGCTGCGGCGGAAGCTGCCAAAGAAGTTGTCAGGATAAAATAGTTCTTAAATGAACTAGGGGTAGTTCCGAGTGCCAGCAGTCCAATAAAGTTATATTGTGACAATGCTGGTGCGGTTGCGCAAGCTAAGGAATCGAGATCCAATAACAGAAATAAGCATGTACCGAGGCGTTATCACTTGATAAGAGAGATAATCGCTAGAGGAGAGATAGAGTTAGAACGTGTCCCCACGGAAGATAACCTGGCTGATCCTTTCACCAAGGCTTTGAGTGTTCATGTACACACTAGATATTTTGATGGTCTAGGGGTTAAACATGTAGGTGATTGGCTCTAGTTCAAGTGGGATATTGTTAGTGTTAGTGTCCTAGAGACAATCCTTTGTAAGGACATAATACTCAGATAATATTCAGTATTGGTTTAATATTATTATTTGTTTAATATTAAATGTATGACGTTACACTCATTAGAATATTATGTTTGATTATTTACATTTATTCTTATATGTGTTCCCTTGAGTCACTGCTGTTATTGAGTGAGTGAGAACTCAAATGACTTAAGCATGATTCTTAAATAGCTCCGATCGAGGGTCATCAAGAAAGGAATATTGATGATGCAATGGAGATTGGTGTGCGATCTGCATCATACTCTTAGAGGGTGTAGTAAAATCTCACTTACTACGAGATACCAGGTATCTCATGATGCATGCACAAATACCTTAGAGGGTATTGGTATACCCATCTGAGAAACCGTTTGATGTAGTTCCACTATATGTGTCTACGGGTGTCTCGGTTAGTGGGAGCGATGCGATACTCCTTTGACTTGAGGTCAATACGCACGACATGTATGGAGTGATGAACTTTGACCATGACCAATGCTTGCACCCTTCCATGAGTAGATACGACTTAGATTGAGTTCATCACGAAGTGCATGTGCGTGGTAGTTGAGCCAAGAAAAGGATTCATTCCTCAAAGTGGATTTAGAGAGAATACTCATCTTCTCATCATAATTGGATCGAAGTCATTGGCCAATGCACGTCAACTTAGACTTTGTGACTAAGTGTGACAATAATGATCAATTAGTGATTTGAGATAGATTGATTAAGTTATTTGAATAAACACTTCATCATGTTCAAGACTAATCGAGTATTCGTGAATGAAAGGAGGAAATCGCAATTGCTCACGTTTCAGTTACAGGTAGTTGCATGTTTCTCGCAACGTACCTCATATATTGAGAATGTCTGATTTATTGACTAGGGTTCAATTAAGACCGTTAGTTTGACTAATCGCTCGGTATATGAGGGCCTATGGGTCACACAACAAGTAGTTCCCTTTTATGGATTATAGTTGGTTGATTAAATGTTAAATTGGATTTAATATTTAATTTATGGAGAAATAATTAATAATAGATTAATTTGGAATTTATTATTATTAATATTTAATTAAATAAGAATTCCCAATAATTATATTTGGAATATAATTGTAGGATTTAATGCATATGAAAATAAATCGTAGAGATTTTCATATAAGACATTTAAATCCGTAGAGATTTATATTTAGGGAATTAAATTAAAAGGAATTAATTTAATTCAAGATTAGGGATTTTATTTCCCTAATTGGGCTAGCTTAGGGTTTAAGCTGAGCCTCCCTATATATACAAGCTCTAGGGAATTTACAAACAACGTTACTTCATATTTTCTCCATAAAATTTAGAGTTTGGATTTTCCTAGCAAATCTGTCTCGGGATTCAACGCTGACAAATCCGTACAGGTCTATAATCGGGGATTATGTGGGTATCGTAGTAGAGAAATCTGCGCTCAACCTACTGTAAGATTTCTCGTTATGATTATTGTAATATGTATGCAATTAATTGTTTGTTGTTGGTGAACTATTATTTCCGCTGCGCATGTGATTACGTATTTTACGTGCCTCTATATTCCAACACAAATTTGGTTACCCAGTTCGTCAGGAATGACTACGTCTGGGGGCACTACCAAGCCAGGAGATCTACTATATTTTTGGTGATGTACAAATACAATGAGTCAAAAGCTATTTAAAGATGAAACAAGGCCGAAACCCTAAAAGCCCACTTCAGCTCGCCGGAACCGCTTGACCTCGGGCTGTGGTCGAGCATATGTGCTCGACCAGATGGGGTCGAGCAGCCTTTGCTCCCTGGTCTCGGGGGGTGCTCGACCGAGCACAACCGCTCGACCAAAAGGTTTGGTCGAGCGCCTCCTTCTCCCTGCACTCCGGTATCGATCAGGCTCTAATAACCCAACAGTTAGCAGGTCTATTTTTGTCAATTCGTTGTACACTCCCACATAAATTGGCAAACAGTTGCCATTCAATTAAAAATTTCAGCGACGAATGTGTGTGCTATAATGTATTTTTCACTATTCAGGTAT
Source organism: Stenogyne calaminthoides (assembly GCA_037126765.1). Lineage (NCBI taxonomy): Eukaryota > Viridiplantae > Streptophyta > Magnoliopsida > Lamiales > Lamiaceae > Stenogyne > Stenogyne calaminthoides. The sequence continues at coordinate 2,762,068 of JBBCBC010000031.1, read as the reverse complement.
TTGACCCCAGATTTTAAACTATTATGCAATGCATTATAATTTTACATTATAAATTTTTTTTTGAACTCGATTTTTTTAGTATCGTTATTATATGTAAAATTATTATATGCATAAAAAAATATTATTATTATGCACAAACTCACTGTTTAAAAAATATTTTATATTTTTAAATAATAAATTTTTTATACGTAATAGTGATAGAGTTAAAGTATAGACCTGGTTTAAAAGAGTTTTACTCATTTCACATTAGCTTTTATCGAGCAAATTTTCTTTGGATTAAGGAGTCACTACCTTCCATCCAAACATAACAAATCACTGTGGTTAACTTTAATTTGAACCAAAGATAAATTGTTTTGTACCTAAGCAATGATTAAAGTTTGCTACTTGCAAATCTTATTTGCTTTCCCCTTTATCGTACGAGAATCTCATCATTTTCAGCGTTGGGAATTGAATTAAGAATAGGCAGTACCATAACATTAATTTTTATAAAAAAAATATATATTCCCCCCTCCCCCCGTCCGGTGTGAACTCTACTCAATTGAATATTTACTATTTATACTAATTTTAATGTGGGGGTTGTTTATTACTATTAAAGGAGAGCGACAAAGTGTTATAGTTCGAGTGTTTCCTTCTGGACCCTACTGATCTGTTGAACATTTACTGTTTACACTGATTTTAACGTATGAGTTATTTATTAATATTAAAATAAATACAATTACGACAAAGTGTGATAATTTAAGTGGTTCAAGTATCACTATCAATATTAAAAAAAATCATGAGTTTAAGTCACTAATATGACCTGATTGATACATAAGAGAATCTTGCTGACTGTTTTAACAAGGCATTGCCAACTTTCAAGTTTGAGCTATGTCTTAGTCTTGTTGATTCACACTATTTTAGGTGTAGAAGCATATTTTGTTTTTTAAAAAGTTTGATCATACTAACTTCTCAAAAAAGTGATTCTACACTATTATGATGAGAATGCAAACACAACTTAAGTATATGTGTGATGTGGCTATAGGAAGAGCAGTGGTGTGAGAGCTGATTTTATATCTTGTTGATCAAATTAAAGCTAAGATGGAGAATTATTATATGAGTAGCTTCAATCTGATTGGCGGAGGAGAGTTCACTTGGATCACGCAAGTAATAACTATTACTCTGTGTTTTGAAACACTTAAAACAACTTTCAGAAGCACTTATTTTTAAAAGTTGTGAGAGGGAGTTTTAAAAATAAGTGCTTCTGAAAGCTGTTTTAAGTGTTTCAAAACAAGCCCTTAATGTTGACACCACACTTTTAATGACCTGAGACACAGTTGTGTGAGACGACCTCACAGTAAAACGAAACATAATTTGAGCATTGACGCTTTAATATTTTGAAAATAGTGAATGTGATTTATACTAAATTATACTCGATTCATCACATATATAAGATAGTCTCGTACAAGTTTTTATTAATGTTCTATTAAATAATTTGCACACTAAAAATTTTACAGGAGACAAAATCTATGATAAAATATGTTTTGCCGCAACAATATTTCCTGTTTAATTTATACTTCCAACGGAATGAGATCACCTATTCCATAATTGGTGTTCCAATTTGTATTCCATAATATGGATGAATGACACGTGGAATAATAAAAAATATCCAACGGACCACCATACCCTGGGTCTATGTGTTAAAGATCCAGAAGGAATGAAACACCAATGGAATATAAAAAGTGGAACAGGGGAATCGAACCGACTTCCAACTTGCACGTAGCTTTCATAACTATTGGTCCCACCCAGTTTCTTCTTCATTCATCCTTTAATCTATTACTCCCGATTCTTGATATATCGCTTCACAAATTCCTTTATTTCACTTCTTGATCGCTTTAAATATTAATTAATCTCATATTTTTCACCCATTTAGAATTAATATATAAATTATATTTCCAAATAAAATAATTTGTTCTAATTAATTAATATAGTAGTATAATAAAATTATGTTAAAAACTATAATAAATTATTAAAAAGAACTATAATAAAAAATTTATTTGTTTAATTTTTTTTAAATTTTAATTTATGTGCAGAACCCGACTAGTCTATATAATTGGGATCGTGGGAGTACAAAAGGTATAATTATTACTCCCCTACCCATTTTATTTGTTGTAGTATTATTATTATACCTTGGTATTATTATAATAAATATGTCTTGGTATTATTATTTTATCTTGGTATTTACTTGCTAGCATTATTATTTTATCTTGGTATTTACTTGCACGTTTATTAATAACGTTTATTAATGTATATTATCACAAAAACAAGTATAAAGGTAAAATTGAAAAATAATATTTAATTACTTTAAATTAATGTAAAATGAAAATTATTTTAATTTAAAAATTCTTTTTTTAAAAAAGTCAAATAAAACGGGATTAGAAGGAGTACCATTTTTTGAAGTAATGCAATGTGGTAGAGAGAATAATATCATAATACTCATGTCAACAATCTATTATTTCGGCATCAATACATAATAAACACTATGTAGTAACTAATAAGCGAGGGCTCTATTAGTGGATGGTGGATTATGGTCCCTCGAATTAATCGATTGTTGATCCAGATACTGCGTTATAAAAACTTAAAAAAAAAAAACACTATGCAATTCTTCTTCTTCTTTTTTATATCATTTACATGTTCTAGGGAGAAAAGATTCTAGAATTAAAAAAATACAGAAGTTTTTTTACATGTATCTAGCAGTCTAGCTATTGCAATTTTAGGATTTAAGATCCAATCATTAATAGAGAAATTATAAATTGAGATCATGGATGGATCTATGAGGGGGATGCACAGGGCTCCAGCCCAGTGCAAGCCCCCACTAATCTTGGAGCCCAGTGCAAATCCCACTAATCTGTTATATATTTATGTGTAATATGTGAATAAAATTCAATGTACAAATCTAAGCCAAATCCAATATTATTTCGTACTCTATATTTAATTTGCAATCCCAAATTAAAAGTTAAAGTTCATTCCCACACTCGTTATTCAATTATTAAATTAAGATACAATATGTGACTAGGGCTTAATATAATTTTATTTTCCTAATTCTTTCGTGTCCTTTTTTTTTTCTATTCCTTTATCAAAACTTAAGTAAAGCATTGAAATTCAAGAATTTCATCCACAACAAGATTTTATTTTATTGTAATTTTGGATGTGTTTTCTCGAGGCAAACCTCACACCCAAACATTTAGAGTACAATCATCTGAATATAATTTTTTTTTTCATTTAATATTAATTTATTTAACTTGTCCAATATTAAACATGTACATTACTCTCAATATTTGTCCTTTTTTATGAAGAATGAGCATGAGTAATTGATTTTTCATTTGTTATATATTATGATAATGGTAATTGTTTGGTCACTTTAATATTAGAAAAAAGAAAATTAAAAATTTATTAAAATATTAATATGAGTTAAATTATATTTTTTTTAATTGATTAATATTTCTTTGAATGGTTAAATACAAATATTGAGAATATATGTTGTATGATTTTATTTACTTTATTAATAAAAAAGGAATGTATTTTATAAGTGAATACCAATCTTTTAAAATATATTTTATTAAAAATATAGATAAATTCAGGTTTAACTACTAATGAATTTTATATTTCGAAGAGTCATACCTAAATTAATATATTAAAAAAATGTTATAGTAAATATAAAAATTTTAATTCAATGAATTGCTTCAAATTTTTTCAGCCTATTCCACAGTTAAATCATGAATCTGTTCCTGATTGAGATATCTTTAGTCAAATTCCAACCCCAAAGTCTGCCTTTAATTTTCTCCACTATCTTCACTCGATTCCAAACGATTCCTTTAAAGATAATTTTGTTTCTTCATTTTTAAATCACCCAATCAATACAAATTCAGAAGCAAACCGCAAAATGTGTACCTTTTTTTCCATGTAAAATGGTCGAATGTTGAAGGAAATGAAATCTTGTCTGATTATGCATGGGAGAAATAAAATTCAACCATCTAAAGTGAGAAATATGCCGAGAAAAATAAACAGAAATTTTAGTATTTAATAATTCAATTGATTCTGTAAATTATTATTAAGTAGATTTTCTGTGAACGTGAAATCACGATGAATTATATCAATGTTATATATATATATAGAGTTTTGACATGGAGCCCATAATGGGCTCCTCATGTAGTCAAATTGATGATTAGGCATTACCCATCATCCTATTTACTTATTTATTAACATTAATAAAATTTAATAAAAATAAAGATTTAATATTTGATAGAATATTTCAACCAAATCCCACGAAATATGCAACAAATCTTACGCCATTTCCCTACTTTTTTTTTTCTTTTTTTAACTCTCATCATCAACATTTACCGTTCTTTCTCCCATGGTATCCGAAGATTACTTTTTATTCTCTTTTAAAAAAAAATTATTAAATTATTCTTCCATCTCAAAGCTAAAAAATATTTTTAAATGCATATAACTAGAATAAATTTCAACTCTGCTCACGACTCCTTATAAGAAGCTAGTTATGCTTATAATACTGTTGTCCTGTACATATCGTATATATAAGTAGATATCCTCTATTTCACAAATGATGCTCCACTATGTATTCCATAATCTAGATTAATGACATGTGGAATGAACAAAAATATCCAATGAACCACCATAATCCTGGGTCCATGTGTTAAAGATTCAAGAGGTGGAATAATTTTGGAACACGAAAAAGCGGCACAGAGGAATTGAACTGAAGTATATCATCTTACTTGATGCAAATGTGAGCGCCCCTCAACTAACTAATGAGATGATATTTTAATTAGTCATGTTAATGAAGTAAAATAAATTTAAATGGGCATAAATGAGATGATATTTTAATTAGGACAAAATCTAGTATGAAAATTTGCATACATGATTTTTTTTTTTTATTTACAAACAAATTCTGTATATGATTAAGGTAAGACAAAGTCGAGTGGTTCATGGTTCACTAAGCCCGAGTGGTTCATGGTTCACCCGGCCCGAATAAGTCATGATTTAGGATTCATTATTTAGTATTTAGGGTGTAGATGGTTCACTCAGCCCGAATAAGTCATGATTTAGCCTTTTTAAATTATTTGTGAAATAAATATCGTTCTGGTATTATATCCTCTTTATCTCATATTTACCTTATATATTTTAATTTCAAATTTCCTAAAAATGAATTGTGTGTTTAATTTTTCAATCAATAGTATTTATTGTTAAAAATATTTAAATAATATTAATTAAGGTTAATTTTGGAAAAAAAAATTGTCCTTAATTTGTCTTAAATCCCTAGAATGACATCTATAAAAAAAAGGATGGAGTACTATCTACTGTCTAAAAATGTTTATTTTTAAAATAATAATATCTAAAAAAATAAAGTTCACATAATTTCTTTATCAAAATAATTATATTTCCCTTTCTGAGGTTACAACATGTTGAGGGAAATTAATAAATAGATTATTCCCGACCCTCTCTACAAGCTCGAGCTTTTAGATGAGACGGAATTCTCTCATGGTATCAGAGCCCAGGTTGTGGGTTCGATTCCCGTGGAAGCACTCCACCCATTTAAATTGTCCACTCTGTTGGGCCTCCTCTCCAGAGAGCAGAGGCAAATGATTCGGCCCACGAGTGAGGGGGAGTGTTGAGGGAAATTAATAAATAGATTATTCTCGACCCTTTCTACAAGCTCGAGCTTTTAGATGAGACGGAATTCTCTCACAACAGATAATAAAGTCTGCTCCATGTTATCATTAATACACGTTGTAATCGTCTACGGACTACATATGCGATGGATGCAGAAGAATAATGAAGAGAATTAATTGCAATAATTAATTCGATTGTTAACTGGTACCAAACTGGAAGTGGTACTCATGCATTTTATTACATGTCTCAATTTTGAACGTCATATCTCACATGCATGCTTTTTAAGGGAGACTTACCCGTAAATGTAGATTTTAAGATTATAACTTATTAATAAATACAAAATAATGGCATATACATAAATATTTAAATATCATTTTAATATTTTCTCCCTTCATTATATTATACATGGCAAAGTTTCATATGAAACTGATTTATCGTGCACCACTCATACTAATTACTTGTAGAAATTAATATTATAGTTGCTATAGAATTAGTTTCTACAAACAATAGTATGAGTGGTGTACGGTAAACCAGTTTCACATAAACCTTCTCATTATATATACCCATAGTAATTATTTTTTATGGTCATTTAATTTTTTTATACCCACACTAACCTTAATTTTTTATAATTACTATTGACTGAAAAAATTATTTTCACAACATATTTGTATAAAAAAAATTAATAACTATAAAAAGTAATCATGTGGGGTATATATATGATAATGAGGGGTGAAAATGTCAAAACGAAATGTATTATGTAAATAATATATAAGACTGAAATGAGTATATATGACATCTAATTTTAGTGGGAGGAAATAATTTAAAATAAAAAATAAATGAGAATATGCACAAATAATATTAAAATATAAAAAATATTACTTGTACTTGAATTAATTAAACGTATTAAATTTAATTTAAAATTAATAATAAAAATATTATTTTGAATTCCGTGTAGTACGTAATACGCGGGGTTATGTGTTAGTTATTTTATAAAAGGGTTGAAAATTTGTCACTTTTCACATAAAACGTATAATAATTTTTATATAAAAAGTTTTCAATTTTTATGAGTGTGTTCAGAGTAGGTCTCTCGTAAAACAATCATCGTAAAAACCGCTTAGGCTCCACTTGGTATGGTTGATGTAATTAGTATGGGCTAAAGAAGATTTGTATAATATCATATGGGTCGGGGGTATTATGCCGTTTGGTACGATGTAATATGGGTGACAACATAAAATTAATATTCTATTTGGTAGGGGGTAATAAATATGTATAAAATTAGTATGACACTTGGTAGGGGGTAACAAACTTATATAAAATTGAGGATTTCCTGGAAAGTACCGATTTACCTTTGTTCCAAAAAATAAAATGATGCCCTCATTTCACTGTTCATTTTCCGTTGATGCCTTGTTGTTTTAGTTATGGGCAAATGTTGTATTAATATGCAATTCTATATAATTGGAAGTTTTACATCATTGATCAATATAAATGAATAAATCTGAATATATAGAATCTGTATTACATGAAGAAGCAGAGGAATTTTGTCTATATAATTTAAGAACACAGTACATCAAGTCAATGAGGTGAAGAAGAATTGAAATGGAAATTTTATTTTGTATACAACTTTCTATGCCATAAAATTATACAAGAAAGGCTTCAAAATCCACTCAAGCAAAAAAGTGTTTTTCTAAGAAAGTGATTGTGTCAGCAACTTCATTCCTTCATCGAGCAACCCACTTCCAAATGCCACCAGATCGCTGCTTCTCAACTGCTGCATGCTCCACCAGATCACTGCTTCACAATTTTGTAACCAATGTGTCTTGAATCGCCATCGCCTGCCATTCACAACAACAATACCAACATTAAAAGTCTCATCATCATCATCAAGTTAACTAAAATTTATCTGGGAGCAATCAAATAACTGCTTCAATTGACATACAACAATAGAAGTTCCATTTTGTGTCTTTTTTTTTTATAAACAAGGCCCCTATAATAAATCTAAACAAAAATTTAAATCTAAACAAGGCCCACAGTTTAAAATTTCATTCAAGAATTTAAATCTTCCCAAACTAAAACATTCATTCATGCAAAGACACAAATATTGGAATCATCAAATACACTTACAGCTCTTTTAGAAAGGCCAACTCCCCAGCTTAGTAAGCAGTAGACCACACCAACAAATAAACGTATAACCAACACAAAACTGTTAGTGTTAGTGTCCTATAGACAATCCTTTGTATGGACATAATACTAAGATAATATTCAGTGTTGGTTTAATATTATTGTTTATTTAATATTAAATGTATGGCATTACACTTATTAGAATATTATGTTTGATTGTTTGCATTTGTTCTTATATGTGATCCCTTGAATCACTGCTGTCATTGAGTACGTGAGAACTCAGATGACTTAAGCATGATTCTCAAACAGCCCCGATCAAGGATCATCGAGAATGGGATATCGATGACGCAATGGAGATTTGTGTGCGATCTGCATCATACTCTTAGAGAGTGTAGTAAGATATCACTTACTACGAGATACCAAGTATCTCATGATGGATGCACAAATACCTTAGAGGGTATTGGTATACCCATCCGAGCAACCGTTTGATGTAGTTTCACTATATGTGTCTACGGGTGTCTCGGCTAGTGGGAGCGATGCGATACTCCTTTGACTTGAGGTCAATACGCACGACATGTGTGGAGTGATGAACTTTGACCACGACCGACGCTTACACCCTTCCATGGGTAGATATGGCTTGGATTGAGTTCATCACGAAATGCATGTGCGTGGTAGTTGAACCAAGATAAGGATTCATTCCTCAAAGTGGATTTATAGAGAATACTCATCTTCTCGTCATAATTGGATCAAAGTCATTCGCCAATGCACGTCACCTTGGACTTTGTGACCAAAGGTGACACGAATGATCAATTAGTTATTCGAGATAAATCGATTAAGCTATTTGAATAGACACTTCATCATGTTCAAGGCTAATCTAGTATTCGTGAATAAAAGGAGGAAATCGCAATAGCCCATGTTACAGTTACAGGTAGTTGCACGTTTCTCGCAACGTACCTCATATATTGAGATTGTCTGATTTATTATCTAGGGTTCAATTAAGACCGTTAGTTTGACTAGTCGCTCGATATATGAGGGCCTATGGGTCACACAACAAGAAACTCCCGTGTACGGATTAGAGTTGGTTGATTAAGTATTAAATTAGATTTAATATTTAATTTATGGAGAATTAATGATATATTAATTTAGAATTAATTATTATTATTATTATTATTTAATTAAATTAGATTTAATTAAATAAGAATCCCAAAATAATATTATGGAATATTATTGTAGGAAAATATCTGTAGGGAAAAACGTATCTTTGAGATATGGTTTTCAAGATTAGGAATTATCTTCCTAATAGAGATTTGCTTAAGATATGAGCTAATCTCTCCCTATATATATGAGGTCCCGGGATTCATTATTTTCTACAACAAGAAAACCTAGTTTCTCCAAAAAAAATCTAGGATAGTAATTTTCCTAGCAAATTCTGTCTCAGATTCAACCTTGGCAAATTCTTGCAGATCTGTTCACGGGGATTACGTGGATACCATAGTTGAGAAATCTGCGTTTGATCTGTTGTAAGATTTCTCTTTATGTTTATATGTACTCAATGATGCAATTGTATGTTCGTTGTTGGTGAACTATTTATTTTCGTTGCGCATGTATTACGTGTTTACGTGCCTCTATATTCCAACAAAAACTGCACAAACAATTGACAAATTGTTTAGCCAAAATTTTCACTCGAATCAGGGTCCTAAGTTGACAATGTTTCCATCTACAGCCACATTAACACTAAAATTGTCAAACACTGTTGGAATATAAACCTGCAATTCAAGAAACCAACACCTACTCAGTTTATGGAAAAAAACAAATTAAGGGTTTGGAGATGAACAATTCAAGAAACTGAAAAATTGGACAATGAGGAACCCTAACTATACAAAATACTAAATAACTCCAGTTATTAAATTCAAGAAAAGACCCAAATCAACTAATTAGTGAGAGAGATAGAGACTTACAGTTGGAAATTTGTTGCTTGAAGAATCGAGTAAAGCACATAATTACTATGACGCTAAATAAGAGACCTCGAGGATTGACGACGAAGACGATGTCTCGGGTATGAGAGGCGGCGCCGCCGCCTACCGTACGGTTGGAGGCGAGACCTGAAGCCGACGGTTGTGTCTTGAATCAGGAGCGCACTGGAAATAATTTGAAAAATGTAATTCACATATTCAACACCATATTGGCTGAACTATCACACAAGTGTATCAATAAAATCTGCACATCTCAATTTTTCATATTCAAATTTCACAGATTATATGGGAAATCGATACAACAAAACATAAAAAAAAAAAAAAAACCCAATAGAATACCTGGTAGATGACCGGTTTATACAACGCCATCGTGGGGCCGCCGTCGACCTTATACAACGCCGCCGGAGAGATTTTGCTGATTTTCTAGGGTTCGAAACATTTTCAACATCTCCTATATCTCATACACGACGCACAAAAGAGAAAAGCAATTGGAACTAATCTAAAAATAAATATAAAAAAGGTGGAGAAAGGGCAAAATTGACCACCGAAGGTCATTGTAGAAGACCTCTTAGCTGAAAACCTCCGCGGCGGAGACATTAAATACTCAGGAGGGGAACAGGGAAATGAGGGTAATACGTGCCGGGGCGGGGAGATTAAATTCGGATCCTATTTAAATTAAGATGCCCGTATGCAGCTGTACAAAGTGATTTCATAATTTAATAAGGACCACTGTTAAACTCGTATTAATAACTACCAATCGATGCCTTATAATAGAAAGAATTAATTCTCGAGGCATAATTCTGAAAATCAGGGAATTGCCTAACTAAGCTTGCAAATCAATTTGCCAGGACAACAAGAAACTTTTTTATGCATAACGACGTAAATACTATGTACGCATTTTGTGTAATACTGCGTAGGCATTTCGAGTAATACTGCATAGGCATTTCAAATAATATAACTTAATGATAACTTGTGATATAGTTAATTTTTTTTTACTATACACATATTTTTAGTTTTAAAACTGTCTCACCAGTAAACCATGTAATTCTTGCAAGCGACATAATATTGTATAGGCATTCCAAGTGATACTAATTCAGTAACTTTGCATCATTTTAAACTTAGTGCAGATTGTTTTGACTTTTTTATTTTATTTCTGTAAGTTTTTTATTTTATTAATATTAGTCCTTTACTTACATACTGCAGTATTAGTCAAGATTATCTAGAATCTTCTAGATAGCTTGAACCACAATTCCCGCAACAACTTTTCAAGTGTTGTATTTTGAAAGTTTGAATGTATATTGTATCTGTATAATAATGGTGTAATCTCACTTTTGTAAATCAAGTAATACAGATTATCTTTTCTATATGCAGCAGGTCACCGAAAGGTAAATATTATATGTGTAATTATTTTATTTTTCTCTTGAATTTCGAAAGCGCCACCTAATTTTTTTTAATCTTAATAATCTTGAGTCGGATTTTGGGCCGGGTTTAAAGACAATCTGAATATTAAAAGATAAAGGGAATTTGACCGGTTTAATGGGAAATTCAAAAATAAACCAAAATTCGTAGAAATCACTTTTTTTTCAAAAATAATATGCAGCAAAATTTCGGCTTAAAATTATTAGGATAAAAAAGTCTAGATGGCATTTTGAAATTAAAATAAATAAGTAAAATAACTACACATGTGACAGTTGCCTATTTGATGATTTGCGGCAACATGTTAAATGATTAATTTAAAAAAAATAAAAAATTTAAGAAATAAAATAAAAAATCAAAGTAATCCAAACAAATTTCAAAGCGATGCAAATTATTGTACTATAACAAATTGAATCTCCAAGTAAAATGTGCATTCCAAGTAACATTTTATAATTCGAAAACTGCTTGGTTAAAATGGCAATCTGTTTGCAAACCAAAATCTTTGGGGGGGGCTTGGGGTTCGGGATTTGGGAGCTTTTAATAGGGCTTTACTTGGGAAATGGTTGTGGCGATTCTTTCATGAGGGTAAGGGGTATTGGGTGAGGGTGGTTAAGTCTTTACACGGGGAGTTAGAGATGGGTGAATCTGGTGTCTTAAGTAACGAGAGGGCGAGAAGGTGGTCGGGGTGGTGGAAGGAAATTGTAGAAAGTGGGGAGGGAGTAAAGGGGAAGTGGTTTTGGGAAGACCCAGAGTTGTGCTTAGGGGAGGGGAGAGAGCCGAAATTTTGGCATAGTTTGTGGGCGGGTGAGAGGACGTTAAAAAAACCGATTTCCTAGGCTTTTTAACGTTTGTGTCAACAAAGAATGCACAGTGAGGGAGAGATGGGAGTGGGTCGAGGGAGTGTGGAGGTGGGAATGGCATTGGAGGAGGGAATTATTTAAGTATGAGAAAATACATCTTAACAATCTCATATCTTTGATCGACAGGCACATCCCAAAACAAGGTGTTGATGATTGCTGGAAATGGAGGGCCACACCAAACGGTCTTTATCAGACGAAAAAGGCTTACGAGTTGATCATAGATGGCGATCCTGATCCTCTTCCAAATGGGCTGAATTGTTCCGATTTCACATCTGTTTGGAATAGGTTTGCTTCGAGGAAAGCGGCATCCATGGCATGGAGATTACTGTGGAATAGGCTCCCGACATTGGATAACCTTGTTCGACGAAATATCATTCAAAACGGTACTGCATTAATCTGTCCGTTATGTAACTCTTGCCCCGAAACAACAAATCACTTATTATTCGGCTGTTCGAAAGTGCTGAAAATCTGGAATTTGTGCTACGATTGGCTAAGCATCCCGATACCACTTCACAATCAGGTTCAAGCTCACTACAAAATGCACTCGGGCATCTTTCCGGGTAAGAGAGGTAACTTGATTGCAACTGGTATTTGGGTTTGTGTGGTTTGGGTGGTGTGGTCTTGGAGAAACAAGAAATTTTTTGAGAATGCTCAGTTTAAATTCGACAAAATTGTGGAGGAGATTAAAGGTAGATTTTGGAGTTGGTATTTGGCGAAATATTGCGATTCGGGTGATTTTTCCTTTAAAGATTGACTTGAGAAGTCTAGGTCCTGTTTAGATCTGTAATTATTCTGTAAATAAACTCTGTTGTGGGATCTTAGTATCCTTTTTAATAAATTTTTTACCGATAAAAAAAAAATATCCCAAGTAACATTTTATAGGCATTCCAAATAATACATTTTAGTGGTAACATGTGATACAGAAAGTGGGGCGAGTTATGAACAATATTCACGAATATATATTGCTTCCGTAAAAAGATTATCAAAGTTTTGCCTGTCTTCAATATACATAAACTGATTTAAGTATCGTTTGTCAGTTAACCAATGATTTAGAAAAGAATCTATCCGTTTTTATCTAAAAATATAACAACAATTATTAATAAATACAAAATTTTTGTGCAAATTATTAATAACTACAAATGAGATCGCATATATAATTAAAGTTGCACGCGAAAGTGCAAATATACTTACGTATATGCATTAGTAAACTGAAATTCTGAAATGTAATTTCTAAAAAATATAATCATTTTTCAATTATAGATCGATGACAGAATTTACGAGACTCTCTACGCATAAATTATAGTCTTATAATTGTTTCCATTGTGTATTAGGATAACACTTTGATGTGTTAATTATACAGTGCAATTGATATAATTTAGATCTACTTTCGACTAATGAAATTTAGCCTTTTTTTTTGTCAAATTGTAATTAAAATTTAGTCAATATTGTATTAATTCAGAGTCGATCCTAAAATTTAGGGGGCCCCGTGCAGAAAAAAATTAAGACCCCTTATATTCGTATGTATAAAAAATAACATAAATATGAAGATAATTTCATTAATTAATCTAATAAAATAAAATATATAATAATAAAATATGTGACGGTATATTGTAATGTGGTAACTATTTTTCAAACTCATCATATCAAAACAATAAAAAGTATAGATTTACATTAGAAAAAATAAAATAAACTATATATTCATTTTTTTTAAGTATATATACAATTAGATATTGGAGAATGAAAAGGAGTAAAAAATTTAAAAGAAAGAACGAAGATAAAACTAGATTGAGAAGAAGAATTATGATTGGAAAAATAATTTAGAAAGAGTAAAATAATTAAAGAAGTCTATTAGATTCCCATTAGCCAATCCTCTCTTATTTTCGGATTGGTTGCGGGATCCTATAGTATGTTATGACACATTAGGATAGAAATTGTTGTATTATGATTAATTAATTAATTGGGACTAGGAGTTACTACATGTCAGTTGTATGAGATGTTTCTTTGTGATGTATGGAATAGAGTACCTCTTGTACTCCAAAAATAATATCATCTCTTTTCTCTAAACCAAAAGAAAAAAGTCTAGATACAGTAATGTAGCGTGAAGCTATGCCTTCCAAAATAATTCAAGAAAAATATCGAGAAATGACAAATCCAGAAGTCGGAGGCAACCTTCCTTAGGTAAAGGCATAGAAATATCAAGAAATCACTTCGCTAAAAAAGATTATTGTTAAGTATTGCGATATTATATTATATAACAAAATATATATATATATATATATATATATATATATATATATATATATATATATATATATATATATATATAATTAAAAAAATATAAAATTGGGGGCCCTCGTTGGAGTGGGGCCTGTCTTGACAATGGCCATTTAGGCCGCTTTTTGGCTTTGTCAATTCTGCTGATTCTTTGGGTCTGTCAATCAGTAAGTAAAATTTTTTTAATCATTAGAGAGTTGTGACTTTGAGTATTCAGTTTTTTTTAATCTACCGACATTATTTACGTACAAATTATGTTAATAATCTTTTTTAAATGTATATTAAATTTATTATATATATAATATTTTTTGTCCATTCCATCATTAATTCTAGATCCATTCCTAATTTGGATCTTACACATCATGACGTGGACGAATTATTATGTACCGATCCCTAATTTGGATCTTACATGCCATGACATGGACGAATTATTATGTAAGGATTGGAAAGGTGAATATTTTTCTTATTACATTTTTTTTATTTTTTTTACTTTCTTTCTTTTGTTATATTTTTTGCCATGCAAAAAGGGAAACTAGAAAGAAGCATGAAAAGAAATTTAACGTGAAAAATGAAACATTTATTTCCGGCAACGTATTTATAGCGGAAAAGCTTTTAAAGGAACATAAACGATATTTTTTAAAAAGGAAATGCAATCATATGACTATGAGAAGGAAATGGAAGTACGTGACATCTCATTTCTGACATATATTACAACTGTAATTGCATTTTACCACAATATATTTCCTACTATATTTCTTCCAAAAAATACGTAGTAGTCATGTTATTTCATTAGTACAGTCCTAGTGTACGAGACTATTTCAACTGATAAATGACTTACAATAAAAATCAATAATTACTAATTTACGCAGAAGAAATTTAAAATTTAAACAAAATGATATTTTTCCTCTTTATATCAGATTATGGTTCGATTTCCCTCTTTCACTTTTCGTATTTCGTTGGTGTTCTGGTTTATTGGATCTTTAACATATGGACTCGGAATATAATGATTCGTTGAATATTTTTTATTGTTCTACGTATCATCCATCCATATTATGAAATATAAAATGGAACATCAATTATATATGAAGCAGGAAATAACCAGGTGGCTTAGCCCACTTGACCACTGGACTCCTCATTTGAGTGGGAGACCCAGGTTCGATTCCCTCTGAGAATGAATTGGAGTTATGGGAGTTATAAGGTGGACTGACGATTTCGTGGAATATTTGGGTGTTTGGTGTACTAACTACTAACAACTAACTTTGTCCGATCAAAATATATATATATAAGGGCCTCCACAATGGTTGGTTATGTTTGAGTTATAACTTCTAATTCCAAGTTATTACCATTGCAGGGGAGAGTTATAACTTTCTCTCTCCAGTTTTGGTTATTGCAGAGTAACCGTACTTTTTCTGCAAAATGAAGAGGAGTGGTCCACAACTTTAAATAAAAAAATAAAAAATGATAGTGAATGGTGTGCCCTAAAAAATGAGCCATAACTTTTAAATGGTTGTGGGAGTTAGTGATGTTAAGTTATTTATGTAAAAATGATGATGTGGTAGTGAGGTGGAGGAAAGAGAAGAGTTATAACTCCTCAACCAATGTGGTTGCTCTAAAGCAGGTGATCTCATTCCATCCAATTGCATAAGAAAAATTCTTCAGTGAAACAGTCTCAATTGAAATGGTCATAACACATTTGTGTTCCCTAACTATGATTCTCTATTTTATTTTGGACAAAAACTTATATGAAACGGCCTCATACATGAGACGGGATACAACATAACACAAATTACACTCACTCCTTCCAAAGTGTTAAAGCGTCAATGTTCAACTTATACTCTCATGCAAGTATGCCTCTTTATTTTGATGTTTTCATCATGTATTTACTATTTTTAATACTTAATTTAATTAATGTTATCTAGTATCATTTAAGAATCTTATCACGATCTAGAAAAATCAATAAATAGAAATAAATACGTGTCGTGTGATATATATACCCTATTTATACACGTATGGAGTAAATTTGAGCAGATTTTCTGTAAACTCTGTTGGGATTATACTGAAAAGTATGTTTTTTACTTTGTATAATCGAAACTGATTTTTCAGACTTATTTACTGAAATAAATTGTTTATCACTGATGCTTTAAATATGATTGAATGTTATATATATTTACTTCATAACTGTTCAATAATTAAATGACGTGTTACATCAGTAGTTAATTTAGTGATACCGGATCACGAAGATTAAATTAACATCCTTTGTAACTAAAAAAATACGCCATTCACGACCTAGATGGAAATGAACAACCATCGCGAAAGGTTGAGGTGTAAGGCTCGAGATTGGTTTGTCTTGACCAAGAGATTACACTAGTGCATGATCTTGTTGAATAGGACCTCTGAGGAGGATAAATTCTTCGTAATCGAACAAGGAAGAATTAGACCTCAGTGGTTCGTTGTTTCTTAACCTTCGTCCCTTAAATAGGATCACGTGGGATTGGTAACTATTGCTTTGACTTATCATGGGTAGCGAATTAGAGAGATTCAATACTTTTTATCTTGGGCAATATTATTTGGTCACATGTGATTGCTAAGATTTAATCTGAAGAATCGTGTGTGTAAGTCACGCTTGCTTGATTTGCCCCCTTGGGAGGTTCATAAGTTTTATCATACCAAATCTTGCAAGTGGAATTAGTTTCCGGTATGGATAATAATGTTGAACCGTTCCTCGACCAAGGACAAAAGATATTAATTAACGGAAAGCTATTTCAGTGGCTTGAATTAATTAATGGGCTAGATAATCTTAAACACGGGAAATAATGACCGGGAGCCATATTGACTGTAATATGGGTTAAGATGGATGGTGCAATATTAATTATGTAGTGGGATTAATTAATATTTATGGGCTTGAATTATATTGTGGCTCAATATTAGATATTCAAGATCCATTAGAAGGTCCAATCTTAATTCTCCTAAAGGCCCCCTGAGTAGCCCAACAAATAGTCCAATAACTGAAAAGGTGATTAAAATAAAATAAATATTGTTGCTTAGTTTTCCAACCAAAATTTCAAAATATATAGATATGTTGGGAGAAAGATTTTCTTTGAATTTTGTTATGGAATGAAGATATGTATTCTTGGAATACAAGATTATCTCATTAAATTCAAGAAATCTCCCACTAGCTTATTTATATAGTAAATTTCAAAAAAGATGAAAATATAGTGGGCAAGAAAGATTTTCTTGATTTTCTTGAAAAGATATTATGGAAGATATGTATTTCTTTAAATACAAGAATATCTCATAAATTCAAGAAGATCCAAATCTTGGATTCTTGCACTAAAATTTTCGAAAATCCATATTTTAGAAGAGGTGGGATTTTTGTGGAATATTTTAATTATGGGAAAAAGAATATAAGGGATATATTCAAGATTTCTTGGTGACCAAGAAAAGTCTTTTCCCACATTGAAATATCACTAAAAATTAAATTCAACCCTCTCTCCTATAAATAGGGGATGATTAGTTCATTCCCAAGTACAATTCCATGTGCTGGAAATATTAGCAAATCCACATAAGTGGTGCAACAAAGTTTATTTTTTCCTTTTGTTAATTGTTCGTGAGTATCCTTCCACCGGATTGTCGAGCAAGGGCTAAGGGAATACTTGGGAAGTCCTTTTGGTTAGTCCGTCCGACCAAAGCCACCGCCATCCCGTCCAGAGAATGCGTTCACGTAAACCCGTAGATTCCGCGACGTGTAGGTTTTACGTGGCTTTTTATATGTATGATATGTTGTTGCAATTATTATTTGAATTAATATAGGATTAATTCATGCTAGTAATAATTAATGAATTAAATTTGTATTTAAATATTCACCCCGAATAGATCTCGCAACTCATTCCCCAACAATTGGTATCGAGCCACTTGTTTAAGACTCAATTTTTAAATTGTAATTTAATTCGTGGACATTTAATTTGAAATTGGATAGTAGAATCTGTTAGATCTGTTTTGCGGTATCCAATTGTCATGGATTTTAATGTTTTATTTTGCATGCATATAAACCGTGGTTTTTTAATTCGATTAGTTCGGATTTGTTTTTGCCTCGTGAGAAAATCCACGAGTAGACTAGGATTTGTTTGATTTGATCAATGTAATAGACTAGTCTAGATCTAGGTTTATTTATTTTTTGTAAATAAATTGTAACCGGATCGAGAACGAAGAGACGAAGAATTAAAGGATGAAATCGAAACCGGTGCGTGGCGGCAGACGGCGCTGCTTGCGCACGCTTGGGCGCAGGCGAGGCCAGACGCCGAAGCGAAGCGACGATGAGGGCAGCGCTTCACGGCGCGCGCGCGCCTCGAAGCCGAGCGGCCGGGGCGGATGCCACAAAGCTCGCAGCATGGGCGCTGCGGATAATCTGTGCCGCTGAGATCTTCTAGCGAAGCCTTGCAAGACGAGATCTTGTCGCTGCCGAGAATCGCCGAACCCCCGATACCGCCGAGGCGTGTCGAGGCATTGGCGGGCCGCAACCCGCCGGCGGTCTTGCAGTCCCTCAGCGATCCCCAGCAATGGGCGGCGGATCAAGGCGTGCATCCCGGCCGCTAACTGGCGTGGCGGTTCGAGACGAAAGTATTTTTTTCGAGACGTCTGAGTGGGAGAAATTCGAGGCGTGTTTCTTCAAGATCAAGCCAAAAAAATCAAACCATGACAATTGGATAATTTGTGCCCAATATGTTTATTTTTTTTTGCTTTTGCTCGATTTATTTGTCTTTATCTTATGCTTTATTTAATTTGTTTAAATGTGTTTGCATGAGGGTTGCCAAATTGAAAAATCTCAACTTCAAAATTACTAAGTATGTTTTAAATAATTAATTGACAATTTTATTCCGGATAATAAAATTGAATTAATTTTGACCTCCATGATTTATTTATTTGTGAATTCTTTTGGAGAAATTCCCCGGACCGATTCGGCCAAAAGATAGGTTTCACATGAATGAATTCGAACGGATGATTGTGGGTTATTACTAGTGGCGATGATGACCCTCCCCACGAGGCTCGATCAAAGCGAAATAGTAATCCTCAGATTTAATCATGGTTATTACTTAGGTATAAAATTGATATGCATATACTTCCCCAAGTCCTGTCATTTTTATATTGGTCAAGTGGGAGCCAACTATTAATCTGGATATTAAAGGTTTATAAATCGTTCTTGTTTGTAACTTTCTTGAATGTGTTTAAATAATGACCCACCCCACGTGGCTTATTTAAACTGTTTTGAGATGTTGGCTGATGCATGTTCATATTTTTTTGAGATTTTAATATGATGCATGTGATCAAACCTTGTGATATATTTGTGCTTATGCATATTATTGTTTATTTCAGTTCATCATGTCGCAACCTTTTAATCCAATCGCTCAATATATTTTGAAGACAATTTGCTCACTTTGGAGAAAATTTTGTTGATTGAATCGAAAACTCACTATTGTCCTCACTACACAAAGCCATAATCGGGTTCTCGACCACACCTAAACCGGATAAACCATCGATGAGTCCACTAAAAGCAGTTAAGAAAGAGTATCTTTGACCGAGGAGGCGGTCTAACGAAATGGCTAAGTGTACCATCTTGGCTTATGTCGGATGTGTTGCAACACCAACACCGTAACGCGAGACGTTGAGACCAGCTGCGAAATCATGACTAGTCTTAAAAGCGATGTTTCAACATCGAATATGTGGCTCGTCGATCACCATGAGGACTTGCTCTCTATGAAAATGGTGGAGGAAACGCCTGTAAAGGAGCACGTTCTCGGATGATGGCTCACCTTAATAAACTTGAGGTACTTGGCGAATCGATATCGAGACCCAAATCGAATTCGTGCTCCATTCTCTGCCGAAAAGCTTTGAACAATTCAGGTTGAACTACCGGATGAATAATCGAAGTTCTCGATGCCCGATCACCAAGCAAGCTTTAGTCTCGGCGGAGAGGCGATATTCAAGGCGAAAAAAGCCAAGCCTTGGTAGCAAACGGACCTTCTTCTTCTTCTACACCAAGGGGTGGTAAGAACAAGAAAAGGAACAAAGGCCACAAAGCAAGTGAACTCAAGTGTTGCCAATGGCAAAGATAAGGTGAAGAAGGGTGGTGGAGTGAACAAGCCCGGTAAGGGAAGTGCTTCAACCTGCAAAGAGAAAGGACATTGGAGGTCACTGTTCCGCACCTAAGAGGGATGGAAAGAAAGGTAATTCTCACGCACTAGTTGTTGAAACTTGTTTAGCGGCGTATGCCTCCCATTTTGTGGGTGGTGGATCACGGGATCCACTAATCACGTTTGTTTCACATTCTGAGGGGTTCAAGCGGACCCGACAACTTAGTGGGAGTGAGGTCCTCATCACACCGGGCGATCTTCTGAGTGGCGGTGAAGCGATGGGAGAAGAAGTGCACCGTCTTATGAAGACAGTGCTTTAATTTTTGAGATATTCTTTACGTTCCGGATTTTTAGAAAGAATTCATTTTCAGTTTCTAAACTTTTATGATGGATATTTTGGTTACTTTTTTAATAAAAGTTGTTACCATTTTTTTGATAAATTTATCTGTCATGGAACGTTGTTGAATGATCTCTATACAATTAATTGTGCACACCACTCACGAAATGTATCCTATAACACATCAACTGTTTCCGAGAAAAGAAAACGTTCATCAGACGTGAACGAGACACTTCTTTGACATCTAAGATTAGGGTCATATAAATCCAAAGAGGATCCAAAGGTTGGTGAGAGACGGTTCACTAGGGTTTTCTCCAAGTTGAAACCGATTCCAACCCGCGAATCATGTTTGGAGAGTAATATGACCGAGAGGGCATTTGGAGCCAAGGGGAATAGGACCAAAGAATTGTTAGAGATCGTTTACACAGATGTGCGTAGTTCAATGTCAACCAAAGCAAGAGGAGGTTATGAGTAATTTTATTGATGATTACTCAAGGTACATTTTCCTTATGAAGCATGAATCTGAGACCTTTGAGAAATTCTAAAGAATTTAAGGCTCAAGCAGAGAATCATATGGAAAAATGTATCAAGTCTCTACTATCTGATCGTAGAGGCGAATACCTCAGCGATGAGTTTTTGAACTAACTTATCTGATGAAGGGATTGTATCCCAGCTCACCGCACCCGGAACCCCTCAACAAAACGGGGTTTGCAGAGCAAAGCAACATAATTCTTTTGGAAATGGTTAGATCAATGATGAGTTATACGGATCTTCCCGAGTCGTTCTGGGGTCATACCTTGGAAAACAGTGACTTACATTCTGAACTTGGTGCTATCCAAATCGGTTCCCAAAACTGCCAAAGAATTGTGGACCGGGCGCAAGCCTAGTATGAGACACATGAGAACTTTGGGGTGTCCGACCTACATGTTGGACAAGGAAGCCGGTAAGTTGGATCCTCGATCGAATTAAAAATTTTGTTTTGTAGGATACCCCGAGGGAACAAAAGGGTGTATGTTCTATAGTTCCGAAGATCAAAAGGTGGTAATAAGCACCCACTTTAGATTTTGGAAGAAGACTATATGAACCAAAGAAAACCCATAAGTGAGATTACCTTAAATGAGCTTAGAGGACAAACCTCGGTCTTGATCATGACTAGATGATATACCAAACGATCGTTTTCTGGCAACCGAGCCTCGTTATAGTGGGAGGGTTGTTAGACGGCCCGAGAGATTCATGGGAATAGGAGAGTCCTCGGACTTGATTCCCTAATCGCACCCATGGACATATGATGAGGCACTCCAAGATAAGGATCACGCAGCTTGGCAAAAAAAAGAATGAAAGCCGAAGTGGGTTCTATGTTTCATAATAGAATGTGGGAGCTAGTCGAACCACTTAATGGGGTCAAACCCATTAGATGCAAGTGGGTATATAAGAGGAAAAGAGGATCGGACGGGAAGGTTGAAACCTTTTAAAGCAAGACTAATGACGAAAGGTTACACTAAAAAAGAAATGGATCGATTATGAGGAAACTTTTTTCGCCCGTAGCCATGCTTAAGTCCATCCGTATTCTCTTATCGATTGCTGCGCATTTCGACTTTAAAATCTGGCAAATAGATGTCAAGACAGCTTTCCTTAATGGAAGTCTTGATAAAGAGATCTATATGCAACAACCCCAAGGTTTCATTGAAACAGGCCAAGAACATCTTGTTTATATGCTCAAGAAGTCCATTTACGGATTCAAACAGGCATCCAGAGCTTGGAACCAATGTTTTGATCATGTTGTAAAGTCTTATGAGTTTGATCAAAACGAGTTTGAAAGTTGTGTGTATAAAAAGTGTGTCGGAACTGCATTGGTATTCTTAGTACTATACGTAGATAACATTGTGATCATCGGGAACGATGTGAAGGTGTGATCAGACGTAAGGGCATGGTTTTCAAAACAGTTTGATATGAAAGACTTAGGGAAAACCGGACATATCCTTAGGATCAAGATAACTCGAGATCGCCAGAAAAGGATGATGGGGTTATTTCAAGTTTCATACATAGACGCTGGTTTTGAAACGATTCAGCATGCAAGATTCCAAGAAAGGATTCGTACCTTTCAGACTTGGAATCCATCTATCCAAGAAAATGTCCCCTAAGACGAAAAGGAGATAGATGACATGAAAGGTATTCCTTGTGCTTCTACCGTCGAAAACCTTATGTATGCATTCTTTGTATGCGAGACCGGATATCGCTTTGCTGCCGTAGGCATGGTAGCAAGATATCAAAAGTAACCCAGGAAAAGCGCGTTGGACGACGATTAAAAACATTCGAAGTGTCCGAAAAGAACTTCGGGATAGAATGTTGATTTATCGATCGATACTCCAATTCCCATCCGGCTACTCGACTCGGATTTCCAATCAAATATAGATTCGAAAATTATCCGCCTCGATTAGTGTGTTTCCATTTGGGAAGTGTAGCCATCAAATGGACGAGTGTGAAAGCAAATGCATCACCGACTCAACCATGGGACTCGGGTAAGTAGGCTGCTTGTGAAGCGAAAGAACCGATTGGGCTCTAGATCTTCTTAGTGGACTTGGATGGTGTTCTCAATTTGTCTAGCAATATCTGCTAGGGGCGGTTGCAAATTCAAGAGAACCAAGAGTCCACGAGTCAAACAAAACACATTAAAGGAAAGATATCTTATCGAGAAATCGTTAAGAGATGAGATATAGATGTGGCTAAGATAGAGTCCGAGAGGACGACCTAGCGATCCATTCACAAAGCGTCTGCCTCTGAATACATTCGAGACATGTGAGTGGAATGGGTGTCAAGACCGTTTGCCAATCTGCTTTGAGTATAAGTGGGAGAAATTATTAGGTTAGTGTGTAGGTGACATTAGATGTCACGGACTACTCGAGACGTGTTGTAGTATACTTAAAAGGACTTTGAGTATAAGTGGGAGATTGTTGGGATTATCTTTGAAAAGTATGTTTTTTACTTTGTATAATCGAAACCGATTTTTTCGAGACTTATTTATTGAAATAAATTGTTTATCAATGATGCTTTAAATATGATTGAATGTTATATATATTTCTTTGCATAACTGTTCAATAATTAAATGCGTGTTACATCAGTAGTTAATTTAGTGATACCGATCACGAAGATTAAATTAACGATCCTTGTAACTAAAAAAAGACGCCATTCACGACCTAGATGGAAATGAACAACCATCGCGAAAGGTTGAGGTGTAAGGCTCAGATTGGTTTGTCTTGACCAAGAGATTACACTAGTGCATGATGATCTTGTTGAATAGGACCTCTGAGGAGGATAAATTCTTGAGAATCGAACAAGGAAGAATTAGACCTCAGTGGTTCGTTGTTTCTTAACCTTCGTCCCTTAAATAGGATCACGTGGGATTGGTAACTATTGCTTTGACTTATCATGGGTAGCGAATTAGAGAGATTCAATACTTTTTATCTTGGGCAATATTATTGGTCACATGTGATTGCTAAGATTTAATCTGAAGAATCGTGTGTAAAAATGCGCTTGCTTGATTTGCCCCTTGGGAGGTTCATAAGTTTTATCATACCAAATCTTGCAAGTGGAATTAGTTTCCATATTGATAATAATGTTGAACCGTTCCTCGACCAAGGACAAAAGATATTAATTAACGGAAAGCTATTTCATTGGCTTGAATTAATTAATGGGCTAGATAATCTTAAACACGGGAAATAATGACCAGAGCCATATTGATTGTAATATGGGTTAAGATGGATGGTCTTGATATTAATTATGTAGTGGGATTAATTAATATTTATGGGCTTGAATTATATTGTGGCTCAATATTAGATATTCAAGATCCATTAGAAGGTTCAATCTTAATTCTCCTAAAAGGCCCCCGAGTAAATTCCAACAAATAGTCAATAACCTAAAAAAGTGATTAAAATAAAATAAATATTGTTGCTTAGTTTTCCAACCAAAATTTCGAAATATATAGATATGTTGGGAGAAAGATTTTCTTTGAATTTTGTTATGGAATGAAGATATGTATTCTTGGAATACAAGATTATCTCATTAAATTCAAGAAATCTCCCACTAGCTTATTTATATAGTAAATTTCGAAAAAGATGAAAATATAGTGGGCAAGAAAGATTTTCTTGATTTTCTTGAAAAAATATTATGGAAGATATGTATTTCTTGAAATACAAGAATATCTCATAAATTCAAGAAGATCCAAATCATGTATAAAAGACAATTCCACTTTAATTATATTTGACTAAGACTTGTATACATCCAGGTGCACCGTGCACTCACAGTACATTTTAGAATTATGCAACTTGTTATATTGAAAAGTACAACTTATTTATATTGAATAGTGCTATTATTAATATAAAAAAATAGTTGTACAATTTTAAAATGCACTATATGAGCACGACACAACTAGGTGTACATGAGACCTCTCATTATATTTAAACCTATTTTGATTTAAAAACCGTGTCATATTTATAAAAGCGATTTCATAAATTTTTGTCCAAATGTCATTATATGAAAATAAAACAAGATAATTTTGCTCCTAATTTAGGAACTAATTAAACTTTTTTACCAGCTGACATCATGTAAAACAATTAAGAAAAGTGCAAAATTAGAAAATGTCATATAAACTGAGTTCTACCGACCCTGTGGTCACGCACAAAATACCGGGTAAATTCGGTAACAACATTGTAACCAACACGTGTCGTGCGTTCAGTGGGTAGCTAGCAAGTTCCTTTCCACTTGGCTGTCAGATCTGCGTAACGGAGAGTCGAATAACGCCGTGTGCCCCCGTTAACGGAGTTTGTATTTGTGATATGGGATTGTATTTGTAAAATGGGGTTGAAATAACAAATTATCTCTTACCTCAAATAGATCTAATAAATTTTTTATCGTTAATTTAGTTTTAATAACTTTGATAGTATTAAATTTTAGTTTTAAATCGATTGAAATAACATTATTTTATCATTTCAATTTGTGGCTTTCCTGTTGAAGTTGTCATTAGACTATCACGTGTATTTTTTTTTTCAACAGCTTGAATTTTGGGCATATAATAAAAAAAATTTAAAATAGAATTGACGACAAGAATTAATCAAATACACGTAACAGTACATGTGGAAGTTCAGTCACAATATCCGCTGAAAAGTCTCAAATTAAAACGACAAAATGACGTTGTTTCGATTAATTTGAGACTAAAATTGAACATTGTCAAAATTATTGAAACTAAATCAACAAATAAATTTATGAGACTTAAATTATAAGACCATTTGTGATCAAATCTCCGTAAAACGTAGGGTGGGTCTCACGTACACCCACCTGCACCATGTATTCATTGTGTATTTTAGAATCGTGCGATTTGTTAAATTGAAAACTGCAATTTATTTACACTAAATTGTGCAATTATTTTTCCATATTAATAATTGTACAATTTAATATAAATAAATTATACTTTTTAATATAATAAATTACACGATTCTAAAATACACTATGAATTGCAGGATTCTCTTAAATACATACAATGCCCAATCTAAAACGTAAGGTGCCAAAATAACAAAATACATACAATGCCTAGTCTAAAACGTAAGGTGCCAAAATAACAAAATACATACAATGCCTGGTCTAAAACGTAAGGTGCCAAAATAACAAAGTACTCCTCAAAACCCAATCTGGACGAAATTCCATGCCCATAAGCATCTCTTTCATCATCATCATAACCCCCACTCTTTCTCTCTCTACAAAAACAACTTTTTGTAACAGAAAAAGCGCAGCATAAAAGCAGATCACTCCGCCACCACACCACACTCGGTAATTCGTACATGCATAGAGAGAGAAGAATATATAGAATCGTAGGATTTCAGTGATCTCTCAAATTTCAGTGAAAATTGTTACGAATTGAAGAAGTTGAGCAAATTCGTGTGATGGAACGGACGGCGAAGATCGGGGCGGCGGCGGCGGTGGGGAGGAAGAGAAAAGTATGCGTCGGAGAATCGGAGATTTCTACATCGGAGATTCAGCTGAAAAATCGACGATTAACGACGACGACGGAGAATTCAGCTTCGATTTCGCAGAGTTCGGGGAATTTTTCGTGTGAGACTGCTACGGTGTCGTGTTGCTCAAGTAATGGATCGAGTGAGGTGACGAAGGAAACTTCCAAGTTTGTAGATCTGGAGGTATTTATTACGAATTCTGATTTGATAAAAAAATGTCGTGCTATTTAATTCCGATCGGAGTCTCGCAGATGGCGGAAATGGATTAATTTCGCTTCTGTACTGCTTTAATTGTAGGCAATTGAGATGATTTAATGTTTGAATTTTTGAATTCCTTTTTTCAGGATGATAATGAGGTAACCGTCGAGTTTTTCGCAACGTCGCCTGGTGGTGATTCGTTCGATTGTAGAGAGAGGTAAAAACGTTTCTTCAATTCAAAATTTTGAATCTCCATCGTGCGAAACAGTAATTGTTAACGGTTATAAATTCTCACACACACGCACGAATTCTCCCCTCTCTCTCTTTCTCAATTCCGGCAATGAATTCCGATAGTGATCTTCCTTCGAATTTTGACAGAAGAGAAACGACGCCGTTGCGGGAGGCTGAAGCTGACTCCGGCGAGCTGGAGTCCACGGCGGCTCGGCCACACACGGCGGCGAAAACGCCGTCGGAAGCTGAACTGGAGGAATTCTTCTCCGTCGCTGAAAAGAATATCCAGAAAAAATTCATCGAAAAGTAAGTTGCACTTTCTCTCTCTCTAGCTCTCGCATCAATAGTTTGTACCATAATTCGGTACATTATACTGAATTGTGCATGTTCATACCAAAAATGAAGGTACAACTACGACATAGCCAAGGATCAACCACTGGAAGGCCGTTACGAGTGGGTTAAAATTCAAATTAAGCCATAGAGAAGATGATCCTGCAATTATGTACAGTTAGCTGTTCTCACTGTTTCTATATATCTTCAATCTTATTCCGCAACTGTTGCAACCGTAGAGAAGCGAACTGGGGAGGAAGAATTTTTCAATTTATAGTAAGGTAAATTAAATTAATGGACCCGTTTATGGAAAAAAGATTGAAGAAGAATAAAAACTGAAAGTAATTATCTTAATTTGTTCAGCTTAATTCTTTTTTTCCATATCTGCAGTATCACTGGACTGCAATTCGGTGATGCTTGTGACACTCCCATAACTGTAAAGACAGTTATGTCTATTCTTTTCCATTTTTTACCATCTCTTGATATGGAATTTCCTGCAACTTATTTACTGTGTTACCTGATTTGTAAGTGATTTTTACTTGTTCACAATTCACAAGAATATGGAGTACCATTCTACAACAGTGAGTAGGCACATTCACATAAGAATATGATTCATAGTTTGAAATTGATATCACAAATTAATACTATTACATTTATCAAAATACTATTACACTTATAAATTGAGATTATAGTATTAAATGTTACAGGTACTAGTTTATAAGAGTAGCGGTATCAGTTTATAAATGTAATGGTATGAGTTTTATACGATGAACAAGTTTCACTTAAGCGTTTGTGGAGTATATATGTATATGTGTGTGTATTTTGTATCATTGGAATAGATCGGAATATACCTTAGAGTGAAGTAAAAGAGTGTATGTATGGTACAATTGAGAATTCCATGGAAGAATAGAGCTTGCCGTGTAAGCAACGGGCACGTGTTGAAAATTCACGAAAGCTGTTCTAAGTCTGACCCCATGTGGCTCTGGTGAGCCTATGTGTGATTTTTTTTTCCTGCTAATTTTCAATTCCCCTAGCCATTTGAAACTAATAGGTTGGAATTATTACTTGCTTTATCCTGTAGTTTTATTACCACATTTTGTAAGATAATATATGCAAAAGTTATAGTAGTACTGTTCAATTGAACAAGTAATACTATTAAACCTCTCAAGGGTTGACCTAGGGAAACTGATCCCATATTGCACAGCACGGTGCTGCGCTGTGCAGTACAGTAGGGGATCCACTTTCGATGACCTAATGGTATATGCTTGAAATTTAGAAGTATGATAATTTCTAAATCTAATGTTTGAAACTCATAAGGGTGCACGGTAAGTTCCGATCTCGCGAATTAGTTATATTATGTAAATATAATTATAACTGACCAATCAATATCTTTTAATAAATAAACTAATATCAATAAAAAATATAGCTGAGTCGCACAGTGCAATTGGTGAATATAAAATATTTGTCATTTGCTATGTACTTTTCAAGCTATTCAGTATTCGATTCGAGATCATCAATAAAAATTCGTTTGTGTTCGATTCGAATAAAACCAAATGAACTCGAATTTCTTTTACATTTGGTAAAGTGTGAAGGCATGCAGGTCAGCTCGAGCCGATAAGTAAAAAGAAACAAGTTTAAATGACAAATTACGTGTTTGGTTCGACTAAATCTTAATTTAAATAATTATCGTGCGTTCGACTCGACTCGACTCGATGGGGGGCCCCGAAGGGGGTGTATTTTCACAAAGTGAAGGGAACAAGAGAGGGTGGTATGGTTAGTAGTGGTCCATATATAAATTTCTTCTCATAGTAAATTGGTGCAAGAACACAGAAGAAAAACAAGGTGACAAAAGGTGGTAGGCCAACCCCTCTTGCTGTATACGGCTATAGAGAAATAGGCCCTCCTCCAACTATATATTTTGATTCCCTATGTTTTTTCACTTTTGAGTGCCCATTATTACCTGCTTTTCAATACAATTACATACAATATATATTTCGCATATTCTCCCTCCCCTTATCAATGCTTTTGTCAATAAAAGCCAAGCAGAAAGGGGTTATTTTTATATATTTTTTACGCCCCTAAGTATTTAAAATATCAATGTCGTTTTCCTGCAATTTATTAGTACTTTTTTTTATTTTTAATTATATTCTATTCACATGTAAATTAGTCTTCGTTCCTTTATTACACTTTCGACTATCGTTTTTTTCAGTTCATTTGTCTTGTAAATCATGGTTTCTAGTCTACTATACATATGAATTATAGGCGAGAGAGAAGTAGAGTTAGAGAAAATAGGTGGGGTGTGGTGAAAAAAAGCTTCCGACGTCCATGTAATTTTGCCAAATTTATAGGTGAGAAGTGATGGTATTTTCTTATTTGAGTTGGTATGCGGTAGGGGTTCCCTACCCTTTACATACCTAGGGATTAAAGTCGGTATGAACCATAGATTAGTGGCAGAGTGGTCCGATCTTATCCAGAAAATCAGGAATCGTCTTAGAAGATGGAGGGACTGTAAAGTCTCATTAGGCGGAAGAATCATCTTGTTGAACATGGTACTATCGGCTCTACCTACCTACTACATTTCCTTTTACCATATACCTAAGAAAATACTGTGTGAAATTGTTAAAATTCAAAGAAATTTCCTTGGGGTGGGGGGGGGGGGTGGGGCGGAGAGTGCTTCTAAAATTGCTTGGGTTGAGTGGAGTGTCTTGTGTAATCCTAAAACCAAAGGGGGGCTGGGGGTGAGGGACTTGGGGTGTTTTAATAAGGCTCTTATCGTGAAGTGGATGTGGAGGTTTTTTGAGGGAGAGGAATTGCTTGTGGGCGAGAATTGTGGAATCAAAATATGGGGTTGAGTGGGGGAGGGAGTCGGGGGAAGCTAGTATGAGTGGGAGAGGGAGGTGGTCCGGGTGGTGGAAGGATGTGGTGAGGTACACTGTTGGCGAACGAGGGGGATGGTTTAAGGGTAGATTAGAGAGGGTGGTGGGGATGGGAAAGAAATTCGTTTTTGGGATGAGTGTTGGGTGGGTGAGGAGCCTTTGAAGTTAAAATTTCCGAGGCTTTATCATCTCAACCTTGACAAAGAGGGGCTTGTGGGGGAAATGGGATCTTGGGAAGAGGGAGTATGGGGGTGGAAGTTGAAATGGAGAAGAGCTTTGTTTGATCGAGATGTGGATTCTCTTAATACACTTTTATCTTTGATTAACAGGTCACAACCGAGGATTGATTATCGAGATTCATGGAGATGGACGGGATCTCCTAGAGCTCCGAGAAATCAATCGATTGGGCGAGGAAAAGGAAGCTGGCTTCAAACTATTGTGGAACAAAATCTCTCCACTTAAGGTTATTGCTCACTCTTGGAGAGTCCTTTGGGATCGACTTCCAACTTTGACAAACCTTCATAGGAGGAATGTCCTTAATTTAAATCAAGACTTGAAGTGTGCACTATGTGGTGAGGAGGAGGAATCCGGAAGACACATTTTGTTCGAATGTCGAGGTGCTCATGAGGTATGGATGAAATGTTTTAGTTGGCTTGGAGTTTCAACTGTCTTGCATTCCTATTCTTTTTCGAGTATCATTGCTCAAAGTCGTTTACTCAAAGGGAAGATGGGGAGACATATGACAATTGCAATTTGGCAATGTGTGGTTTGGCTAATTTGGAAAGGGAGGAATGCGCTTTTATTTGAGGGGGTCGCGTTGTCTGTTGATAAAATTGTACATGAATTAAAATCTAGACTTTTGAGTTGGTTCTGCGTTAAAAGTTTAGTTCTGGACTGTTTTTCGTTTAATGACTGGATTACACACCCTAGAGTAGTTTTAGGTTGTTAATATCTGTGCTCTGTATATTCTGAGATTTGTCTGTATTTTTGCTTTCGTTTTGAATAAAATTTTCTTTACCGATCAAAAAAATAATAATTTGTGATTCAAACTCAAAAAAGAGATAATGTAAACCTAAGTTCACATAGATCTATTCCAAAAAAAGTAATGATTAGATCAATATTCTTCCACAAATCACCACCAAAATTAAGTATAAATTTGTTAAATGAACAAACACTGAAACAATTCGTTCATGAGGGATATGAATTCGTGGAGGCCAATCATTATGGTCAGAATTGTAATTTCTGAGCAATTTTTTTTAAAGGAAATACTTAACCAGCTCCACGAAAATAGTTATAATTTTATTTTGTATCCCAAATTATATTATTTTCTATATTATAAGTGTGTAAAATGTTCAAAATACTCAATTCAATGACCACAATTTATAGTCATTGTCATTTTCTAATAAAACATAGTGCTCTAAACATTACTATGTTTGCAGGGGTTGGAGATTTTCTTTTTTTCTTTTTGGTTTCAATACTCCTTCGTTGCAAAAGATTTAACACACTTTTTTTTTGGTCTGTCCCATAAGACTTTGCACACCAAAAAAATAAACACATTTTTCTCAATTTATAACCTTACAATACACACTTATTGTCCTTTTTACATCTCCTCATAAAATATAAAACAAGTATTTTTAATCTCTGTGCCGAAAAGTTGGCGCAGAGTCTTCCGAAATGGAGGGAGTACAATTTTCTTTGAATATTTTGTCTTCCCAATTAACAATTGGGATTTAAGTTATGCAAGGAATATTGGAAGGTAGTGGAGGTAAATTAAAATAGAGTGAATTAAGAAGAAGCATTGAGATTTGGGAGGAGAAGTATGTCTTGATCACATGTATGAGAGTGAGTGATAATAATGATTAGGAAATGCAAGAGAAAGAGGAAGCACGTGCCCCAGATTCGGGGTTTTTTTTTTTACTTGATTCGGGTGGTAGGATGTAATTATGACAACTAATTATGCCCATTACTTATTATTTGGAGATTTAAATTTAGAGATCTCATCTATGTCAAAAGATAACTAAGCTTTTTTTTTTTTTAAACCATATCCCAATTCCTTCCTCAAATAAAAAATATTGCGTAAAATTTGTTCATGGTGAAACTGGTTTTTGCTTATTTTTTTCACATGTTTCGTTAAGTTTTATTATCTGTTTTCACTAAATAATATCATATGCTTTTCACTAAATCATATTAGTTGTTTTCAGTGAATGTATCCTCTATTTTCGTTATAATTCTTTACTATGAAAACAACTATTACGGTTTCTTGAAACATGTGAAATACGGTTAAAATATTAATGTTACCGTGAACAAGTTTTTCAGGATGCTTACCTCGTTTGAATTATATCAGCTAGCTATGGGTTTAAAAATAACAAATTATGTGCGGCAAAACTTAAAGTTCAGTTCACGTTTTGATATCACAAAAAGTACGTGTAAAAAGTATTAAATTATTTGATTTCAAAATAATACAATTTTAATTTTTATCTAGTTCGTACCATACTACTTTAGTATCCGCGTATTACGCGGTTCTTTAATTATAAAATGTAGTATTCATAATATATAATATATTTAATAATAAAAATATATAATTATGTGCATAAATGCACTAAACATGAATTGAATTTTTAGGGTGAATATTAGTATAATTGCTTAAACAGTTATTGGAATAAAATTACTGTGTCAAATTCTACCTATTTTGTAATTGATTCACGAATTTTTAATTTAAATTTGTGTATTTTTTTTTAGTAAAAAGAATCGAGAATTGAAGAAGAAAGAGTTTGCAAATCACTTATAGAATGAGAGAGGAAAAAAAGAATTGTGCTTGGTATATAAATATTACCGAAAAAGTGTTTTTAAAAATCATGTGTGATGCACATGTATAAAATCGGGAGAAGATCATTGGGCTTGAAAAATTAGTTCGGTGGTTTAAGTTTAATAAAATAATATATAGCTTGTATAGTATAATGCAACAAAAAATAGTTAGGTGGTTTAGGTATAATTTTTGTGATAATTTAGTAGGTTTAATGCAATTAGATATAAATATGGTGTAAGATGTGCAAGGTTCAAACCTTAATTATTGCAATTTTTTTTAATTAAACTACATATTAAAATGCTACATGTATACAATATATTAACTAAAAACCAATAAAAAAATGACACATCAATTTAATAAAATATGATAACTCATCTAAATTTACCTCAAAATAGTACTTCATTTAAATTAATCACAAAATGACACATCATCAAAATGACAGTAGAGTTCAAAATTCTTGCATGTGTTCCCTCTTGCCGTTTTACAGATGTGAACGTTCCATGCATAAAATGTATCTTTCTTGATATGTGTGAGCTTATCTAAAAGAAATTCCCATCTTGCATTGAAATTGTTTCCAAAATTGAAAGTAAAAGGTAGTATCAATTTTTGTAATGCAAAGTACCAACTAAAATAATTAAGTTAATATATTATTTTGGTAAAATTTATGACCATGTGCCCCGAATGCTTACTTACTATCAATATAATAAAAATAATCTGACTTGTACAACAAGCGTATCATGCAATTTAAATATATTTTTTAAAAAATTAATTTATTTTTAAATATGTATAAAATACATAGAACATTTTAGAAAAAAAAAATTCACTTCAATTACACAATACACTTGATCTCAAAAAATTACATAATAATAATAATAATAATAATAATAATAATAATAATAATAATAATAATAATAATAAAAAATGCATGATTTAACTATTAATTTGCATGGAGTGAATTCGAAAAAAAATGTATGATTAATATAAAGTAATTTTACCATAAGACTGATTACAACTATCAATTCATAATAAAATAGTTAGTATATTTTAATAAAATAATTAATATTAATAAATTATGATATTTTATGGAATAACCATTGTATGGTGAAACTACTCTTTATATAACTACTCTATATTATGTGCACCATGTCAACCGTATATTACTATTACTTTGTTCATTCTCACTAACTAGATTTAAAGTACCTTTCTTGATTAATTAATGGATTTTTTCCGGATTTCACAAATATCTTTATACTAAAATAGTTTCACTTAGATAGTGTTGAATAAATGAAAACAGGTTGTTCTAGATTATTGTAAATTAGATGAAAAAGAGTGAAATATAAGTGAAAAATCATAAGCATCTTCCTCACATGGATTTTGTCCCCCTTTCCAACTAAAAAGTAAATTGTTTGGATTAAAATAGAAGATTTCCTCACATGGAATATGAATGTGGATTTTTAGGATCCCAATGACAGTTTGAGTTAGTAAATAATACCAAGTAAACTCTTTAATTAATGTGATTCAAATATTTAATAGACTTGTATCCAATAGTGGAAATTAGCGGCAAACAGAGCTTTGGACTTTTGAAGGGTTTAGAAGTATTTTTATGGCAAAGCCTGGTTCTATAATTATTATTATTCATTTCACTCTACGCAAGCATTCCAATTGGATCTCTCAATTATTATTTTATCTATTTTACGCCCTTTTTCAATGTGTGTAGTACTAATCAATCCCACTACAACACGTGGATACTATCTTGGATTCACAATAAAAGGTGTGCATTTCATTTTTAAATGAAAGTTATACGACCTAGGCCCCATTTGTTGAACTACAAAATTTGTAGAAATAATAGTTTTATGACTATTTTAATAAGAAGAAATGCTATAAAGATGATTGGTTGAAATTATTAAAAAGAGTATGTTAAATGTTATATGTTGATTGATAGAAAAAGTTAAAAGTGATATAAAATATTAAAAAAATAATTAACATGTGAAAATTACCAATTTATCCTTCTCCTCTCCCAATTTCTTCAATTCTGCGTTTCACCATTTTCGGATTTCTACAATCATTTGCATCAAATTTCTTCCATAATATTACAATATTCATATATATTTATATATATCATATATACACGATTGTGAACAAAGCCAATTTGAAAGGAATTCTTTATAGGGGTTTTGCATCAAGAGAAAGAGGGGAAAACAGGCAAGCAGAGCAAAGCAGCCATGGTGAGCACGAAAGTTCAGTGGATCATGACCAAGTTTTTGGTTACAAACTTACAAACCCAATTCCCAAATCGCGCAGCTTTTCTATGTTACAATGTCTAAAATAATTAATGAAAATTTCAGGAACAAAGAGATCAAAACCCAAAATTCATACGGTATTAGTTTTGTGATCAAAACCGAAAATTGATCCAAAATCGCAAAGTTGAGTTACGATCTTACTGAAATCTTGAGTTTTCTGCTGCGATTCATCTCTATTTTGATTTAAAGAAATCGAATTCTTCCTTTCTGAGTTTTATACTCACTGTTATCGGCCCTAATTTTCTGGTGAATGGTGAAGATAAGGGTAAATTTGTGAAGAAGTAGATAAAAAATGATGAATGGTGGCAAGTGAATTTGTGAAGAAGAAGGTGAAAAATTTTGGGTTTTCGGATTTGTGAAGAAGAAGGTGAAGAATTTGTGAAGAATTTTGAGCAAGTAAAAAATGGTGAAGAACAATGAAGATAAGGATAAATTTGTAATTTTGGAACACAAAAAACACTGTAGAAGTCATTTAATTATAATACCACCTTTGAGGTGGTATTAAATAAAGAGAAGTGAACAGTGATTCGGGGGTTAAGGAAGGGCGGGCTGGTTGTTTGGGACCGGACCAGACGTTTTCTTTTGTGGGCTACCAATCAATTTGCTAATTTAGTAGATCAGACCTTTTAGGGATTATAAACCCCTACTAATCGGGGCCTTAAAGTTTGGGGTGGAACCCAAAATGATCTCATAATTTTTAATTTTTTTAAAATAGTCTCAGAAAAGTTTAATATAAAAAATTAATCTTAAATTTATGTGAATTGTAC
Source organism: Stenogyne calaminthoides (assembly GCA_037126765.1). NCBI lineage: Eukaryota > Viridiplantae > Streptophyta > Magnoliopsida > Lamiales > Lamiaceae > Stenogyne > Stenogyne calaminthoides. The sequence continues at coordinate 2,725,788 of JBBCBC010000031.1, read as the reverse complement.
TATTTTCATCCTAATTTGCCGTAATTAACGAAAAGATGTTGTTTTTCGTCATGGCCTTACATGATTCAATTTAATGATTTTTCGGCTGAAATGCATGATCAAAAATCACATCGCTTTGTCAAAATCAACGAATTTGAGATGGAAATAATAAATTCGTAAAAAATTGAAATCAATTTCGTATATCAAATTATTTTGAGACTATTTTTAAAAAGTAAAAAATGAGACTATTTTAGATTTCATGTCTTTAAAGTTTGCACATTCTTGTGATATTTGTTAGAAATTAATTTAGAATTAATGACTCTCCACTACAAAGTTTCTAACAAAAAGACTCTAAGGTACAAAGTATATTTAAAGTGGCTCTAAGATACAATTTGTACAAAAAATACCTCTTATCTCATTTTTGTATGTATTCATAATTTTATTTTTTTGTTTTGACCAAGTAAACATTTTGAGAAAGTATATATTATTTTGGGAAAGTGCAGATTCCAAATACAAATTTTATAAAATCAGAAATTTAAATTAAATTATATAAAAAATTGTAACTAATAAAAAGTGAAATAAAAAAGATGAAAGTGCAGTATATTAAAAAAACCGCACAAAAAAATTGGCTTAGTAGTGCAGAAAATTAAAAAAATTGCACTCCAAAATGCGTCAAAAGTGCAGAAAATGTGTCAGAAGTGCAGAAAACGTGTCAGAAGTGCAGGAAACGTGTCAGAAGTGCAAAAAATGGACAGAAGGGCAAAAAATGGACTGAAGGGCACCTTAGACTTTTTAACTATATTTTTGTACCTTAGAATCAAAATAAAATTACTTTATACCTTATAATCACTTACGGAGTGACTTTGTACCTTAAAGTCACTCCCCCATTAATTTATCTTCTCATATGAGATTTAATCCACACATTTGTTTTATATAAATTTGACAAAAGTTAGATATTTCCTTCTTAGAATATAGTGCTTGCTGAAATTCACTAACAAGGTAAGATAATTTTTTGAGTAATATTTTGATACACCAGTTGTATTGTGCAATTGCGATAACAAACTATTAATATTGAGTGAAAATGGTTGATACTAATTAATTAATATTTTTTAATAAATAAATATTATCAATTAAAAAAATACGTGACTTTTTTCGCAATGCAATTAGTGTCTAGAGGTATTTTGCAATAAATTAATTCATATTTTTTATCAATAAAATCTCCACCATAAGATGATTGCAAATCTGAATAACCTATTTATTATTCACAAAAGTTTCTATGAACCAGGGTCACGAAACTATCTTTTTTTTTCCAAAGTATCACTGTTTAATATATAAAGTATTATTGTTTAATATATGAAGTGTCACTATTTGATTTTGAAAAAGACAACACATAAGATCAAATATTATTTAAATCGTGATACTTCATATTTAAATGGTAACACTTCGTATACTAAATAATAATACTTAAAAATAAGAATTTATGTGAACTCGGGTACACAAGAGACCTATAATATTGTGCTCACTCAACATTGACTTACAATGTTCAAATAAGAAATAAACTAAATTAAATTAGATTGATTTACTTTGAGTCCAGTAATCTAGGATGAAGATGTAATAGTTAATTTACAAAACTACGAACTCTTACAAAGAAGCACTAACAACTATTACTAAGCAGAGAATGTAGGATCACTAACCAACAAGAAGTACAAGATATGAAGGATGACTGACAACAAGAAGAAAATTGATGTAGAAACAGTTTTAGAGTAAATGCAAGAGCAATAAGAACAAAAATTTAATATGTAGATGAGTTAAGAGACCTCCATGTATATTAAAAGAGTAGGTTCCCATTTCATCGTGAAATTGATTCCATATTCCTTTAATTATTACAATTAATATCTTTTTATAATATAAGTTTATCCTTCAGTTATATACTAATATTCTTGTTGTAATTTTTTTTTAATAACTCAGTATTCTGCCCAAAAATCTATTAATAAACTGATCTATCTTAAGAGTTGATCGCACCTAAGGGATTTCGAACCTGAGACCTAGAGAGGAGGAGTTTGAATCACAAATGGTCTCATAACTTTGGCCTCAAATAGATTTAGTCCAATAAGTTTTTTTGTCACCGATTTAATCCCAATAACTTTGACAATGTCCAATTTTAGTCCCAAATCGGCCGAAACAACGTCGATTTGCCATTTTTATTTGGGGCTTTTCAGCGGATGTTGTGACTTAACTACCACGTGTATTGTCACGTGTAATTTTAAGTGTGTTTGACTAATTATTGTCGTGAATTCTGTTTTAATTTTAAGTTTAAAATTTTAATTATATATACCTGAAATTCCAGCTGTTAAAAAAAAAAATACACGTGGCAGTTCAGTCACAGCATCCACCTGAAAGCCCCAAATTAAAACGGCAAAACGACATTGTTCCTGCTGATTTGGGACTAAAATTGGACATTATCAAAGTTATTTGGACTAAATCGGCAACAAAAAAACTTATGATACTAAATCTATTTGAGGCCAAAGTTATGGAACCATTTGTGATTCAAACTCTAGAGAGGAGCATACTTTTAAGTCTCAAGCCTACACCACTTGACTAACCCTTGTGAGTTCCCTGTTGTAATATAAATCACACCATTCAATGTTTTAACTTATACCCTTTATGCAGTAAAAAGACATACCCTTCAATTATTACAACCAATACTCTTTAATAATATAAGTCACACCTCTGAATCAATTTTACAGATTTTTGTGTGAAATTTATTCAACCTATATTTTGTCATATTATTTAAAATTGGTTAAAACTTGGATATAGTCACTCACTTTTTGAATAACTTTAGTTTCATTTTGCATCCACAACTATACTCTTTTATTTTATTTTATCAACAGACAAGGTATTTTTTCACTATTTATTACCAAAATAATTTATTTTACGAAGTTTAGCAGTGAAAAGTCCTAATAACGGGAATACACAATATTAGAAAACCTCATCACAGAGAAAGACGACTCGATCCGATGATAAGAACTAGAAAATAAAGTCGTATTCTAGAAATTTTGTCACTCTAAATGTAACATCTAAATTGGAAGATATATATATATATATTTTTTAACGATGCAATAGATTTGATGATTCAAGAATTGGGTTGACTATTTGGTTGAAAAAAGAATTGGTTGTTATTTGTTGGAGTATTTGCTTTGGGCTTAATAGTTTTAGCACTTTTGGGCTTTTTACTTCTCAGCTTGGATTTCGGTCCATTTTTTATCCATTGTTCAAGGCCCAATTTATTGGGTTTTCAGCTGTTGCTTTGGGCCTTTTGGCTCCTTTTTTAGATTTTACGCTATGTATTTTAGGTCCAATTTTGCTTCTTTATTTCTAACTTATAGGCCGGGTTGGCCCCTCCTATTTTCATTTCCCTATTAATATTATGATGTTACTGTGCTGAACACTCCCAATTTATAACCTTCCATTTTTAATTTAATGCCATATGTTTGAAGCATATCGATATAATATTTTTTAAAGGATACAACTCAGACAAGAATATTAGTAAATCATACTTTTAATATTACAAATCTCAAAATAACAAGAAAAGCCTAATCTGTAAACTACAAAAGAGCCTCGCACCAACCCAAGTGTGAGGGAAGGGGGAGCCTGGCGCAACATCTCAAACAATGAGTTGTCATGCTCTTCAATCTAGGGTTAGGGTTTTGCTGTGCGTCTCCTTATCCAGATATATTTTAATGGATTTGTGGTTGATTATTCCTGCACCAACTCAACAGATATTCCTTTTCGAACCTTCCTTACCTTTTGCATCCCAAAATTTCCGCAGTCGTTTTGTGGTTCCCCACTCCCCGCTTCATCCCCAGAAATGGATTCTGCAATCCTTTCTTTATGGGATAAATTGGCTATCACCGAAAAAGAAGTAACCCCCATCACCATCAAGCCCGAAAATCTCGCTACCCCCACAAACGCTCTGATTTGCAAACTGGCAATGAAAAAACATGTCAGTGTGTACGATCTGGAAACAGGTCTTCCGAAAATCTGGGACTTACAACTCCCATTGGACATTAAACCCCTTGGAGGTGGTTTATATGTTCTCGATTTCACTAATAAAAAAGAATGTGAGCGCTGCTCAATAAACAGCCTTGGAACTTCAGAGGGGCGGTTCTTCTTCTCACCAGAATGCGCGGAGACGAGCGTCCCTCATATCTCAATCTACACTCCTCGCCATTTTGGATCAAAGTCCATGGTCTCCAAATTCGTGCAATGAATAAAGGGGCGGCGGAAGATCTGGGAGCCATTCTTGGAACAATTCTTGATGTGAAAAGTGATTATGACAGTGTGGCATTGGGTTAATGCGTTCGAGTGCGTACGATGGTGGATGTCCATAGATGGGCTACTGTCAACATCGAAGATGCTATGTGTCGTGTGATTTTTCATTACGAAAAACTCGCGGACTTTTGGTTCTACTGTGGAAGGCTTAACCATATGGATAGAGATTGCGACTTCATCAAGCCAGACGGAAAAAGATACTTTGGGACCTGGCTCCGAGCCAACGTCCAGAATATTGTCACCCTTGAAACCATTATCAATGAACTTGATCGTCTCAACTCCAAGAAGCCGGATCGACCCTTGAGCCAGTCACCCAAAACCCCTCAAACCCTCATCCCTTCAAACTCTTCCCAGTTATCCTGGAATGGGTCCGAAACAAATCCAAAGTTCGTAATCCGTCCCCCATACCATATTGCAACCCGTGTTTGGAAGAATACGAGAACAAGCAATATCACTGTGAAGGAAGCTACTACATCTTCTACCGACACAACGGTAAAGGTTGGCAATGGCCAACACCGCCGAGAGCCATGAATTGCTTATTGTGGAATGATCGAGGACTTGGGGGACGATGAGCATTCCAAAATCTGCAACGCCTCATAGCCGACTACTCTCCCGATTTACTTTTTATTTCCGAAGCAAAGACTTCTAGTCATGTTGCCTCTTATTTGCGTGTCATTTTGAATTTCTCTGGTTGTTTTTGCGTTGATGTTGTTGGCCGAAGTGGTGAGCTTCTGTTGTTTTGGAATGAAAATCTGAATGTTTTCATTTTATCATATTCACTTGGGCATCTTGATTGTTTTATTTCCTTTAATAATCTTGGTTGGTATTTTACTGACTTCTATGGCAATCCTAATAACAATATACGTCATCTTTCTTGGGAGCTGCTTAATAAAATTGCTAAGTCTCATTCTAATAAAACACTTGGTTGGCTTGTAGGTGGGGATTTCAATGAGATTATCTTCGAAATGGAAAAACAAAGGGGTACCCCGAGGGCTTTCGCTCTCATGAGGGACTTTCAAGCAACCCTTAGTGTGAATGACCTTTCCGATCTTGGGGCGGATGGACCGAGTTTCACTTGGAATAATAAGAGGAAAGGGAAACAACGGGTGCTCGAGCGATTCGACAGATTTGTAGCCAACCTTGAGTGGATCAACACTTTTATAAATAGAAGTATTCTTAACCTGGAATTCTATGGATCGGACCACATACCTATCCTCTTGATCGTTAATAAAGAAATCTATCAACGGCAGAATCCTAAAAGAAGCTCTAAACGATTCACTTTCGAGCATAAATGGCTTCTTGAGGAAGGATACAAAGAGGTTTTGCATGACTCGTGGAGAGCATCGACTCATGATAACAACCTCCATAAGAGCTTGAAGAAACGACTCTTAAACTCACAGATTGGGCACACTTTCAAGTGGGAGACCTTCAACGTAAAATAAAAAATACTCGGAAGGAGCTCAATAAACTTCTTAATGTGGAGAATGAATCTTTCAACAATAGCAATGTCGGACCGTGGAGGCTTCTCTCGAAAAAATGGTATATCAGGAAGAAAATTACTGGAAACAAAGGTCAAGGGTCAACTTGCTTTCTTCGGGCGACCGAAACACTGCTTACTTTCATAAAACCGTTTCGGAACGCTGTAAACACAACAAAATCCATACTCTGATTTGTGATGATGGCCGCATGATAACAACTCAGGAAGATATTACAACAACAATTGCCTACTACTATATTGATCTCTTCTAATCTCTTAACACTTCAAACGAGGATATTGACCGCGTTTTGGACCATATCAATCCATCCGTCACCCAAGACATGAATTTCATCCTCAATAAACCCTTTACTGAAGAGAATATCCGAAGAGCCTTATTTGATCTTAACCCTTCGAAAGCCCCCGGTCCCGATGGATCATATTGGGAAGGACATCTCCACTGCCCTCCTCAAAATCCTCAATGGTGAGGAGGACCTCATCAATCGTAATCCCACCATCATTTCACTTATCCCCAAAGTTAAAAGCCCCAAAACTTTGAAAGAGTATCATCCAATCAGCCTTTGCAACGTTTCTTACAAGATTTTGGCAAGAACCATCACCAATCGGTTTAGGAACATTCTTGGCCAAATTATCGATCCTAGCCAAAGCGCTTTCGTTTCTGGTAGACTCATCATGGATAACATTCTTGTTAGTTTCGAATGCATGCATTGGTTACGCCACAATAAAAGCAAACAAGATTATGCGGCTCTAAAATTGGATATGAGTAAAGCTTACGATCAGGAGAAATGGCCTTATCTTAGAGCTATCATGCTTAAAATGGGCTTTGACTCTAGATGGGTCAACCTTATCATGAAGTGTGTTTCGTCCACCACTTACTCCTTCAATTCAATAATGAGATTTCTGGCAACATCACCCCTTCTAGAGGCCTTCGCTATGAAGACTCTCTTTCTCCTTACATGTTTGTGTTGGTATCCCAAGGTCTCTCGGCTATTATCAATTCTTATGCGAATTCGGGGAATCTTCATGGGGTTATGCTTGCTCGTGGGAGTCCTATGATTACACATTTATTCTTTGCTGATGATAGTCTTATCTTTTTCAAGACCACCAAAGAAGACATCGAGGCTATCAAAACTTGCCTTCACACTTATGAAAAAGCTTATGGCCAACTTATCAACTTTAACAATTCGGCCGTCACCTTCAGCAAAAATACCTCTACTGAAAATATTCAACACACCAAGACCAAACTCAATCTTTAGATTTGCCAAGTCCATGATCTCTATCTTGGACTCCCCACCTTCTCTGCTCAGAGCAAAAGACTCAAATTCGGCTATATCAGGGATAGAGTGGCTAAGAAAATTGATGGATGGAAAAACAAATTGTTCTCGGAAGGAGGACGTGAAGTCCTTCTCAAACCAGTCATTCAGGCTATTCCCATGTATTCAATGTCATGCTTCAGAATCCCTACTTCCTTATGTGGGGAAATTAAAACTATGCGTGCTAGGTTTTGGTGGGGGGCCAAGTCCAACGACAAAAAAATTCACTAGAAGAGTTGAAAAATCCTCACTAAACCTAAACATGAGGGTGGAATGGGCTTCAGGGACCTTGTCCTCTTTAACAAAGCTCTTTTGGCTAAACAAATTTGGAGAATGATTCTGTCCCCTGATTCCCTCGTTGCCAAAGTCTATAAAGCTAGATATTTCAAATACACAGACATCATGGAGGCATCACTGGGCTCTAACCCCTATTACATATGGTGCTCTATTTTGTGGAGCCGAGATGTCATTGCTAAGGGAATATTTTGGAAAGTGGGAAACAGCACTAGCATTCGCGTTGATTCCCGAGCTTTCGGAAGACAAAATCACCTCATGTCGTAATTATGAGAGTAATGTCAAGGCTCAGGACCTCATCTCCTCGGACTTCACTTGGGATGAGTCTAAACTTAACATACTCTTTCTCCACCATGAAATCGAAGCTATCAAGAGAATCCCTATTGATCGTAACAACAATCAAGACTCTCGATTTTGGAAATATGAAAAGAAGGGCATCAACACCGTGAAATCTACTTACTGGAATTCCTTAGCGATGAGACATAACGATATTGGGGATAATGCTAGCACTTCGGCCCCGCTACAGTCCCTTTTGGAACAAAAACTGGGGCCTTCACCTCCCCCCAAAGTGAGAATTTTCATCTGGAAAGCGAGCCCCGACGCTATTGCCACGGAAGCCAACCTGGCCCTTCATCATGTGCCTTGTCCCCCCAAGTGCGCTCTTTGTAACTTTCACTGGGCTGATATTAATCATTCTATTTTCTTTTGTCAGGTCATCAAAGATGCTTGGAAGCGAATATAATGGTGGGATGCGATCAAGAAAGCTAGACAATGGACCAATGAAAACTTATTCTACTTCTTCTCACATACCCTCGACCAACATGATCTCGAAAAATTAGCCATCAAAATGCGGGGAATATGGAAGGAACGATGTGAGCTCTCTCATAAAAGAAATGGAACGGCCAGAAATTTCCAACATAGGATCACGGCGGAGTGGACAGATCCCTTCCCGGACTCTTTCCAGAAGGCACATAACAACATTTTTCAAAGGTCCAACTCAATGCCCAAGATTTATCATCCGTCCCCGGATCTTAAAAATGAAAACGTCTTCTCTCTTACGGTGGATGCGGCCTTTAACGACAACTCTATGGACTATTTGTGGGCTTTGCCATCTTCGACCCAGGGGGTTCCCTTTGGGCAGCCGGACATCACATAATTATTTCCCCGGGCTCGGTTATGGCTGTAGAACTTAAAGCAATGCATGACGGCCTTTCATTTTGGATGGAACGAACCCCAGGTCACGTTTGTCTTTTCTCGGACTCTATCGATGTCATTCACGCTATCAAGAAGGAATCCACCTACAAGGGATTTGAAAAAAGCATCATCCAGCTGACTCACAAACTGTGTTCAAACGCCTCAGTGAAAGGAGTTTGGTACTGCTCAGGAGCAAAAAACTTCATGGCGCATAACTTGGCGAAGTCTGCTCTCAAATCTCCCCACCCTCAAGCCTGGGTGGGTGAGAATATTCCAAGACATGTTATGTCTTTAGCTCTAGATCACCATTATCCTTGATCTGTTCTTGATGAGGTTTCAAAAAAAAAAAGTTCTTCAATAAAGGAAAAAGCCAAAAACCCCACACTAATAAAGGTGTCCCAAAAACAATTAAAAAGAAGGCTCAATCAACGATCCGTAACACCAAAATAAACCAACACCAACAAAAAAACAATTGAAAATTCAAAAGAGCAGATGTCCCAAAAACGAACACGAGAAGCAAAGCACCAAAATCAATGAAAATAATCTTCATTTGTTATTATAATGTATTTATGGAGAACAATATTTTTAAAATCAGATCGAAACAACCGGTTCGATCAGGAACCAGTCCGATTTTTATTGTATAGTGGTCGGGTCAAGAACCGTATTGAACCTAGTTAACACGCCGACCCGACAAACTGGTTAACCTGGTTTTTATATGTAATTAAAAAAAGAGTTTAGTAGGAAGGAGGAAAATACCTAAACAGAATTTGAACCATGAACCAAATCCTGTATTAGAGAAATGCTTTAATATTAAGTTACAAGTTAATTTTGATATGAAATGACATAAAATTTAAAATATATAAAGATATCAATTTTTGCATTAAAATTTTATACTATTAGCCCTTATACCATACTCTAGTACAAAAAAATTAATTTCAATTTTATTTTAATTTCATTGATATCATATACTACATTGAATTTAAATTTAATTAAATTACAGTAAAATTAACAATTAAATATTTTAAAATAATAAAGTTAATGGGGCGTGCATTTATTTTATAATCTTATGTAATCTTTTGGTTTAGAATTTGAATTTTATGATGTTTGTGTATATATATAGTCATCTGGTTTTTACCCAACATGATTCAACTGGTCGAAGCAGTAACCCAATTAATTATTCAGTTTAATGATCGGTCTGAGTTTATAAACATTAATGGAGAACAAACATGGGAGAAACCACAGATCCCACAAATCCAGCTAAATGGGAACCCAAAGCAAATTGCGACCCACCAAAGCTGAGATGTGCCGCTGAATGAGAAACAAGATACAAAATATCATACCCCGCCGAAGATAGGATATGCAAAAGGGAACAAGGCAACAAAAAGATGGAAGTCGTATTAAAATGGCCAACACCGGGCATCATCAAATATTTAAAAGGATTAGGTAGACCAGAAAAGAACGGCGGCGCCGATGGCACTCCTTGGGGCTGCGGCACTAGGTTTTTAAAGGACAGCGGCTCTATGTTGATAGATAGAATTTATGTTATCTTGACCCAGAAATTCATCCTGAACCCAAACAGACATGGAAGAAAAGGAAAAAGAAAAAAGTTTGTATATCTTTTAGAGATAATATCATTTTTAGTCTTGTAAGTTTGGATGATTCCATTTTTTAGTCCGGTAACTTTTTATGTTTTCAATTTTAGTCCTACATGTATCAATTTCAGTCTTTTTTGGTCGAAAATTTTAAAATTTCGCCGGAACAAGCATGTGCACTTCACGTGACACTTCAAAATTGAGATTTTTTAAATTTTTGGGCGATCTACACAGGTGGACTGTCATGTAACAAATAAAATAGATCAATTTTGAAGTGTGACGTGAGATGCATATGCTTATTCCGACGAGATTCCGGTGAGATTTTAATATTTCCGACAAAAAAAGACTGAAATTGACATATTCAGGACTAAAATTGAAAAAGTAAAAAAATTACAGGATTAAAAATGGAATCGTCCGAAGTTACAGGACTAAAAATGATATTATCTCTATCTTTTACATCAAATTTTTGACGTAATTGATAAAGTGTTGATTTCTTACGTGGAACTTTCAGGGGCCCAAGTTTATATATTAAAATTGAAAGAACAAAAATCAAAACTATTAGTGTTTTTGTCGATTACAATATATATTTTTTCCTTTGTAATTTGAGACATCATCTTTTTAAGTTCGACCATTTGGAGGCCCTGTTCATTTCTCGGCAACAATTAAATGACATTGCAATTGGAGCTGCCACATAAATGTTCATGTAGAATGCAACTACTAAGGAATAAAGTGTTTTTTCTATTAATTTGAAAGCTTTTTTTTTCAAAGAAAATAATATTTTAAATTATACTTTTTAAAATGATTGGAACTATTTAGAGTGGTTAGACGATTAGCTTCCTTCTTAGCTCAAGATATATAGTTGCAATTAGAGATTTTTTATAAAAAAAATTAAATATTGTTTTTCTTAAAAGGAGTTTTCAATTTTTCATCAAAAAAAAAACTTTAAAACGCTTTATTCAGTTGTGACAACATACATGGACATGTACTTTGCAGCTGTAGCAGCCACGTCATTTCTTTGTTGCATAAAAATCGACAGATACTTCGAATAGCAAAATCTAAAAAGATGGTGTCTTGAATTTGTAAGGAAAAAAAAAACATATTATAATTAATAAAATCGCTAACTATTGTGATTTTTTTACAATTAACCCATCAAACTAATTAACTAAAATTGGGTTTTATTTTGTGTAGACATTAAACTTCCAAGTAAAATCAACAAAATATATTATTAATTAACTTCAAAGCAAACTTAACAAAGTTTATTATTTGAATTTTTTTTTTGTCCTATCACGTCTAACCCGCAAAAAAATTAAAAAACCTAATTAACCTATACTTGCACATAATCATAGTATGCAATATTGCATACAAGTTTTTGTCCAGTTTCATAATGTCAAGGAAGTTTGTTTATAAGGTATATTCATCAAAAATTTGTTCTTCATTATGTGGAATTAGGGCTTTGAATTTTATCAAAAGTTGAATGGATCCAGTGGTGGATCCAGGATTTTGTCCAGCGGCCGAAAATTTTTATAATGTAAAAGGGGAAAAAGTTTTATAATCCAAAGTGGGTGAGATGACAAAAATTTACGAATTTAAGACATTAATGCAAAAATTTCTCTATAAGGATAAAGGAAAACGGAAAATAAAAATGTTGGTTTGTATATCTTTTACATCAAGTTTTTGATGTAATCGATAAAGTGTTGATTTCATAGGTTGATCTTTCAAGGGCCCAAATATATAGATAAAAATTGAAAAACAAAATCAAAACTTTTAGAGTTTTTATTAATTACCATATATCTTTTTTTTCTTTGTAATTTAGACATCACTTTTTTAAGTTTGACAATTCGGATCATCTGTTCAATTCTCGACAACAATTAAATGACGTTGCTATTGGAGCTGCCACATAAATGTTCATGTAGAATGTCACGACTAAGGAATAAAGTATTTTTTTTAAAAATTTGAAAGCTTTTTTTTAAGAAAAGAATATTTAAAATAATATTTTTTAAACAATATCCAATGTCCATGTACATTTGTTTTAACTTTGCTCAACAATTTGATGATTGGAACTACTTAGAGTGATTAGACGATTAGCTTGCTCCTTAGTTTAAGGTGGTTGCAATTAAAGATATTTTATAAAAAAAAAAAATTAATACTGTTTTTCTTAAAAAAAGTCTTCAAATTTTTATTAAAAAAAACTTTAAAATATTTTATTCATCAGTCGTGACATCATACATGAACATCTATGCGGAATCTGTAGCAACCACATCATTTCTTTATTGTTGAAAAATCGACTTATACTTTGAAACGACTGTTGGGATTATACTAGAAAGTATGTTTTTTACTTTTGTATAATCAAAAATAAATTTCGGACTTATTTACTGAAATAAATTGTTTATCACGGATGCTTTAAATATTATCGAATGTTACATATATGATGGTCCCGTTTTGAAAACCCATTTGCACGCCAGGAAAAAAGCGTTTTGATTCGGTGCATATAAAAAAAAAGTGAGGGCGAGTGATTCAATTTTTTTTGCTTTTAAGCTCATGTGTGTGTTATGCTTTATAAACGAATGCATATGACAAGTAATAACATAAAGCAGTAAAGAACACACAATTTTATAGTGGTTCGGACAACTCATCCTACATCCACTCTTCCCTTCATGGGGCACCAACTAAACCAACTTAACCAACGGGACTTATCACCCTCACGGGATTGCCGACCCTCCCTTTCGGGATTGCTAGATGTTTACCGAGTTCACACTCAAACGGGACTTATCACCCTCACGGGATTGCCGACCCTCCCTTTCGGGATTGCTAGATGTTTACCGAGTTCACACTCAAACGGGACTTATCACCCTCACGGGATTGCCGACCCTCCCTTTCGGGATTGCTAGATGTTTACCGAGTTCACACTCAACCTACAAACTTAACCTACCAACTGGTTTGGGTATAAGGTTGTTTGGTTTCCAACTAGGGTGAGATTTTCCCTTACATTTGTTTAGCCTCAATGCTAAGGTTGGGAAAATCTCTCTAAGCTTAGGATATGGCATTTTTGCTTAGATACAATGAAGAACACTCTTGGGTAAATTTGGATATGTAATGCTCTGTGTTCTTGAATGGAGTTGCTTGAATATTTGGCTTTTAATTTCACTTTGCAGATCCTCCATTGTCTTCTTTTGAAGATAGTGCAATGTATTTATAGTGTGGATTTGAATATTACCGTTGTAGAGTAATATTCAAATCCATACTAATAATCTTCCACCTTTTCTTTGTCCTTTTGCACTGTTGTTTGCAGCTTTATGTCACAGCCATATATGTTGTTATCTTCTTATTGATCAGCTGCTTTTGTGTGTCTAACGGATCGTCATTTTCATGGGATTCTTGCTCATTGCTTCGATTACGTCGCTTTGATCCGGTCCAATAAATCGATCTGTAGATTTACGGTGTCTTTGAAATCAAAATTGTTCATCGATCTTTGAAATCACCGTTCATCGATTCTTGAAATCACTTTGTTCATCGATTTATAATCAATGTTCATCCGAATCGATTTTTTTTATTCATCGGTCTGATTTCACGGCCGATTTTTCTTGTTCATCGGTCCGATTTCCGCGAACTGATTTTTACTTGTTCATCGGTCTGATTTCTTACGGTACTTTGATCGATCGACTCACGATCGGTCAGGTCTGCTATTCATCTGGATCGCATGAGCAAAAGCGCATCGAAAAAACTCTGATGTCGGTTCTTCTGATGTCACCTCTGATAAAAAACATCATCGAAAGCGCTTTCGGTCGGTTTACCCGCGCCCGGTTAGCTCGGAACTCATCCTTCTCATCCGATCTTGATCGGCCTAAATCTGCGACCTCGTCGATCTCGATCATCTTAAATGCGATTTCATGAGTTCCCCCCTCAACTTGTTCTTCCGTTTCCCCACAACTTGTTATCGTAAAATTAGCTTCAAACAACACAAGTTGATAATGTTTTTGGCATAATTAATCAAAACTAAAATATCCCAACAATATATTTCTTTTTGATAATCTGTTCAATAAGTCGAAATATATTACATTGTAGTTAATTTAGTGATACCGGATCACGAAAGATTAAATTAAAAAAGTAACTAAAAAGTTTGCCATTCACGACCTAGATGGAAATGAACAACCCATCGTGAAAGGTTGAAGTGTAAGGCTCGATTGGCTTGTCTTGACCAAGAGATTACACTAGTGCATGGTGATGCAATGAATAGGACCTATAGGAGGATAAATTCTTGAATCCGAACAAGGAAGAATTAGACCTCGATGGTTCGTTATTTCTTAATCTTCGTTCCTTAAATAGGATCACGTGGGATTGGTAACTATTGCTTTGACTTATCATGGGTAGCGAATCAACGAGATTCAATACTTTTTACCTTGGGCAATATTATTGGTCACATGTGATTGCTAAGATTTAATACGAAGAATCGTGTGCAAGTACGCTTGTTTGATTTGCCCCCTTGGGAGGTTCATAAGCTTTATCATACCAAATCTTGCAAGTAGAATTAGTTTCCGGTATGGATAATAATGTTGAATCATTCATTGACCAAAGACAAAAGATATTAATTAATGGAAAGCTATTTCAGTGGCTTGAATTAATTAATGGGCTAGATAATCTTAAACACGGGAAATAATAACCGGGAGCCATATTGACTGTAATATGGGTTAAAGATGGATAGTGCAATATTAATTATGTAGTGAGATTAATTAATATTTATGGGCTTGAATAATATTGTGGCTCAATATTAGATATTCAAGGTACATTAGAAGGTCCAATCTTAATTCTCCTAAAGGCCCCCTAAGTAGCCCAACATATAGTCCAATAACTGAAAAGGTGATTAAAATAAAATAAATATTGTTGCTTACTTTTCCAAGTAAATTTCGAAAATTATGGATAAGTTGGGAGAAAGGTTTTCTTTGAATTTTGTTATGGAATGAAGATATGTATTCTTGGAATACAAGATTATCTCATTAAATTCAAGAAATCTCCCACTTGGTTAATTCATAAGAGGATTTCGAAAATTATGAAATATAGTGGGCAAGAAAGATTTTCTTGAAAAGATATTATGGAAGATATGTATTTCTTGAAATACAAGAATATCTCATAAATTCAAGAAGATCCAAATCTTGGATTCTTGGTACCCTATATTTCGAAATTTACCATAATAAAAGAGTAGGTGGGATTTCGTGGAATATTATAATTATGGGAGAAAGAATATAGGAGATATATTCAAGATTTCTTGGAGATCAAGAAAAAATTTTCCCACATTATTTTTGGCCTAAAAATTCGACCACCTCATGCTCTATAAATAGGGGATGATTCTTTCATTCTGATGGTCCCAAAAACCCATTTTGCGCTCATGAAGCAAACATTTTCGTGCGATGCATATAAAAACAGGGTGAAGGAATGGTGATTCTGATTTTTTTGCGTTTTAAGCTCATGTGTTGTGTTTTGCTTATAATCGAATGCATATGACAAGATAAGAACGTAAAGCAGTAAAGAACACAACAAAGTATAGTGGTTCGGAGACTCAAGCTCCTACATCCACTCTCCCTATTCCTAGGGAAATTCCTTCAAACTGGACTTATCACCCTCTCGGGTTCGCCTCTAGATGTTTAACGAGTTCACACTCCAACGGGACTTATCTCCCTCCACGGGATTGCCTACCCTCCCTTTCGGGATTGCTAGATGTTTACCGAGTTCACACTCCAACGGGACTTATCACCCTCTCGGGATTGCCTACCCTCCCTTTCGGGATTGCTAGATGTTTACCGAGTTCACACTCACCTACAAACTTAACCGACTGATTTGGGTAAGGTTTGTTTGGTTTCCAACTAGGTTGAGATTTTCCCTTACATTTGTTTAAATTTCAATGCTAAGGTTGGGAAAAATCTCTCTAAGCTTAGGATACATCGTGGGTTGCTTAGATTGGGTTCTAGAACACTCTTGAATATATCGTGTGTATTTCTTGCTCGGTGTTCTATGGTGGAAAGGCTAGATGATTTGGCTCTGTGTAAAGGCTCAATGGTGTTTTTTCACACATTTCTCACTTCCACACTTTAGAATGAAGGAAGAACTTGTATTTATAGTGTGGATTTGAATGTTACCGTTGGAGAGAATTACATTCAAATCCATACTATTCTTGTAAGTTCTGTTATTTCTTCAATTGGTTGTCTTCCTCTCTCATTGGTCCACGTCGGTTGATTCTAACATCTATATTCCTCGGATTCCTCGCCTTGGAATCATTCGAGATTCTCTACTTTCTCGGTGTCTTGAGTTTATCGAGGTCTCGGTGTCTTCATGTTTATCCCGAGCCTCGATTTCTCATCCGAGCCTCGGGTTTATCTGAGAGATACTTGATTCAAATAGACTTCTCTTGGCGGACCTTATTTCGTCGGGCATAATGACACTCAGTCATTCGATTCTCCAAAGACATCAAAACCTTCATTAATTAATGGAAAGCTATTTCTTCTTTGCTTGAATTAATTAATGGGCTCGGATCAATCTTAAATCAACATCTCGAAATAATAACAGGAGCCATATTAGGTTTAAAGAATATCGGTTTAAGATGGATAGTCGATCTCAATCATGTCGATCTTGATCATCTAATATTTATGGGCTTGAATAATATCGTGGCTCAATCGTTAGATATTCAAGGTACATTAGAAGGTTTACGATCTTAACCTTCTCTAAAGATCTTAAGTAGCCCAACATTTAGTCAATATGCGCTCTTCGATCATTAAAATAAAATAAATATTTTGATCATCTTTTCCAAGTAAATTATGGTCATTATCTTAAGTCAAGGAGAAAGGGTTTATTCTTTGATTTTTGTTATGGAATTAAGATATGTATTCTTGGAATCTCAAGATTATCTCATTAAATTCAAGAAATCTCGATCATCTACGTTAATTTAAGAGAGTTCCCCTCAATTTGTTCTCTAGTTCCCACTCAACTTGTTATCTTGAAAATTAGCTTCAATAACACAAGTTGATAATGTTTTTCATAATTCATCAAAACTAAAATATCCTAACAATTTCCCCTTTTTTGATAATGACGCCAAAACATTAAAATATATGCATTTTTAAAAAACGGTTTTCTTTTAAAAGATCGATTCAGTGGTTACTTTGGAATTAGTGAACCGTTTGAACACCGCTCTAATACCACTTGTTGGTATCGATCGAGAGAAAATTTTTAAAATAGATCTTTTTCAAAATTCGATCACATTAAAAGGTAATCTTTTGAGCATGATTCTCTCGATACCAATTGATGGTCCCGTGGGAAAACCCATTTTCTTGGCGTCTTGAAGCAAACATTTCGTGCGATGCATATAAAAACAGGGGTGAAGGAATGGTGATTATAGATTTTTGCATTTTAAGCTCATGTGTTGTGTATTGCTTATAATCGAATGCATATGACAAGATAAGAACGTAAAGCAGTAAAG
Source organism: Stenogyne calaminthoides (assembly GCA_037126765.1). Taxonomy (NCBI): domain Eukaryota; kingdom Viridiplantae; phylum Streptophyta; class Magnoliopsida; order Lamiales; family Lamiaceae; genus Stenogyne; species Stenogyne calaminthoides. Next base: position 2,708,127 of record JBBCBC010000031.1, on the reverse strand, counting down.
AACACAACAAAGTATAGTGGTTCGGAGACTCAAGCTCCTACATCCACTCTCCCTGTTCCTAGGGAAATTCCTTCAAACTGGACTTATCACCCTCTCGGGTTCGCCTCTAGATGTTTAACGAGTTCACACTCCTACGTGACTTATCACCCTCAACGGGATTGCCTACCCTCCCTTTCGGGATTGCTAGATGTTTACTGAGTTCACACTCCAACGGGACTTATCACCATCTCGGGATTGCCTACCCTCCCTTTCGGGATTGCTAGATGTTTACCGAGTTCACACTCACCTACAAACTTAACCGACTGATTTGGGTAAGGTTTGTTTGGTTTCCAACTAGGTTGAGATTTTCCCTTACATTTGTTTAGCCTCAATGCTAAGGTTGGGAAAATCTCTCTAAGCTTAGGATACATCGTGGGTTGCTTAGATTGGGTTCTAGAACACTCTTGAATATATGCGTGTATTTCTTGCTCAGTGTTCTATGGTGGAAAGGCTAGATGATTTGGCTCTGTAGCTTCAATGGTGTTTTTCACACATTTCTCACTTCCACACTTTAGAATGAAGGAAGAACTTGTATTTATAGTGTGGATTTGAATGTTACCGTTGGAGAGAATTACATTCAAATCCATACTATTCTTGTAAAATCTGGCCCGAACTTCAGGTGGTTGTCTTCCTCTCATTGGTCCACGTCAGCTGATTCTAACATCTATATTCCTCAGATTCCTCGCCTTGGAATCATTCAGGATTCTCTGAGTCTCAGTGTCTTGAGTTTATCCGAGCCTCAGTTTCTTTCTCCCTCGAGCCTCGGCCTCGTTTATCGAGCCTCGGGATACTTGATTCAGCAGACTTCTTCTTGGCGGACCTTATGCGATCGGCCATCTTGACACTCAGCCGACCGAGTTCGATTCTCTGAATCCGGACATCCCGACCTTCGAGTTACTTTGACTCGAGCTATCGATTTCTTCTTTGCTGATCGATCGGCTTTCGACTGATCAGATCAACACATCTTCAGATCAACATCTCAGGATAGCATCAGGTCAGTACATTAGGTTTAGCATATCAGTTTAGCACATCTGATCTCAATCACGTCTGATCTTGATCATCTGCTCATCTTCATATCTGATCTCGATCACGTCTGATCTCGATTAGTCTCATCTGCTCCTTTTCCGATCGCAACCTTCTCTTACGATCTTACGTCGGTTTCTTCTACGATCGGCTTATGCCGCTCTTCCGATCACCATATCACTTCATTTGTTCTTCCGATCATCGATCAGTCTGTTTCCGGTCATCGATCTTCGATCACCGGGCTTAGCTTTTTTATTCTCTTCGATTTTGCACAGCTCATCGATTAACTTCGGAACTCATCTAACTTCGTTTGATCTCGTCGGTCTCGTCTCGCAAACCTCGTCGATCTCGATCATCTACGTCGATTTAAGTGAGTTCCCCCTCAATTTGTTCTCTCGTTCCCCCTCAACTTGTTATCTGTAAATTAGCTTCAATAACACAAGTTGATAATGTTTTGCATAATTCATCAAAACTAAAATATCCTAACAATTTCCCCTTTTTTTGATAATGACGCCAAAAACATTAAAATATATGCATTTTTAAAGAAACGGGTTTTCTTTTAAAAGATCGATTCAGTGGTTACTTTGAAATTAGTGAACCGTTTGAACACACTTAATACCACTTGTTGGTATCGGATCGAGACATGTTTTAAAATAGATCCGCTTTCGGCGATCACATTAAAAGGTAATCTTTTGAGCACCGGCTCTGATACCAATTGATGGTCCCGGTGGGAAAACCCATTTTGCGCGTTCGGAAGCAAACATTTCGTGTGATGCATATAAAAACAGGGGTGAAGGAATGGTGATTACAGATTTTTGCGTTTTAAGCTCATGTGTTGTGTTTTGCTTATAATCGAATGCATATGACAAGATAAGAACGTAAAGCAGTAAAGAACACAACAAAGTATAGTGGTTCGGAGACTTAAGCTCCTACATCCACTCTCCCTGTTCCTAGGGAAATTCCTTCAAACTGGACTTATCACCCTCTCGGGTTCGCCTCTAGATGTTTAACGAGTTCACACTCCTACGTGACTTATCACCCTCCACGGGATTGCCTACCCTCCCTTTCGGGATTGCTAGATGTTTACCGAGTTCACACTCCAACGGGACTTATCACCCTCTCGGGATTGCTAGATGTTTACGTAGTTCACACTCACCTACAAACTTAACCGACTGATTTGGGTAAGGTTTGTTTGGTTTCCAACTAGGTTGAGATTTTCCCTTACATTTGTTTAGCCTCAATGCTAAGGTTGGGAAAATCTCTCTAAGCTTAGGATACATCGTGGGTTGCTTAGATTGGGTTCTAGAACACTCTTGAATATATGCGTGTATTTCTTGCCCAGTGTTCTATGGTGGAAAGGCTAGATGATTTGGCTCTGTAGCTTCAATGGTGTTTTTCACACATTTCTCACTTCCACACTTTAGAATGAAGGAAGAACTTGTATTTATAGTGTGGATTTGAATGTTACCGTTGGAGAGAATTACATTCAAATCCATACTATTCTTGTAAGTACAGCAGCTTCTTCAGGCTGGTTGTCTTCCTCTCATTGGTCCACGTCAGCTGATTCTAACGGCTATATTCCTCAGATTCCTCGCCTTGGAATCATTCAGGATTCTCTGAGTCTCAGTGTCTTCAGGTTTATCTGAGCCTCAGATTTCTCATCTGAGCCTCAGGTTTATCTGAGCCTCAGGATACTTGATTCAAAGCCAGACTTCTCTTGGCGGACCTTGTCGATCGGGCATCTTGACACTCGGTGGACCGAGTTCGATTCTCTGAATTCGATACCCGACCTTCGAGTTACTTTGACTTCGAGCTATCGATTTCTTCTTTGCTCGATCGATCATTTCGACCGATCGGATCAACACATCTTCGGATCAACATCTCGAGGATAGCATCAGTCGAAGACATTAGGTTTAGCATATCGGTTTAGCACATCCGATCTCAATCACGTCCGATCTTGATCATCCGCTCATCTTCATATCTCGATCTCGATCACGCCCGATCTCGATCGATCTCATCCGCTCCTTTTCCGATCCGCAACCTTCTCTTCCGATCTTACCGTCGGTTTCTTCGATCGGCTTATGCGCTCTTGATCACCATATCACTCATTGTTCTTCCGATCATCCGATCGTTTCGTTTCCGTCATCCGATCATCCGATCACCGCTTAGCTTTTTATTCTCTTCGATTTTGCACACATTTCATTAGTTAACTTTCGGAACTCATCTAACTTCATCGATCTCGATCGGTCTCGTCTCGGCTCGACCTCATCGATCTCGATCATCTACGCCCGATTTTGTGAGTTCCCCTCAATTTGTTCTCTCGTTCCCCCTCAACTTGTTATCTCAGAAATTAACTTCAATAACACAAGTTGATAATGTTTTGGCATAATTCATTAAAACTAAAATATCCTAACAATTTCCCCCTTTTTGATAATGACGCCAAAACATTAAAATATATGCATTTTTAAAGAAACGGGTTTTCTTTTAAAAGATCAGTTCAGGTGGTTACTTTGAAATTAGTGAACCGTTTGAACACCTGCTCTAATACCACTTGTTGGTATCAGATCAGAGACATGTTTTAAAATAGATCTGCTCAGGCGATCACATTAAAAGGTAATCTTTTGAGCACCGGCTCTGATACCAATTGATGGTCCCTTAGGAAAACCCATTTTTGCGCGTCTTGAAGCAAACATTTTTAGATGCGATGCATATAAAAAACGAGGGAAGGAATGGTGATTACTGATTTTTTGCGTTTTAAGCTCATGTGTTGTGTTTTGCTTATAATCGAATGCATATGACAAGATAAGAACGTAAAGTAGTAAAGAACACAACAAAGTATAGTGGTTCGGAGACTCAAGCTCCTACATCCACTCTCCCTGTTCCTAGGGAAATTCCTTCAAACTGGACTTATCACCCTCTCGGGTTCGCCTCTAGATGTTTAACGAGTTCACACTCCTACGTGACTTATCACCCTCCACGGGATTGCCTACCCTCCCTTTTGGGATTGCTAGATGTTTACCGAGTTCACACTCCAACGGGACTTATCACCCTCTTGGGATTGCCTACCCTCCCTTTCGGGATTGCTAGATGTTTACGTAGTTCACACTCACCTACAAACTTAACCGACTGATTTGGGTAAGGTTTGTTTGGTTTCCAACTAGGTTGAGATTTTCCCTTACATTTGTTTAGCCTCAATGCTAAGGTTGGGAAAATCTCTCTAAGCTTAGGATACATCGTGGGTTGCTTAGATTGGGTTCTAGAACACTCTTGAATATATGCGTGTATTTCTTGCTCAGTGTTCTATGGTGGAAAGGCTAGATGATTTGGCTCTGTAGCTTCAATGGTGTTTTTCACACATTTCTCACTTCCACACTTTAGAATGAAGGAAGAACTTGTATTTATAGTGTGGATTTGAATGTTACCGTTGGAGAGAATTACATTCAAATCCATACTATTCTTGTAAGTCTGGCCTGACTTCTTGGTGGTTGTCTTCCTCTCATTGGTCCACGTCAGCTGATTCTAACGGCTATATTCCTCAGATTCCTCGCCTTGGAATCATTCAGGATTCTCTGAGTCTCAGTGTCTTCAGGTTTATCTGAGCCTCAGATTTCTCATCTGAGCCTCAGGTTTATCTGAGCCTCAGGATACTTGATTCAATGGACTTCTCTTGGCGGACCTTATACGATCGGGCATCTTGACACTCGAGTGGACCGAGTTCGATTCTCTGAATCGGACATCGACCTTCGAGTTACTTTATTTCGAGCTATCGATTTCTTCTTTGCACGATCGATCGGCTCGACCGATCAGATCAACACATCTTCAGATCAACATCTCAGGATAGCATCAGGTCAGTACATTAGGTTTAGCATATCAGTTTAGCACATCTGATCTCAATCACGTCTGATCTTGATCATCTGCTCATCTTCATATCTGATCTCGATCACGTCTGATCTCGATCAGTCTCATCTGCTCCTTTTCTGATCTGCAACCTTCTCTTACGATCTTACGGTCGGTTTCTTTACGATCGGCTTGTGCGCTCTTCCGATCACCATATCACCGATCATTTGTTCTTCGATCATCCGATCAGTGCATTTCCGGTCATCGATCTTCCGATCACCGGCTTAGCTTTTATTCTCTTACGATTTTGCCTGACTCATTAGTTAACTTCGGAACTCATCTAACTCATTTGATCTCGATCGGTCTAAATCGCAATTTCTCGTCGATCTCGATCATCTACGTCCCGATTTCGTGAGTTCCCCTCAATTTGTTCTCTCGTTCCCCCTCAACTTGTTATCGTAGAAATTAGCTTCAATAACACAAGTTGATAATGTTTTGGCATAATTCATCAAAACTAAAATATCCTAACAATTTCCCCCTTTTTGATAATGACGCCAAAACATTAAAATATATGCATTTTTAAAGAAACGGGTTTTCTTTTAAAAGATCAGTTCAGGTGGTTACTTTGAAATTAGTGAACCGTTTGAACACTCTTTCGATACCACTTGTTGGTATCGGATCGAGAAAACGAGTTTTAAAATAGATCCGCTTTCGGCGATCACATTAAAAGGTAATCTTTTGAGCACCTACTCGATACCAATTGATGGTCCCGTGGGAAAACCCATTTTTGGCGTCTTGAAGCAAACATTTCGTGCGATGCATATAAAAACAGGGGTGAAGGAATGGTGATTACAGATTTTTGCGTTTTAAGCTCATGTGTTGTGTTTTGCTTATAATCGAATGCATATGACAAGATAAGAACGTAAAGTAGTAAAGAACACAACAAAGTATAGTGGTTCGGAGACTCAAGCTCCTACATCCACTCTCCCTGTTCCTAGGGAAATTCCTTCAAACTGGACTTATCACCCTCTCGGGTTCGCCTCTAGATGTTTAAAGAGTTCACACTCCTACGTGACTTATCACCCTCCACGGGATTGCCTACCCTCCCTTTCGGGATTGCTAGATGTTTACCGAGTTCACACTCCAACGGGACTTATCACCCTCTCGGGATTGCCTACCCTCCCTTTCGGGATTGCTAGATGTTTACGTAGTTCACACTCACCTACAAACTTAACCGACTGATTTGGGTAAGGTTTGTTTGGTTTCCAACTAGGTTGAGATTTTCCCTTACATTTGTTTAGCCTCAATGCTAAGGTTGGGAAAATCTCTCTAAGCTTAGGATACATCGTGGGTTGCTTAGATTGGGTTCTAGAACACTCTTGAATATATGCGTGTATTTCTTGCTCAGTGTTCTATGGTGGAAAGGCTAGATGATTTGGCTCTGTAGCTTCAATGGTGTTTTTCACACATTTCTCACTTCCACACTTTAGAATGAAGGAAGAACTTGTATTTATAGTGTGGATTTGAATGTTACCGTTGGAGAGAATTACATTCAAATCCATACTATTCTTGTAAGTCTGGCAGAACTTCTTCTTCAGGGGTTGTCTTCCTCTCTCATTGGTCCACGTCAGCTGATTCTAACGGTTATATTCCTCAGATTCCTCGCCTTGGAATCATTCAGGATTCTCTGAGTCTCAGTGTCTTCAGGTTTATCTGAGCCTCAGATTTCTCATCTGAGCCTCAGGTTTATCTGAGCCTCAGGATACTTGATTCAAAGAGACTTCTCTTCAAAAACCTTATACGATCGGGCATCTTGACACTCGGCCGACCGAGTTCGATTCTCTGAATCGAACATCGACCTTCGAGTTACTTTGACTTTCGAGGCTATCGATTTCTTCTTTTGCTTTATCGATCGGCTCGTGATCGAGATCAACACATCTTCAGATCTACATCTCAGGATAGCATCAGGTCAGTACATTAGGTTTAGCATATCAGTTTAGCACATCTGATCTCAATCACGTCTGATCTTGATCATCTGCTCATCTTCATATCTGATCTCGATCAGTCTCATCTGCTCCTTTTCTGATCTGCAACCTTCTCTCCGATCTTACGGTCGGTTTCTTTACGATCGGCTTGCGCTCTTCCGATCACCATATCGGCTCACTCAAGCTTTTTCCGATCATCCGATCGGTCTATTCTGCTCATCCGATCTTACGATCGATCACCGGCTTAGCTTTTTATTCTCGTCCGATTTTGCCGCGGCTCATCGATTAACTTTCGAACTCATCTAACTCATCTGATCTCGATCAGTCTCGTCTGCAGCCTCGTCTGATCTCGATCATCTACGTCTGATTTCGTGAGTTCCCCCTCAATTTGTTCTCTCGTTCCCCCTCAACTTGTTATCTGTAAATTAGCTTCAATAACACAAGTTGATAATGTTTTGGCATAATTCATCAAAACTAAAATATCCTAACAATTTCCCCCTTTTTGATAATGACGCCAAAACATTAGAATATATGCATTTTTAAAGAAACGAGTTTTCTTTTAAAAGATCAGTTCAGGTGGTTACTTTGAAATTAGTGAACCGTTTGAACACCTGCTCTGATACCACTTGTTGGTATCAGATCAGAGACAGGTTTTAAAATAGATCTGCTCAGGCGATCACATTAAAAGGTAATCTTTTGAGCACCGGCTCTGATACCAATTGATGGTCCCGGTGGGAAAACCCATTTTGCGCGTGCGGAAGCAAACATTTCGTGCGATGCATATAAAAACAGGGGTGAAGGAATGGTGATTACAGATTTTTGCGTTTTAAGCTCATGTGTTGTGTTTTGCTTATAATCGAATGCATATGACAAGATAAGAACGTAAAGCAGTAAAGAACACAACAAAGTATAGTGGTTCGGAGACTCAAGCTCCTACATCCACTCTCCCCTGCCCTCCTAGGAAATTCCTTCAAACTGGACTTATCAACCTCTCGGGTTCGCCTCTAGATGTTTAACGAGTTCACACTCCAACGTGACTTATCACCCTCCACGGGATTGCCTACCCTCCCTTTCGGGATTGCTAGATGTTTACCGAGTTCACACTCCAACGGGACTTATCACCCTCTCGGGATTGCCTACCCTCCCTTTCGGGATTGCTAGATGTTTACCGAGTTCACACTCACCTACAAACTTAACCGACTGATTTGGGTAAGGTTTGTTTGGTTTCCAACTAGGTTGAGATTTTCCCTTACATTTGTTTAGCCTCAATGCTAAGGTTGGGAAAATCTCTCTAAGCTTAGGATACATCGTGGGTTGCTTAGATTGGGTTCTAGAACACTCTTGAATATATGCGTGTATTTCTTGCTCAGTGTTCTATGGTGGAAAGGCTAGATGATTTGGCTCTGTAGCTTCAATGGTGTTTTTCACACATTTCTCACTTCCACACTTTAGAATGAAGGAAGAACTTGTATTAATAGTGTGGATTTGAATGTTACCGTTGGAGAGAATTACATTCAAATCCATACTATTCTTGTAAGTACTGTTGACTTCTTCAGTGGTTGTCTTCCTCTCATTGGTCCACGTCGGTGATTCTAATTGGTTATATTCCTCGATTCCTCGCCTTGGAATCATTGAGGATCTCTCGAGTCTCGGTGTCTTGAGTTTATCCGAGCCTCCGATTTCTCATCCCGAGCCTCGGGTTTATCCCGAGCCTCGGGATACTTGATTCAGGTGACTTCTCTTGGCGGACCTTTGTCGATCGAGGCATCTTGACACTCGGTGGTGAGTTCGGTTCTCTGGTCGGACATCGACCTTCGAGTTACTTTGACTCGAGTTATCGATTTCTTCTTTGCACGATCGATCGGCTCGGTGATCGGATCAACACATCTTCGAATCAACATCTCGGGGATAGCATCGAGTTCGATTACATTAGGTTTAGCATATCGGTTTAGCACATCCGATCTCAATCACGTCGATCTTGATCATCTGCTCATCTTCATGTCGATCTCGATCCGTCGATCTCGTCGATCTCATCTGCTCCTTTTCTAATCTGCAACCTTCTCTTACGATCTTACGGTGGGTTTCTTTTACGATCGGCTTATGCGCTCTTCGATCACCATATCACCGACTGTTTTTCCGATCATCCGATCGGGGCTGTTACAGTCATCCGATCAGTTCGTTTCCGTCATCATCGATCTTGATCACCGGCTTAGCTTTTTATTCTCTTACGATTTTGCATGACTCATCGGGTTAACTTGGAACTCATCTAACTCATCCGATCTCGACGGTCTAAATCTGCGACCTCGTCGATCTCGATCATCTACGCCGATTTCGTGAGTTCCCCCAATTTGTTCTCTCGTTCCCCCTCAACTTGTTATCTGTAAATTAGCTTCAATAACACAAGTTGATAATGTTTTGGCATAATTCATCAAAACTAAAATATCCTAACACATTCCCAAGTACAATTCCATGTGCTGGAAAAATTAGTAAATCCACAAAGGTGGTGCAACATAATTTATTTTCCTTTTGTTAAATCGTTCACAAGAGTCCTTCCACCGGATAGTCGAACGAGGGCTAAGGGAATACTTGGGAAGTCCTTTCGGTTAGTCTAATCAGCCACACCGTTGCCATCCCAAGAGGTACGTTCACGTAAACTCGTAGTATTCCGCATGCGTAGGTTTTACGTGAATTATTATATGCATGATATGTTGTTGGATTATTATTTGAATTAATATAGGATTAATTCATGCTAGTAAGAATTATAAGAATTAAATTTGTATTTAAATATTCACCCCGAATAGATCTGTGCAACTTATTCCCCAACAACTGGTATCAGAGCCACGATTTCGGGCTCTGAATTTTTTAAATTGTAATTTAATTCGTTGACATTAAATTTGAAATTGGATAGTAGAATTGTTAGATCTGTTTTGCAGGTATCCAATTGTCATGGAATTTATTGTGTTTATTTATGCATGCATATAAATTGTGGTTTTTAATTCGATTCGTTCGGATTCGTTTTGCCTCGTGAGAAAATCCATGAGTAGATTAGGATTTGTTTGATTTCATCAATGTAATTGACTAGTCTAGATCTAGGTTTATTTATTTTTTGTAAATAAATTGTAACCGGATCAAAAACGAGGACGGAGACGAAGAATTAAAGGACAAAATCTAGAACCGGGCGTAGGCGGCGTGCGATGCGCGAAACATGCCAAGGGAGGCACGGGCGCGACGCGAACACGCCAAGTAAAAGATAAGCATCGGGCGCGTTAAGGGCCGAAAGGCTGTAGATCCGGCCACGGCGCAAGCGGGCGCTTAGGCAACGCTGGCACTGCGGAGAGGACCATTGCGCTACGGAGGCAGATGGGCAGAGCGGGGACGACGCTGTATGAGATATACGCTGGTGCCGAAGTACCATGGGCGAAAGTAATCATGATGCTGCCTGATGCGGATGGGCGTTACGCCTGGCCACCGCCGAGCTGCCGAAAGGCGCCGCCGGCGCTGTATGCGCTCGCTGAAGCGCCGCTGAATTGAACTCGCCAAGTGGCGGCGGATCTTGGCGTGCATCCCTTGCGCGAAGCTGCTGGCGTGGCGCGTTCGAGACGGAGTATTTTTTTTCGAGACGATCGAGTGGGAGAAATTCAAGATTTGTTTCTTCAATATCAAGCCAAGAAAAAAACAAACCATGACAATTGGATAATTTGTGCCCAATATGTTTATTTTTCTGTTTTGCTTGATTTATTTTGTGCTATCTTATGCTTTATTTAATTTGTTTAAATGTGTTTGCATGAGAATTGCCCAATGAAAAATCTCATCTTCAAAATTACTAAGTATGTTTAAATAATTAATTGACAGTTTTATTCCAGATAATAAAATTGAATTAATTTTGACCTCCATGATTTATTTATTTGTGGATTCTTTTGGAGAAATTCCCCCCACGGGACAGTCAAAAGATAGCTTTCACATGAATGAATTCCAAATGGATGATTGTGGATTATTACTAGTGGCGACGATGACCCTCCCCACGAGGCTCGATCAAAGCGAAATAATAATTCTGTATTTAATCATGGTTATTACTTAGGTATAAAATTGATATGCATATACTTCCCCGAAGTCCCTGTCAATTTTATATTGGTCAAGTGGGAGCCAACTATTAATCTGGATATTAAAGGTTTGTAACGGTTCTTGTTTGTAACCTGCTTGAATGTGTTTAAATAATGACCCACCCCACGTGGCTTATTTAAACTGTTTTGAGATGTTGGTTGATGCATGTTCATATTTTTTGAGATTTTAATATGATGCATGTGATCGAACCTTGTGATATACTTGTGCTTATGCATATAGTTATTTATTTCAGTTCAGCATGTCGTAACCTTTTAATCCACTGTAATATACTTAAAGTCAATACAATATGGAAACTATATTGATTGGAAAATTATAATTGTCCTAACTGCACAAAAGCACAAGTGGATTCTTGACACACCAAAATCAGATGAGCCAACTGACGAGTCAAAAATGCGGGACTCGTCAGATCACCTTGCGAGAGATGTCGTCACTGAAAATGGTGGAGGGCAAACCCGTAAGGGATTACGTCCTCAAAATAGATGGCCCATCTGAACAAACTTGAGATTCTGAGTGCAGATTATGATCTGGAGACTCAGATGAATTTGGTATTTCACTCTCTGCCCAAAAGTTTCGGAGCATTTTGGCCTCGCTAGCTGATTTGTTGCAAGTTTTGGTCTCGACAGAAATATTGATGGGGCACCAAACTCAAGCTTTAACGGCAAGTGGTTAGTCTTCATTTTCTAGGCCAAAGGAAGGCAAGAAAAAGAAGAGGACCAAATGCCATAAGCAATAAAACTCAACTGTTGCCAAGGGCAATGGTAAGATGAGGAATGCTTGTGGTGTCAAGGGAAAATCCAAAGAGGAAGTGCTTAAACTGCGGTAAAAGAGGACAATGGAGGTTTGCCTGTTCCAACCCCAAAAGGGATGGAAAGAAAGGTAATTCTCACGCACTAGTTGTTGAAACTTGTTTAGCGGCGTATACTTCTCATTCGTGGGTGGTTGATACGAGATCCACTAATCATGTTTGCTTCACGGGTTCAAACTGATCCGACAACTTAGTGGGAGTGAGATCCTCATCACACTGGGCGATGTTATGAAAGTAGCAATTATTGCAATGCTACGTAAGTGGCAGATATTGCAATGCTACGAAAGTAACGATTATTGCAATACTACGCAAGTAGCAGATATTGCAATGCTACATGAGTAGTGGTTAAAGCAGTGGGAGAAGTGCACATGTCTTTTAAAGATGAAGTTTTTTTTAGATTATCTTTATGTTCCCAATTTTGGAAAGAATTCACTTTCAGTTTCTAAAATTTGATTAAAGGACACTAAGTTTCTTCTAATAAGAATGACATCATTTCTTGAAATGATGAGTGTATCTATTATGGGACATTGGTCGAATAATCTCTATAGAATTAATTGTGCACACCACTCACGAAATGCATCCTATAACACATCAATTGTTTTCGAGAAAAGAAAACGTTCATCAGACGTGAACGAGACACTTCTATGGCATCTAAGATTGGGTCATATTAATCCAAAGAGGATCCAAAGGTTGGTAGAAGCCAGTTCACTGGAGTTTCTCCAAGTTGAACCAATTCCAACCTGCGAATCATGTTTGGAGGGTAAAATGACCAAGAGGGCATTCGGAGCCAAGGGGAATAGAGCCAAAGAAGTGTTAGAAATCGTTCACACAGATGTATGTGGTCCAATGTCAACCAAAGCAAGAGGAGGTTATGAGTATTTCGTCACTTTTATTGATGACTACTCAAGGTACGGTTATATTTTCCTTATGAAGCATGAATCTGAGACCTTTGAGAAATTCAAAGAATTTAAGGCTCAAGCAGAGAATCATAGGGAAAAACGTATCAAGTCTCTACGATCTGATCGTGGAGGCGAATACCTCAGTAATGAGTTTTTGAACTACTTATCTGATGAAGGGATTGCATCCCAGCTCACTGCACCCGGAACCCCTCAACAAAACGGGGTTGCAGAGCGAAGAAACATAACTCTTTTGGAAATGGTTAGATCTATGATGAGTTATGCGGATCTTCCCAAGTCGTTATGGGGTCATGCCTTGGAAAAAAAGACTTACATTCGAACTTGGTGCCATCTAAATCGGTTCCCAAAACTCCCAAAGAATTGTGGACCGGGCCGCAAGCCTAGTATGAGACACATGAGAATTTGGGGGTGTCCGCCCACGTGTTGGACAAGGAAGCCGGTAAATTGGATCCTCGATCAGAATTAAGGTTGTTTGTAGGATACCCCGAGGAAATGAAGGGTGTATGTTCTATGGTCCCGAAGATCAAAAGGTGGTCATAAGCACCCACTTTAGATTTTTGGAAGAAGACTATATGAACGAAAAGAAAACCCGAGTGAGATTACCTTAAATGAGCTAAGAAGGCAAACCTCAATGCCAATCAGACTAGATGATATACCAAACGACCAGACTTTCACAACCGAACCTCGTCGTCAGTGGGAGGGTTGTAAGACGACCGAGATTCATGGGAATAGGAGAGTCCTCGGACTTGATTCCCGGATAAGACGAATCAGACCCATGGACATATGACGGGGCAATCCAAGACAAGGATGCAGATTCTTGGCAAACAGCAATGAAAGCCGAAATGGGTTATATATTTCATAACAAAGTGTGGGGAGCTAGTCGAACCACTTAATGGGGTCAAACCCATTGGTTGCAAGTGGGTGTACAAGAGAAAAAAAGGGACGGACGGGAAGGTGGAAACCTTCAAAGCAAGACTAGTGGCGAAAAGGTTATACTCGGAAAAGAAGGGATCGATTATGAGGAAACTTTTTTCGCCTGTAGCCATGCTTAAGTCCATCCGTATTCTCTTATCGATTGTCAAGATCTTGACTTTGAAATTTGGCAAATGGATGTCAAGACAGCTTTCCTTAACGGAAGTCTTGATGAAGAGATCTATATGCAACAACCCCGAGGCTTCATTGAAAAAGGCCAAGAACACCTAGTTTGTAAGCTCATGAAGTCCATTTACGGACTCAAACAGGCATCCAGAGCTTGGAACCAATGTTTTGATCATGTTATAAAGTCTTATGGGTTCGATCAAAATGAGTTTGAAAGTTGTGTGTATAAAAAAAGCGTGTCGGAACTGCATTGGTATTCTTAGTACTATACGTAGATGACATTCTGATCATCGGGAACGATGTAAAGGTGTTATTAGACGTAAAGGCATGGCTTTCAAGACAGTTTGATATGAAAGACTTAGGGGAAGCCGGACACATCCTTGGGATCCAGATCATTCGAGATCGCAAGAAAAGGATGATAGGCTTATCGCAAGCTTCATACATAGACACTGTCTTGAAACGATTCAGCATGCAAGATTCCAAGAAAGACTTCGTACCTTTCAAACATGGAATCCATCTATCCAAGAAAATGTCCCCTAAGACGCAAAAGGAGATAGATGACATGAAAGACATTCCTTATGCTTCGGCTGTCGGAAGCCTAATGTATGCAATGCTGTGCACGAGACCGGATATCTGCTTCGCCGTAGGCATGGTGGCAAGATATCAAAGTAACCCCAGGAAAGAGCATTGGATGGCAGTTAAAAACATTCTGAAGTATCTGAAAAGAACTCGGGATAGAATGTTGGTTTATCAGCCAGATGGTCCAATCCCCATCGGCTACACGGACTCGGATTTTCAATCAGACATAGACTCCAGAAAATCTACCTCCGGTAGTGTGTTTTGCATGGGGGGAGGAGCCGTGACATGGAGAAGCGTCAAGCAGAAATGATTCGCAGATTCTACCATGGAAGCCGAATATGTAGCTGCTTGTGAGGCAGCGAAAGAAGCGGTTTGGCTCAAGCACTTCCTAGTGGACTTAGATGTGGTTCCGAATTTGCCCAGCAGAATCATTGTTTATTGTGACAATGCCGGAGCAGTTGCAAATTCAAGGGAACCAAGAGCCCACAAAGCCAACAAACACATTGAAAGGAAATACCATCTTATACGAGATATCGTTAAGAGAGGAGATATAGATGTGGCAAAGATAGCGTCTGAGGACAACCTAGCAGATCCATTCACAAAGAGTCTGCCTCTGAATACATTCGAGAGACATGTGGAAGGAATGGGTGTCAAGACCGTTGTCAATCTGCTTTGAGTATAAGCGGGAGAAATTATTAGGTTCGTGTAGGTGACATTAGATGTCACAGACTACATGAGACATGTTGTAGTATACTTAAAAGCAGACTTTGAGTATAAGTGGGAGATTGTTGGGATTATACTAGAAAGTATGTTTTTTACTTTTGTATAATCAAAACTGAATTTCGGACTTATTTACTGAAATAAATTGTTTATCACTGATGCTTTAAATATTATCGAATGTTACATATATTTACTGCATAACTGTTCAATAAGTCGTACGTGTTACATTGTAGTTAATTTAGTGATACCAGATCACATAAGATTAAATTAACAGTCCCTTGTAACTAAAAGTACGTCATTCACGACCTAGATGGAAATGAACAACCCATCGTGAAAGGTTGAAGTGTAAGGCTCAGATTGGCTTGTCTTGACCAAGAGATTACACTAGTGCATGATTGATGCACTGAATAGGACCTACAGGAGGATAAATTCTTCAGAACTGAACAAGGAAGAATTAGACCTCAGTGGTTCGTTATTTCTTAATCTTCGTTCCTTAAATAGGATCACGTGGGATTGGTAACTATTGCTTTGACTTATCATGGGTAACCAATCAACGAGATTCAATACTTTTTATCTTGGGCAATATTATTGGTCACATGTGATTGCTAAGATTTAATCTGAAGAATCGTGTGCAAAATCGCTTGTTTGATTTGCCCCTTGGAGGTTCATAAGCTTTATCATACCAAATCTTGCAAGTGTAATTAGTTTCCTAGTATGGATAATAATGTTGAACCGTTCCTTGACCAAGGACAAAAGATATTAATTAATGGAAAGCTATTTCGTGGCTTGAATTAATTAATGGGCTAGATAATCTTAAACACGAGAAATAATAACAAGGAGCCATATTGACCGTAATATGGGTTAAGATGGATAGTCAATATTAATTATGTAGTGGGATTAATTAATATTTATGGGCTTGAATAATATTGTGGCTCAATATTAGATATTCAAGGTTCATTAGAAGGTCCAATCTTAATTCTCCTAAAGGCCCCCTAAGTAGCCCAACATATAGTCCAATAACTGAAAAGGTGATTAAAATAAAATAAATATTGTTGCTTATTTTTCCAAGTAAATTTCGAAAATTATGGATAAGTTGGGAGAAAGATTTTCTTTGAATTTTGTTATGGAATGAAGATATGTATTCTTGGAATACAAGATTATCTCATTAAATTCAAGAAATCTCCCACTTGGTTAATTCATAAGAGGATTTCGAAAATTATGAAATATAGTGGGCAAGAAAGATTTTCTTGATTTTCTTGAAAAGATATTATGGAAGATATGTATTTCTTGAAATACAAGAATATCTCATAAATTCAAGAAGATCCAAATCTTGGATTCTTGGTACCCTATATTTCGAAATTTACCATAATAAAAGAGTAGGTGGGATTTCGTGGAATATTATAATTATGGGAGAAAGAATATAGGAGATATATTCAAGATTTCATGGAGATCAAGAAAAGATTTTCCCACATTATTTTTGGCCTAAAAATTCGACCACCTCATGCTCTATAAATAGGGGATGATTCTTTCATTCCCAAGTACAATTCCATGTGCTGGAAAAATTAGTAAATCCACAATGGTGGTGCAACATAATTTATTTTCCTTTTGTTAAATCGTTCACAAGAGTCCTTCCACCGGATAGTCGAACGAGGGCTAAGGGAATACTTGGGAAGTCCTTTCGGTTAGTCTAATCAGCCACACCGTTGTCATCCCAAGAGGTACGTTCACGTAAACTTCGTAGTATTCGCATCGTGGGTTTTTCGTGAATTATTATATGCATGATATGTTGTTGGATTATTATTTGAATTAATATAGGATTAATTCATGCTAGTAATAATTATAAGAATTAAATTTGTATTTAAATATTCACCCCGAATAGATCTGTGCAACTTATTCCCCAACAACGACCAAAGAGAGGAAGGCAAGGCTGAGCTCGCCTGGTTGGGTGAGCCTGGGGCAGGTCGCCCTCAGGTTAGCGAGGTTGCTCGAAGTATTTATGGATGGGATCCGATAACTATCACCAGACAAATTTGGAGCGGATAACCACGCAAGGTGTTCCACGAGCGAGAAATCCGGCGATGATCACGGCCCGGATCGAGAAACTGACTGGCCGATGATCTGTCATGTCATTTAGTGTCTAGGGCTTGTATTGGCCAGACCCATGGAGGCCTGAGCCCAGTGTGAACTCTATAAATATTAGTATTCAGAACTATGTATAGGATCGATGTTGGGATTATACTGGAAAGTATGCTTTTACTTTGTATAATCAAAACTGAATTTCGGACTTATTTACTGAAATAAATTGTTTATCACTGATGCGTTAAATATTATCGAATGTTACATATATTTCTTGCATAATCTGCTCAATAAATAGTACGTGTTACATTGAAGTTAATTTAGTGATACCAGATTACAGAAGATTAAATTAACAGTCCCTTGTAACCAAAAGTACACCATTCACGACCTAGATGGAAATGAACAATCCATCGTGAAAGGTTGAAGTGTAAAGCTCAGATTGGCTTATCTTGACCAAAGAGATTACACTAGTGCATGTCTATTGCACTGAAGAGGACCTACAGGAGGACAAATTCTTCAGAACTGAACTAGGAAGAATTAGACCTCAGTGGTTCGTTATTTCTTAATCTTCGTCCCTTAAATAGGACCTCGTGTGGTTAGTAAGTATTGTTTTGACTTATTATGGGTAGAGAATCAACGAGGTTCAATACTTTATATCTTGGGCAATATTATTGGTCACATGTGTAGCTAAGATTTAATACGAAGAATCGTGTGCAAAACGCTTCGATTCGATTTGCCCCCTTGGGAGGTTCATAAGTTTTATCATACCAAATCTTGCAAGTGGAACTAGTTTTCGGTATGAGTAATAATGTTGAACCGTTCCTTTACCAAGGATAAAAAATATTAATTAATGGAAAGCTATTTCAGTGGCTTGAATTAATTAATGGGTTAGATAATCTTAAACACGGGAAATAATAACCGGGAGCCATATTGACTGTAATATGGGTTAAGATGGATAATGCAATATTAATTATGTAGTGGGATTAATTAATATTTATGGGCTTGAATAATATTGTGGCTCAATATTGATAATTCAAGATCCATTGGAAGGTCCAATCTTAATTCTCCTAAAGGCCCCACAAGTAGCCCAACATAAAGTCCAATAACTGGAAAAAGTGTTTAAAAATAAAATAAATATTTGTTGCTAATTTTCCAATTTTTTTCGAAAATTATGGATAAGAGGTGAGAAATATTTTCTTTGAATTTTGTTATGGAATGAAGATATGTATTCTTGGAATACAAGATTATCTCATTAAATTCAAGAAATCTCCCACTTGGTTATTCATAATGAATATTTCGAAAATCTTGAAAATATAAAGGGCAAGAAAGATTTTCTTGATTTTCTTGAAAAGATATTATGGAAGATATGTATTTCTTGGAATACAAGAATATCTCATAAATTCAAGAAGATCCAAATCTTGGAATCTTGACCTAATATTTTCAAAAAATCCATAATGTGATGAGGTGGGATTTTTGTGGAATATTTTAATTGTGGAGAAAAGAATATAGGGGATATATTCAAGATTTCTTGGAGATCAAGAAAAGATTTTCCCACGTTGTTTTTTCCCCAATATTTCGACCAACACCCCATCTATAAATAGGGGATGATGCTTTCATTCCCAAGTGCAATTCCATGTGTTGGAAAAATTAGTAAATCCACAAAAGTGGTGCAACAAATTTTATTTTTCCTTTTAGTTAATTGTTCGCGGGAATCCTACCACCGGATTGTCGAGCAAGGATTAAGGGAATACTTTGGGAAGGCTTTTTTGGTGTGTTTCATCGACAAGTCCATTGCCATTCCAAGAGGTAAGTTTACGTAAACTCGTAGTAATTCCGCATGCGTAGGATTTACGTGAACTGTTTATATGCATGATTTATTGTTGGATTATTATTTGAATTAATATAGGATTAATTCATGCTAGTAATAACTGTTAGAATTAAATTTGTATTTAAATATTCATCCCGAATAGATCCAGGCAATTCGTTCCCCAACAATTGGTATCAGAGCCTCGGTTTTGGGCTCTGATCTTTAAATTGTAATTTAATTCGCTTTCATTAAATTTGAAATTGGATAGTAGAAATGCTAGATCTTTTTTGCAGGTATCCAATTGTCATGGAATTTAATGTGTTTATTTATGCATGCATATGAATTGTTGTTTTTAATTCGATTAGCTCGAATTCGTTTTTTCCTAAATGAGAAAATCCACGAGTAGATTAGAATTTGTTTGATTTGATCAATGTAATAGACTAGTCTAGATCAGGGTTTATTTATTTTTGTAAAATAAATTATAACCTATCTTAAACTGAGGCGAGACGAAGAATTAAAAGACGGGATCCTAAATCGGGCAGAGTAAAGGCGCCACGCCAAACATGCCAAAGGTGGCACGCTGCGACGCCGTGACGCTTAAAGGGATGCTGCTGGCGAGGCGAGGGCGCCAGCCGAGCGCGACGCTGGATCGGTGGTTTGGGCGCAGTAATCGCTGGCCGAAGCTCACGCTGTGCGCGGACGGGGGAGGACTGGCGAAGGCGGATTTGGCTGATCGGGTATGGGCGGGCGCTAAGGCCGGGCATGTGCGGGCGCCGCCGAAACCGCCGATCTTATTGCCGAGCTGGGCGAATTGCCGGGCGACGTACGGAGATTCGGCTCGCCAAGACGGATGCCACGGACACGCCGAGTGTTAGCGACACCCGACCCGAAATGGGTCGATGACGCGGCTTGACAAGGCATTTTTTTTAAGACGGGTCAGGGGAGCTTTTTTCGAGACGAACGTTGAAGGCTATGAAGACGATTTCTCAAGATCAAGACATGACAAAAATTAACCATGACAATTGGATATATTTGCCCAATATGTTTAATTTTTTGTTTTGATGTTATGCATTATTTTATGCTTATTTAAATTGTGTTTAAATTTGCAATGCATGAGAAAATGTTTTGAAAAATCTCACTTTCAAAAATTACTAAGTATGCTTAAACAATTAATTGACAATTTTATGAATAATAAAATTGAATTAATTTTGACCTCCATGATTTATTTATTTGTGAATTCTTTTGGAGAAATTCCCCCCACGGGACGGTCAAAAGATAGCTTTCACATGAATAAAATCCAAATGGATGATTGTGGATTATTCCTAGTGGCGACGATGACCCTCCCCACGAGGCTCGTTCAAAGCGAAATAATAATTATGTATTTAATCATGGTTATTACTTAGGTATAAAATTGATATGCATATACTTCCCCGAAGTCCCTGTCAATTTTATATTGGTCAGGTGGGAGCCAACTATTAATCTAGTTATTAAAGGTTTGTAACTGTTCTTGTTTGTAACCTGCTTGAATGTGTTTAAATAATGACCCACCCCACGTGGCTTATTTAAACTGTTTTGAGATGTTGGCTGATGCATGTTCATATTTTTTTGAGATTTTAATATGAAACATGTGATCGAACCTTGTGATATACTTGTGCTTATGCATATTATTATTTATTTCAGTTCATCAAGTCACAACCTTTTAATCCACTGTTATATACACTCAAAGAACATCAATTAACTGGTGACAACTATGTTGTTTGGAAATGAAATATGAGTTTTGTCCTACCTGCACAAGAACATCATTGGGTTCTTGATGTACCCAAGCCCCGTTTGCCTACTGATGGATCAACTGATGCGGAAAGACAGTTGTATAATATTTGGGAGCAGGCCAATGAACCTATGAAACGTGTAATCTTGACTTCATTGTCTGATGATTTGAGACACATTCATGAAGGTATTGTATCTGCTGCAGAAATTATGCAAAGTCTTGAAGAAATGTTTTTAACAAAAGACCGCATGATCAATCAGTTTAAAAACGACGTGGCAAGGCTAAAAATGGCAGAGGGAACACCCGTAAGGGAGCATGTTCTCAGAATAAAACAACATTTTGAAAAACTGGCTTATCTCGGTACTAAGTATTGTGATGAGGCTCAAATTGAATTTCTTTTGCTAACTCTTCCAAGGTGCTTCGATGGATTTTACTGTAGTTTTGTGATGAGTGATCACATGTTTACTATGAGCATTCTACAAGAAGCCTTGGAGAAAATAGAGAAGCATTTAGGAAAGAAAGACGAAGCATTGGTGACCAAAAGTCTTTTCACAAGGTCTAGGCCAATGTAAGGCAAGAATCAAGAAAAGGAAAGTGGTCAAGACCAAAGCAAACTCATCACTAAGAAAAGTAAGAGAAAAACAGCTAGCTGTATGGGTGTCAAGAAAGCACCAAAAGGAAAATGTTTTAACTGTGGTGAAAAGGGACATTGGAGGTTAGCCTGTTCCAGACCCAAAAGGAATTGAAGGAAAGGTAATTCTCACGCACTAGTTGTTGAAACTTGCTTAGCGGCGTATGCCTCCCATTTATGGGTGGTGGATACGGGATCCACTGATCATGTTTGTTTCACTTTACAGGGGTTCAAGCGGACCCGGCAACTTAGTGGGAGTGAGATCCTCATCACACTGGGCGATGCTACGAGAGTGGCAGCTGAAGCAGTGGGAGAAGTGCACCTGTCTTTTGAAGACAGAGTTTTAATTTTAAGAGATGTACTTTACGTTCCGAAATTTAGAAAGAACTTAATTTCTGTTTCAAAACTTTACCTTGATGGATATTCGGTTACTTTTGATAAAGTTGTTACCATTTCTCTTTACGATAAATTTATCTGTCATGGAACGTTGTCAAGTAATCTCTATACAATTAACTGTGCACACCACTCACGAAATGCTTCCTATAACAAATCAATTGTTTCCAACAAAAGAAAACATTCATCAGACGTGAACGAAACACTTCTATGGCATCTAAGATTGGGACATATTAATCCAAAGGGGATCCAAAGGTTGGTAGAAGACGGTTCTCTGGAGTCTCTCCAAGTTGAACCAATTCCAACCTGTGAATCATGTTTGGAGGGTAAAATGACCAAGAGGGCATTCGGAGCCAAGGGGAATAGAGCCAAAGAAGTGTTAGAAATCGTTCACACAGACGTATGTGGTCCAATGTCAACCATGGCAAGGGGAGGTTACGAGTATTTTGTCACTTTTATTGATGACTACTCGAGGTACGGTTATATTTTCCTTATGAAGCATAAATCTGAGACCTTTGAGAAATTCAAAGAATTTAAGGCTCAAGCAGAGAATCATAGGGAAAAACGTATCAAGTCTCTACGATCCGATCGTGGAGGCGAGTACCTCAGCGATGAGTTTTTGAACTACTTGTCGGATGAAGGGATTGCATCCCAGCTAACTGCACCCGGAACCCCTCAACAAAACGGGGTTGCAGAGCGAAGAAACAAAACTCTTTTGGAAATGGTTATATCAATGATGAGTTATGCGGATCTTCCCAAGTCGTTCTGGGGTCATGCCTTGGAAACAACGACTTACATTCTGAACTTGGTGCCATCCAAATCGGTTCCCAAAACTCCCAAAGAATTGTGGACCGGGCGCAAGCCTAGTTTGAGACACATGAGAATTTGGGGGTGTCCGGCCTACGTGTTGGACAAGGAAGCCGGCAAATTGGATCCTCGATCAGAATTAAGGTTGTTTATAGGATACCCCGAGGGAACAAAAGGGTGTATATTTTATGGTCCCAAAGATCAAAAGGTGGTCATAAGCACCCACTATAGATTTTTGGAAGAAGACTATATGAACGAAAGAAGACCCAGAAGTGAGATTACCTTAAGTGAGCTAAGGAGGCAAACCTCATTGCCAACTGTACAAGATGACATACCAAACGACACACTTACACAACCGGAACCTCGTCGTAGTGGGAGGGTTGTGAAACAGCCCGAGAGATTCATGGGAATAGGAGAGTCCTCGGACTTGATTCCCGGTCAAGACGAATCAGACCCATGGACATATGATGAGGCAATCCAAGACAAGGATGCGGTTTCTTGGCAAAAGGCAATGAAAGCAGAAATGGGGTCTATGGATCATAACAGAGTGTGGGAGCTAGTTGAACCACTTAATGGGGTCAAACCTATTGGTTGCAAGTGGGTATACAAGAGAAAGAGGGGATCGGACGGGAAGGTGGAAACCTTCAAGGCAAGGCTTGTGGCGAAAGGTTATACTCAGAAAGAAGGGATCGACTATGAGGAAACCTTTTCACCTGTAGCGATGCTTAAGTCCATCCGAATTTTCTTGTCGATTGCTGCACATCTCGATTTTGAAATCTGGCAAATGGATGTCAAGACAGCTTTCCTTAACGGAAGTCTTGATGAGGAAATCTATATGAAACAACCCCAAGGCTTCATTAAAAAGGACCAAGAACACCTAGTTTGTAAGCTCATGAAGTCCATTTACGGACTCAAACAGGCATCCAGAGCTTGGAACCAATGTTTTGATCATGTTGTTAAGTCTTATGGGTTTGATCAAAACGAGTTCAAAAGTTGTGTGTACAAAAAGCGTGTCGGAACTGCATTGGTATTCTTAGTACTATACGTAGATGACATTCTGCTCATCGAGAACGGTGTAAAGGTGTTATCGGACGTAAGGGCATGGCTTTCAAAACAGTTTGATATGAAGGACTTAGGGAAAGCCGGGCACATCCTTGGGATCAAGATCACTCGAGATCGCAAGAAAATGATGATAGCCTTATCGCAAGCTTCATACAAAGACACTGTCTTGAAACGATTCAACATGCAGGATTCCAAGAAAGGCTTCGTACCTTTCAGACATGGAATCCATCTATCCAAGGAAATGTGCCCTAAGACACAAAGAGAGATAGATGACATAAAAGACATTCCTTATGCTTCGGCTGTCAGAAGCCTTATGTATGCAATGTTGTGCACGAGACCGGATATCTGCTTTGCCGTTGGCATGGTGGCAAGATATCAAAGTAACCCGGGGAGAGAACATTGGACGGCAGTTAAAAACATTCTGAAGTATCTGAAAAGAACTCGAGATAGAATGTTGGTTTATCAGTCGAATAATCTAATCCCCATAGGCTACACGGACTCGGATTTCCAATCAGACATAGATTCCAGAAAATCTACCTCCGGTAGTGTGTTTTGCATGGGGGGAGGAGTCGTGACATGGAGAAGCGTCAAGCAGAAATGCGTCGCGGATTCTACCATGGAAGCGAATATGTAGTAGGCTAACTGCAAGGCGTGAAAAGCGGTTTGGCTCAAGAACTTCCTAGTGGACTTGGATGTAGTTCGAATTTGCCCAAAGAGAATCATTTGTTTATTGTGACAATCTTAGGAGCGATTTGCAAATTCAAAGGAACCAAGAGCCCACAAAGCCAGCAAACACATTGAAAGGAAATACCATCTTATACGAGATATCGTTAAGAGAGGAGATATAGAGGTGGCAAAGATCGCGTCGGAAGACAACCTAGCTGATCCATTCACAAAGGGTCTGCCTCATAACACATTCGAGAGACATGTGGATGGGATGGGTGTCAAGACCGTTGCCAATCTGCTTTGAGTATAAGTGGGAGACATTATTAGGTTCGTGTTAGGTGACATTATATGTCACGGATCTACACGAGACATGTTGTAGTATACTTAAAAGCAGACTTTGAGTATAAGTGGGAGATTGTTGGGATTATACTGGAAAGTATGCTTTTACTTTGTATAATCAAAACTGAATTTCGGACTTATTTACTGAAATAAATTGTTTATCACCGATGCGTTAAATATTATCGAATGTTACATATATTTACTGCATAACTGTTCAATAAATAGTACGTGTTACATTGTAGTTAATTTAGTGATACAAGATTACAGAAGATTAAATTAACAGTCCCTTGTAACCAAAAGTACACCATTCACGACCTAGATGGAAATGAACAATCCATCGTGAAAGGTTGAAGTGTAACGCTCAGATTGGTTTGTCCTGACCAAAGAGATTACACTAGTGCATGTCTATTGCAATTTGAAGAGGACCTCTGAGAGGACAAATTCTTGAGCCCGAACTAGGAAGAATTAGACCTCGATGGTTCGTTATTTCTTAATCTTCGTCCCTTAAATAGGATCTCGTGTGGTTAGTAAGTATTGCTTTGACTTATTACGGGTAGAGAATCAACGAGGTTCAATACTTTATATCTTGGGCAATATTATTGGTCACATGTGTAGCTAAGATTTAATCTGAAGAATGGTGTGCAAAATGCGCTTTGTTCGATTTGCCCCCTTGGGAGGTTCATAAGTTTTATCATACCAAATCTTGCAAGTGGAACTAGTTTCCTATGTATGAGTAATAATGTTGAACCGTTCCTTTACCAAGGATAAAAAGATATTAATTAATGGAAAGCTATTTCAATGGGCTTGAATTAATTAATGGCTAGATAATCTTAAACACGGAAAAATAATAACCCGAGCCATATTGACTGTAATATGGGTTAAGATGGATAGTGCAATATTAATTATGTAGTGGGATTAATTAATATTTATGGGCTTGAATAATATTGTGGCTCAATATTGATAATTCAAGATCCATTGGAAGGTCCAATCTTAATTCTCCTAAAGGCCCCCCAAGTAGCCCAACATAAAGTCCAATAACTGGAAAAAGTGTTTAAAAATAAAATAAATATTTGTTGCTAATTTTCCAATTTTTTTCGAAAATTATGGATAAGAGGGGAGAAAGATTTTCTTTGAATTTTGTTATGGAATGAAGATATGTATTCTTGGAATACAAGATTATCTCATTAAATTCAAGAAATCTCCCACTTGGTTATTCATAATGAATATTTCGAAAATCTTGAAAATATAAAGGGCAAGAAAGATTTTCTTGATTTTCTTGAAAAGATATTATGGAAGATATGTATTTCTTGGAATACAAGAATATCTCATAAATTCAAGAAGATCCAAATCTTGGAATCTTGACCTAATATTTTCGAAAAATCCATAATGTGATGAGGTGGGATTTTTGTGGAATATTTTAATTGTGGAGAAAAGAATATAGGAGATATATTCAAGATTTCTTGGAGATCAAGAAAAGATTTTTCCACATTGTTTTTTCCCCAATATTTCGACCAAAACCCCATCTATAAATAGGGGATGATTCTTTCATTCCCAAGTGCAATTCCATGTGCTGAAAAAATTAGTAAATCCACAAAAGTGGTGCAACAAATTTTATTTTTCCTTTTAGTTAATTGTTCGCGGGAATCCTACCACCGGATTGTCGAGCAAGAATTAAGGGAATACTTTGGGAAGGCTTTTTGGTGTGTTTCATCGACAAGTCCATTCCATTCCAAGAGGTAAGTTTACGTAAACTCGTAGTAATTCCGCATGCGTAGGATTTACGTGAACTGTTTATATGCATGATTTATTGTTGGATTATTATTTGAATTAATATAGGATTAATTCATGCTAGTAATAATTGTTAGAATTAAATTTGTATTTAAATATTCATCCCGAATAGATCCAGGCAATTCGTTCCCCAACAATCGAAAGCTTAAAACTCTAGGCATATATTATACTGAAATTTCGGGCTTGGTACTGCCCCCAGACGCAGCCTTTTCGACGAATTGGGTCATCAAATTGTGTGTTATTTACGTGCTATTCTGGTTTTCTGATTCTTCATATTATTGTTGTCCGGTGATTATTTCAGGGTTACAACATTTATAATATGTAAAAGAGGAAAATGTTTTATAATCCAAAGGGGACCAAATGATAGAATTTTATGAATTTAAGACATTAATGAAAAAATTTCTCTATATATAATAAGTAAATTTTAAATCCCAAGAGGGGCGACTGTCGCGGGCATACCCCTAGATCCATCCTTGAAAAGACTTGCGGGACTAATTTTGAAATTTTCTCAGAATTTTTTAATAAATGTTAATAAATTTAAAAAGTACAAATAAAAAATTAGGGAAAATATTTTTTTTTATCCTGTAACATTATTCGATATAATTTTCATACTTTAACTTACAAGATTATTTGGTTTTGGTCTTATGGCCTACAAGTGACATGATATAGCAGGTCATCGGATATGGCCATTGAATTCCATGCATACGATACGAGTTATTGCCGTTTCTTTTACATTTTGTCGTTTAGCTATTTTCAATAAATAAGAGAGTAAAATCTAGTCTAGATCAATGCTTTCATAACCGAACCGGCGATCAAACCAGAATGGATATCGATTGGCGGTTCAACCTGTTGGACCGGTGGTCCAATTGTTAAAATGATTATTATCAATATTTTTAAAATATTCTCTATATTACATTAAAAATAAAATAAGTGTGCACTTATAAAATTTAAAATTATATATTTATAAGTTTCATTTTGAAATAAACACAATAAAATCATAGACAACACAGTAAAATTTAAAATGAGGATTAAATTTTAAATTAATTAAAAAATAAAAAAATAACAAAAAACCGGTCCAACCTGTTTTACCGGTTTTTCGATTTTAACCGGATTTTTCGGTTCTGATCGATTTTTTTTCCGATTCAACCATAAAAACTGTTTTTTGAGGGTAAGACTGATTCCATGGCCGGTTTTCGGTTCAACCCGGTTCTAAAAACAGTGGTCTAGATCCCTCCCGGAGATGCTAGCTATATAAGGAATGTAAGGTGTTATCATTATTTAATATCTAGTAATTTATTTCTGAATAATAAATTACAGGGTAAATTGGTAATGTAGTCCCATAAGAATGTCAGCTCTTCAAAATGGTCTTTTTTTAAAAAAAAAAATGGTCCCATAGAATTTTACAAGCAAAAAACAAATGAATTTTTGGGACCAAAATTATTTTCTGAAAGTTCTCTTGGGACTAAAACTCTTAAATAAAAATCGAATTGGACTATTTTAACAAAAAAAAGGATAAAAAAAACGTGGGACCAAATCTATTATTGAAATTTTTTTCATAGGACTACATTTGCAATTTACCCATAAATTATATGATGAAATATGAAAAAAAAAAGGAAATAATATATTTTAAAGCTAAGTACAAAATAATAAACGGGTAAATGAGGAAAAGGAATCTAGATGCATGCATTCTTATTAAGTGATAATAATTGATGAGTGTATTAATAAACATAAGCATGACCACATATAGTTGCATTTTAAAAATTGTTTAAAATTGATTAATGAAATATTCAGAGGAGATGGTAATTGGAATGATCCCATCCATCATCATAGCGTTGCCATGCCTTTTCGCAAAACAATGACTATGTCGGGTTCATATCAAGGGGAACCGTCATGCTAATATTGGCTCATATATTAGTAAGGATGGTTAGGCCAATAACTAAAAATTAAAAAAAATTAAAAAATCTAAAATCATAAGTTCACAAATCGAAGTAGAGGTCGGAGCCCTGTTAAAATCTTGCTAGGCCATGTCTTTTCGCTAAACAACGACTATGTCGGGTTCATATCAAGGGTAACCGTCATGCTACATAGATTATTAAGGATAGTTAGGCCAATAACTAAAAACTACAATAAAAAAAGAAAAAAAAATCTAAAGTCATAAGTTCATAGGTCGAACTAGAGGTTGGAGCCCGGTTAAAAATCTTGCTAGGGTAAAACCCTCCTTAGAGCAAAATCTCTAGTCAAGGGAAAAAGAGACACTCTTCTGCAAAGAATTAATTACGTCGCAACACGAAAGTAATCCTTATTTATATCAGTATAAAGAGAATGAGCAATAAAATCAGGGCTACACCCAATCCAAATTAACATGGTGATAATGTAATTTAGCAAAAGCATCAGTTATAGAATTACCCTCCCAATGAACGTGGGAGATTCACAAAGAAATATCCGGACGAATCGTGGTATATTAGTGAGGATCGTTAGGAATTATCCTTGTTGAGTCGAGTTTCCTTTTACTGTGGAACGCCTTCTCGATATGACATGTTCGTGTTAATTTTTTGGAACATTTGTGGTTTCAAAAAACAATTGATTTATAAATTATTGCATTTATTGTATCGTAAACATGGTGATTAATAAGAATGCACACGTCGAATCATTTTTAATGGAATATTGTCAATACATAGTATGAAAGATGGTAAAACTATTAATATAGGACCTAAAAATTGAAAAGAAATTAATACTGATTCACGACATGAAAGGTAAAAACCTATTAATTTGAATTTTTAAAGATAAAAACTACTAATTTAAAAATTGAAAATATTAAGATCATATTTCACATCTTATAGTTTATATTCTTATTTATTTATATAATTTTTTTAATTATTAATTTCATTTTTATTAAGTAATCCTATTCTCATGAAATTATTTGAAATTGTGATTTATAAAAATATATTGGGTAATTAAAAATAATAAAATATCAAACATGATCTTAAAATGTATAAGTATTAAAAATTGATAGTTTTTTTTTTTTATTCAAGTCCAATATTAATAGTTTTGTATATATCCCTGAATGGATAGAAAAAATATTTTAGATCTTAAATTAAATACATAAACTGCCTTTCAAATTTTGAATTGATAATTTTCTTATTAAATATATAAGTATATCATGTTATCATATCTATGTTGCACAGGTACGGGGGCGATGCGATACGGATTCGGGGATACGATTTTTGAAAAATTCAAGGTGCGATTCGACAAGGATACGTCTATTTATTTATTATTTTATTATATATTATACCTGTAAAATATATGAAAATAACAATATTCGGAATGTTGGAGGCGACGCAGCGTGAAGAAAGTAGAAAAGAGGCGATGGTGTTTTGTTCGTGTGGTGAGTTATGTTCTTGTGGTGAGACTGTCACTACAAAATATTGCCGATTTAACGAGGGGATTTAAAGAGGGTTACAGAACCCTCTTTAATTGGCGAGGGTTTTAAAGAGGGTACATGACAGTGAGGATTTTAACGAGTGTTTTTAATTGGCGAGGGTTTAAACCCTCGCCAAAAGTCGACGCGCATTTGACGAGGGTTATTAACCCTAGCTGAGACCGACGCGCATTTCGCGAGGGTTAAAAACCCTCGCCTATTTCAAAAAGCACTCGCTGACCTGTAACGGCCAACAACACGTTTTCCTATGTCAGACCCCCTCGGTTAACGAGGGCAACACCCCTCGCCAAAACCCTCGCCCCCCTATATAAACCACCGAACAACTTGTCCAGTTTCGAATTTTTGGACGAGAGAGGAAACGGAGAGGAGATTCCAGGCGGATTTCGGGCGGATTTAAGGTATGTTTTCAATTTATCTAATCGTTTATAAGTATTAGTTGCTTAGTTGCTTAATTGTTTAGTTTTAGTTGCTTAATTATTTAGTATTAGTTGCATTATTGTTTAGTATTAGTTGTTATATATTAGTTAATTTGTTGTTCAATGAATTAGTATTATAATTGTTGTTATATTATTTAGTATAATTAGTTGTTTTGTTGTTTAATTAATTAGTATTAGTTGTTATATTATTTAGTATTAGTTGTTATATTATTTAATTAATTAGTATTAGTTGTTATATTGTTTAATATGTATTTTAATCGTTAATTAGTATTAGTTTGTTTTATTGTTAATTAGTATTAATTGTTTAGTATTAGTTGGTTCATTATTTAGAATTATTATTAGTAATTTAGCTTAACATGTGTATATTAATTTAGTATAATTAGCTCAATTTATCTTATTTAATATAACTAGTTTTGGTGTTAAGGAATATATCTTAATTACGTTGGAGTGGAGGGATCGATGTTGGCGAATATTTGTTGGTTATTGGTTTTTGTAGAAGATGTGCGTTCCGACTTAATTAATTTTAATTGATTAAGTCGGAAATGGATGCACGTAGGATCATCATTAATTGGGGAATATGATAAAATAAAACGAAACTCTGCCGAAATTTTTAGAAAATATTAATTATTAATTAGACTTTTGAATATTAATTAATTCGTAAATATGAAACAGATTGATATGGATTATTCTGGCCGTTTACGTTGGATGTATGGTCCAAAATCGATTAATGGCATGATATCTTTCGAATTTTACAATGGACTAGAATCATTTATAGATTTCGCCACTAGTAATCCGAATTGGATGAATCAGGGAAAGATTAGGTGTCGTTCAGATAATATTCAATTTAATGATATTCTCATCAATCCCAACAATGAAGACCAGCATAATGATGATGATGATGATGATGATGATGATGATGATGATGATGATGATGATGATGATGATGATTTTGTATTTCTGAATACTTTGTTATGTCACTTGTTTTAATTTTTGAATATTTGTCACATTTGTTTGTTATGATCATTTATGAATATTATTGTTGTGATTAGTTTATGAGAATTTGTGTTAGTCTGTGAGATTTGGTATATATATATTTAATTTGCACATGTAGGTTAATAGTGAAAAAAAATATAAAAGTGACTATTTGAAAAAAAAAAATAACAATATTTTAATGAAAATGATCAATACAAGCGTATATACATGTGCACGTGTTATTTAATATAGTGAAAGAGAATATAAATTAAAGTGATTATTCAACAGTTTTATTAACAATATATATTTTAATAATAATTAATAAAAAGATATATAGTGTTATTAAAACGAGTATATATATACATTTAAATAATTAACAAAAAGATATATATTTTAATAATAAAAATTTAAATTGATATTTTAATATTCTATATATATATAGTAAAACGAGTATACATATACATAGTGTTAGTAAATATAGTATACACACACACACACACACACACATATATATATATATATATATATATATACACATAATATTAAAATATCAATTTAATTTTTTTTTATTCATGTTAACAAATATATAAAAGAATATAAATTATATACTTTTAATTTTATTATAAATATTTTAATCAAATATATATAATAAATATATAAGAAATGATATATATATATATAATATAATACATAACATAACACATACATGTATAAGAAATAATACATAAATATACAATACATACATATATAATATATATAATTAGAAAGACATTGTTGACAAGTAACAAGCCGTGCCCAAACGGTTTGGCAAAACACGCAAGACATCCACATACCGGGAGGTCGCGTTTTCCATATACACATAGGGGGCTTAAAAAACGCCCAAATAATGTTGTTACTTCTGATGCATACACGCGTGTCCCAGTGGTTGTGTGGGAGCCTTGGAGGGCTTGCAGCGCGGGTTCGAATAAACCCGATTCCAGTTTTGATTTTTTCTTCCAGATAACGAGGGTCGCAAACCCTCGTTAAACTGCTCGTTTAATTGGACGAGGGCCAGCAACCCTCGCCAAATGTGCGTGCAAAATTAACGAGGGTTCTGCCGCCCTCGTTAAATGTGCGACGAAATTGGCGAGCGTTATTTTAAACGGCAATTTGGTGTGGGCGGCGGGCCCTCGCCAATCTGACACGCGTCAGTCCCTCGCCAAAGCCCTCTTTAATTTAACGAGGGTTTAAAAAATTCCTCGTGAAGCAGTTCTTGAAGCACATTTTGGAGAGAGATATTTTCCCTCTTTAAAACCCTCTCTAACCGGTTATCCCTCTTTAAAACCCTCTCTAATACCCTTGTTAAATTACACATATTTTGTAGTGTGGTGACTTACGGACTTTGAGTGTTGGTAATGTAATTTTAAGTTTTCTTATTTTAAGTTATTTTACTTATTTAAACTTAGTTTTCTTATTTTAAGTTTTAAAAACTACAACATTGCCCCATATATTTTTATTTTTTTATAAATGCACTCGGTGCGCGTATCTTTTTTTTTTAATTTTCAAAATTAATACATGGCGACCGGGTCTTAAATTTCACGCGAATCGCACCCACACCCGTCAAGTATCCGATACTGCACCATAATATTTTTTGGAGTATCCGTGCATTAGAATATCATATACAGTGCATGGTAGCTGACTGGATAATAATAATAATAATAATAGTATAAAATGATACTAGTATAATGCATTGATATCAGATAGACAGTGCTGGCTGGATAATAATAATAATAATATAAAATGATATAACGTATACCAAGAATGACAGCAAAATATATAAGAAAAAATAATGATAATATTAAAAAAGATCTGCAAGAAACTTGTCACGTGAATCCACCTCTAATTAGTTAAATACCATGACCATGCGAGCAATTTTTCTGAAAAAATGATTATCCTCTAATCTTGCATGAAATAAAAAAAGATAACATGCATCTCAAGATGCATGCTTTAATAATTATTTTTTGAAAGGGACACGATGCTTTTTTTTTTTTTTTTTAGAAAAGACGATGCTTTAATAATTTTGATTGAGAAGTTTATTGTTAAGAATTAGATAATTAAAACTCTTATTTTGAATTTAAAGAATGCGGAGTTTCTAACAACTTTTTTTTTTTTTTAAATGAAGTGAGTCACTTTTTGTTACGAACTTTTATTATATCATTACGAACTTTTTGTTTTTTAAACCAAGAAATCTAGTTTTCTTATTGAACTTAGGCGATAAATTAATAATAAAATATACTGTCAACCAGCGCAAAGTAAGAACAACACTACTCAATCACCAAACCATTGTTATCAACCCAATAATAATAAATAAAATACATTACATAAAATAAAAGTAGATCTCACCTACTAAAATCTCTTTGAAAATTACACACGTCACCAAACTTGTAAATCAGATTCCATAAACCCTCCAAAACTCCAAATATTCCACCGACATGATCTTTTACATGCTACACTTGATTATTCCATCACACATAGAAAAACTAATCAACGAACATATGACATATGTATGATAACCTAGAGATAAAAACACTTTGGGTGCCGTAACTTTCAACTTTTCCCAAATGAGCACAAGACAGACACTGTTTTGCAAAAATTGGACGTGAACTGAGCAACGCACAAAATTGCAGGGATAAATTGATTTTTTTTTCTTTTTTAGTGATCTTGGGACGCTATGTAGAAAAGTTGAAAATTACTGGACCAAAAATATTTTTAACTCCGAGAGCTTATGCAACTAGGAGTTCATTATAACTTGTTTCAAAGATATCTTCAAAATCATGAGGCATATTAATCCATGCTTCATGTAAGGATGAATAGAATATCACCATTGAATTGGTGATTGGAGAAATCTATTATTAATAGACCGATTACAGGAATACAACAACTTTCCCAAGATACAAGCAGATTTACATGGAAAGAATATAGAATATATAAATACATTGGATAAAGACTAATTTCTATTATTTGTCTCTAATACCCCCCGTCAAGCGCTGCGTGGGGTGAAGGCACACACAGAGCTTGGAACGAAGAAACTCAAATGCCGGACGAGGGAGGCTCTTCGTGAAGATGTCTGCTATCTGAAGATGTGAAGGAACAAAGCTAGTAGATAACTTCCCAGAAGAGACGAGCTCACGAACAAAGTGATAGTCCAAATCAATATGCTTGGCACGCTTATGGGCAACAGGATTCTGGCTCAAAAACAGAGCACTCTTATTGTCACACAAAAGAGTCGGACGAGAAGTTATGGGCGAACGGAGCTCACGGAGAAGATTAGTGACCCAAACCAATTCAGAAGCTGCATTTGCTAATGCCCTGCTTTCGATTCACGGCTTGATCGGACAACCGTTGGTTGTTTCTTAGCGCACCAAGAAACAAGATTTCCCCAATAAAAATAGAGTAACCATAGGTGGAACGACGCGTCTCGGTCAACGGGCCGCGTCGGAATAACCCAAAATGTAAGTATCGGCCTCTTGACGAAGGAGAGACCATAGTGAATCGTACCCTTGACATAGCGAAGAATACGTTTCCTTTGCTAGAAAATGAGCGTCGGTCGAAGAGTGAAGGAACCGACTAACTCGAATCGACACAACAGATGAGAGATCGGGGCGGGTGATGGTCGACATCTTGCAAGGCCCCAACAAGTGATCTGTATAGCGTGGGATCACGGAACGGATCACCGGTATTGACAAGAGACTCCCCAGAAGCCAATGGAGTGGAAACAGGCTTGGAGTCCAACAACTCAGCTGCGTTCAAGGATATCATGGGCATATTTAGCTTGACCCACAAACAAGCCAAATAGATGTATAAGAAACCTCAAGACCGAGGAAATAATTCAGACGCCCAAGATCCTTGATGGCAAACTCACGGTGTGTCGAGATATAAAAGATTGCAACAACGAAATATCATTCCTCAGAACAATGATATCATCGACATAGAAAGACAAATAAATAAATAATGAAGTGCCTCGATGAAAATGAAACGATGAAGAATCACAACGACTCAGAGAAAGCCAAGGTTGGTGAGATCTGAGCTAAACCTCTGAAACCGGGCTAGGGGAGCTGGCGAAGACCATAAAGAGCTTTCTTGAGTCGACACACATGATCGTAAACGAGGATCAATAAACCCCGGGGTTGAGCCATGAACACCGGTTTGTCAAGAACGCCAATTAAGAAAAGCATTCTTGACATCAAAGGCGATGAAGAGGCCAACTATGCGAAACAGATAAAGCCAGATAATGCGAACGGTTGCGGCTTTGACAACCCGGACTAAACGCGTGTGATGAAAATCGGTTCCCGAATTTGTGTGAAGCCCGAGCAACAAGACGGGCCTTGTGACGCTCAATCGAGCCATCGGCGATGAAACCGTGACGAAAAACCCATTTCAACCCACAATATTCGTGCCGAGGGGGGGTACCAAATCCCATGTGTGATTCGAGCGGAGGGCATCAATTTCCTCTTGCATAGCAAACAAGCCACTTTCGGGGCGCTTAGGCTGCGGACTTAAATCCACGAGGCTCGATGGTGGAAACGAGAGCGGATAATAAGGCGCGAGGGAAGCTAAGTCAAGAGGGTAGCGGGGCTTGAAAATGCCCGCCCGAGCCCGTGTGACCATCGGGTGTGGCGGGAACCCGGGCGGAGGAGCAGAGAGGTGTCTGCCGCAGCAAAAGAAGGATCGAGCGGAGGTCGCCGCATGTGGCGCTGATGAGGAGCGGGGAGCCCGCCGCACGGATGCTGCCGGTCGAGTGCAGGGGCATGCACCGTCGAGCGGGCTGAATCGATCGCCTATGCCTCGATTTGTTCATCAAGGATCGCGGCGAAGCGATGCACATTATTGCGGAGGTCGCGGTCTGACAAAAAAAGGTCGGAAGCCGAGCGGGAAGGATGAGTTGTTACCGAGGCATCCAAGAAGGTGGTAATGTCTAATTTCGAGACCGGAGCGGCGACGGCTCTGAAAAAGGAAAAGAAAACTCATCAAATTGAGCATGGCGAGAAATGAAGGTCCGAGAAGAGACAGGATCAAAACATCGAAATCCTTTGTAAATGCTACTATAACCCAAAAAAATACACGGACGACTACGAGGCTCCAGCTTGTTATCAGCATAATCCCGAAGGTATGGAAATACCCGACACCCAAAAGGCTTGAAGTTTGCATAATTAGGAGCATAACCGAATAGCAACTCAAAAGGTGATGAATTTTGCAAAACGGGGGTAGGAAGCCGGTTGATCACAAAAAATAATTTGTTGCAAATGCCTCAAACCAGAGAGAAGCAGCGGTGCATGGGCATGAAATAGCATGGACAGACCAGTTTTAGAAATGTGACGATGCTTACGCTCAGCTCGGCCATTCTGTTGCGGAGTGTAAGGACAAGACAAACGATGAAGTATGCCATTAAGATTCATAAAATTCCGGACTTTAGCATTAACAAACTCAGTTCCCCCATCACTTTGAAACACCTTGATTTTTACGATCAAATTGATTGCGCATAAAGGTATGAAACCCAAACCAAAATATCGTAGAATTCGGACTTAGCAAGACGAACGGATAAATCTAGCAAAATCGAGAATAATCATCAATAAATGCAACATAATAGCGGAAACCATCAGTGGTAGAAACAGGTGCAGGACCCCATAAATCACAATGAATTAAATCCAAAACACAATCAGCACGTTTCTCATTCAACTGAAAAGATAATCTCTTGCTCTTGGCCAATTGACAAGAAGAGCAGACACTCGGATTCGGTAAAATAGATGTAACTGATAAATGACCAAGTTTGTTCAGTAAAGAAATAATAAAATGTGGGACATGCCCCAGACGTAAATGCCATAAACCTAAAACTAGCCTTCAATTCTTTATTCCTACGGCTGAAGAACCAAAGCCTAATCCTCGATCAAGCAAATATAAGCCTTTATCACACCTTCCCTGTGCCAGGATTTGCTTTGTCACTAGGTTCTGAATGGCAAAGAACTTATCAGAGAAAATCACATCGACCGGAAAATCGGATGTTAGTTTACTGATAGATAACAAATTTTTAGTGATATGAGGAACTACTAAAACATCCAGCAATTGCACATCTGCAGACAATTTACTAGAACCAATATGAGAAATATTCAAAGCATTGCTATTACCAACAATGACCCACCCATTACGGAATAAGGCTCGTAAGTGTCCAATCAAATTAGTCGATTAAATCATGTGAGCGAAGGCACCGAATCAAGATACCAATCAGAGAGGGCGTCCCGACACATTGCGGGAGGATGTGAATGCCCGGGCTAAGTGTCTTTGAAGAGACAAAGTTGACGAAGGCATTGAAAAACCGAGGACACATATCCGCATAATGCTCCCCACGACATATCGACAACGAGGGATTCTCGCCCCCATTCGTAGAACCGGAAAAACCATTGGTGAAGCCGAGTTGCCGTCTTTGTCACGGTTGCGGAAAAATTTCCCGCGATTGCTAGAGAACCGCGATTCTTTGCCCAAATCCGGTGAACCTGCTTTCCCACGGGAGTTGCCACCCGATGAAGATGAACGGCCCCGACCACGGCCCGAGGATCGGTCGTGAATGCGACTGCGGAGGAGAATTTTTCCATAAAGACGAAGCATGGACTCATCTTGTTTGGCTTGGCCCAACAAATCCGCAAACGCCGGAATAGGAGTAAATGCCATTCGAGTATCCGCAAAGCTTGCAAATTGACACCCAATCCACGAAAAACCAATGACTCTTATCCGATTCAATAACAGGACAACCAATAGCATGCAATTGATCACATAACGACTTAAATTTCTTACCATACTC
Organism: Stenogyne calaminthoides; assembly: GCA_037126765.1. Lineage (NCBI taxonomy): Eukaryota > Viridiplantae > Streptophyta > Magnoliopsida > Lamiales > Lamiaceae > Stenogyne > Stenogyne calaminthoides. The sequence goes on along the minus strand of JBBCBC010000031.1, from coordinate 2,669,985 downwards.
TTCAACCCGAGAATCACCTCGACGAAGAGAGAGCATTCCTCCTCGAGTTGATCTTTGGCGAGTTCTGGAGGAATAAACGCCCTCGAGTAGACCACATAGCGCCGATGTGGTGGATTCCGAAACTTCGGGCGGCGTCTTCGGATAGCGATGTGTAGATGACCCTAAGGAGCTTGCGGTCCTTAATTTTCGAGCCGATATAATTTGGATTGGGCGGCTCACGCCCTCGTAATAGAGGTGACGGTCACGGAGGAGAGGCGAAGCGATCCGTCAAGTAGCCGAAAGCAGTCAAAACACTCGGCCATATGCTCAATTTGGTGACGCCATGGAAGGTAATTCGAGGCGCCCAATTTGATTCCAGCAACCATGTTGATCATGGCGGTGACGGGAAGAGAATTGGTGGTGGTTGTTGTGGGTGCCGCCATTGCAGAGAAGATGAAGAAACCGGGCCCGCAGAAGATGAAGAAAACGGGCGCGCAGAAAAAAACAATTGCCGCAGGAAGGAGCGGACTAGGTTAGAATTTTGCTAGAGAGAAATTGGGAGGCTATGCAACTGGAAAGAAAACGATCCAAATGGCAGATCAGAATGAGAAGACGAGATGGTGGCGGCAGAAAAATAGGTTTTAGGATCGTGAGGATCGTGAATTCTCTCATGGTATCAGAGCTTAGGCTCGCCCAGATCCTGGGTTCGATTCCTGTGGACGCACTTCACCCATTTAAATTGTCCACTCTGTTGGGCCTCCTCTCCAGTGAGCAGAGGCGATGATTCGGCCCAAGAGTGAGGGGGAGTGATGAGGGAAATTAAATAAATAGATTATTCCCGACCCTCTCTATAAGCTCGAGCTTTTAGATGAGACGGAATTCTCTCACTTCAATACCATCCCCTTTTGGAGTGCTCATCAAAAGCACCAAATTCTTGTAGGGTTGAGCCACCGTGCACACCCAATTAGGTTTCCCCCATCCAAAATCAACATCATAAATCGGAAATCTCCACCAACTACTAAAACAACACAAATCCGTTGTACCGTCTTTAAATGATCGGTTTGCTTCATCAATAACCGTTAAATAATCATCATGACTAACCACATTCTTGATGTAATCGCTGCTTCACGGGATCTGGCGGTCCTCCTTAGGTTGGATACCGGATGAGGATCTCACCATCGGATGTGAAGGCAAATTGGCCCACATAGCAATTTCCGAACGTATGATCTGGGATCGGAGGGACGATTTGGGTCTCATGTTTACTGGCGTGGAAGGCGCGAAGGAGGACTTGTGTGGGTCCTGTTTTAAACTTTAGAAGGCGTCGATGAAGATATTCCAGATGAAAGAAGAAAGAGCTTCAACCCTAGTAGGGTTTTCCACCTCGTGGCAAACGCTTTTTGCCCTAATTTTTTCTAGGGTTTCCTTATCGAAAACGATTCTCTTCATTACGACCTTTTCCTTCTCTTCGCTGAAATGCTCGACGGCCAAGGGGTTTGGAGGGAAACGAAGGGCGAGATCGAAGGATGGTAGAGAAATTAGGGTTTCCCACGAGTTCATAAACCCTACATAGGACGCGTAATCCCCGATTTTGTGGGAGCAACAAACGCCGACGGAGAACCCTCCACCATCAAAGAAACAAAGCTTCACCGCCACAATGGCGGCGGTGGTACGTTTCGAGCAGTCGACGGGGATTAGTCGTCGGAGTTTCTCGTTTTTCGGCTCGTTTGTGAACTCCGAAAGGGGCGAGTTGACTCGGGCTTCGATGAACTCGACGCCCGAGTCGTCGCGATCAACGAACGAGTTTTTTTGAAGGGTTCCAGCGAGTGGATAGAAGTGTGTTAGGGTTTGTGACAAGGATTCTTTTAGGGATTGGGATATTTTAGCATGATCGAAATCAGGGTTTGATTTTTTTTGTTCGTAGAAGAAAATTAGTGGGATATAAACTGGGGGGCCAATTTGATCGAGGAAGGATATCTGCATGGTTTTGAATTTGGTTGAAGTGGGAGATGATGGCTTGATGATTTGGGTTGAGATAATTATCTCCTCACTCTTCATGATCACCATCTTTAATTTGTTTCTTTTATAATTTGTGTGTGAATATTGTTATGATCACGTAGAAGACGGTTTGGTATTTATAGGCAATAAGGGGAATAGTGGGTGTCCGTCCACTCGATAGTGTATTTTATAAATATGCAATTTATTGTGCTAAAAACTACGACATGTTGCACTTAAACGTGCAATTCGTGTTCGTAAAATATAATTACATATTTTAATGTAGTAAATCGTAAATTTTAATACAACATGTTTTAAATTTTTAAAGTATATTACGTTGCACCTAGGAGAGATTGTTTATAATTAATTAGTTTTGTTTATTTATTATGGAAGAGGAATCGACGGCGTATCTTACTATTTTATTATATGACGATTCTTGTCGGCTAGATCTAGATCGAAGGTGTCACATGGTTATATGATTTTATCATTATAATATTTTCTAGATAAATGCAATAATTAAATGACATGAAATCATATTTAATGATTTTTTTTTGAAAGATAATGATAGGAACAAGAAACCGTAATAAGATAATTTATACTACCTCCATTCCCCAAAAAAAATGAACACCTACTTTATTATCGAGTTTTTGTGAGCGAGATGTTTATTAGTATTTTAAATGATAAAGTAATTTTTAAAGAGTGGTATTATAGATCTACCTCCCATCTATTGCATGCATCTTTAAATATTATTTTATCATTTCAAATACTAATAAAAACCTCGCTCGCAAAAACACTTGAAAACAGTAAACGTGCACGTTTCTTTGGGACGGAGGGAGTATATGTTATATATATTATTAAATTTATATATGTTATATATATTAATAAAATAATATTTCCACCTGTCCACTAGACTCCTCATTTGAGTGGGAGACCCAGGTTCGATTCCCTCTGGGAACGAATTAGAGTTATGAGAGTTATAAGGTGGATTGACGATTTCGTGGAGTATATGTGTAACAACTAACATTTAACTTTGCCCAATCAAAAAGAAAAAAAAAATGTCAATTTTCTTGTAATATACATTAATTGTAGCCTTTCTAAATATGTATTACTTTTGTTCGAAAAAAAAATGTATTACTGATATTTAAATGTGTATATACTAATTTAAGATATATTTGTGGTATTATGTTAGAGTTCAAGTTAAATATATTTTGCTCATTCTCGCTAATTCGATTTATATCTTATTACTTTTTATTGATTAATGAATTTTGATTCATCTTGCTCGTCACACAATGTAATGTCTGTTGCTATATCTTGTATGCAACCAGGTGCACCGATGATCTTTCATGTCATTTAGTGTCTAGGGCTTGTATCGGCCAGGCCCATGGAGGCCTGAGCCCAGTGTGAACTCTATAAATATTAGTATTCAGAACGATGTATAGGATCGAAAGCTTAAAACTCTAGGCATATATTATACTGAAATTTCGGGCTTGGTACTGCCCCCAGACGCAGCCTTTTCGACGAATTGGGTCATCAAATTGTGTGTTATTTACGTGCTATTCTGGTTTTCTGATTCTTCATATTATTGTTGTCCGGTGATTATTTCAGGGTTACAACATTTATAATATGTAAAAGAGGAAAATGTTTTATAATCCAAAGGGGACCAAATGATAGAATTTTATGAATTTAAGACATTAATGCAAAAAATTCTCTATATATATAATAAGTAAATTTTAAATCCCAAGAGGGGCGACTGTCGCGGCGTACCCCTAGATCCATCCTTGAATAGACTTGCGGGACTAATTTTGAAATTTTCTTAGAATTTTTTAAGAAATGTTAATAAATTTAAAAAGTACAAATAAAAAATTAGGGAATTTTTTTTTTTTTATCCTATAACATTATTCGATATAATTTTCATACTTTAACTTACAAGATTATTTGGTTTTGGTCTTATGGCCTACAAGTGACATGATATAGCAGGTCATCGGATAAAAAAAAATAAAGAAAAAATTATAAATTATATAATGAAAATCAAAATAAAAAATCAAGAGAAAAAATATATAATTGAGTAAAGTTATAGCGAAAAAAAAAAAAAAAATTTCCCTTCATTATTTATCATATGGCCATTGAATATTCCATGCATACGATACGAGTTATTGCCGTTTCTTTTACATTTTGTCGTTTAGCTATTTTCAATAAATAAGAGAGTAAAATCTAGTCTAGATCAATGCTTTCATAACCGAATCGGCGATCAAACCAGAACGGATATCGATTGGCGGTTCAACCTGTTGGACCGGTGGTCCAACTGTTAAAATGATTATTATCAATATTTTTAAAATATTCCCTATATTACATTAAAAATAAAATAAGTGTGCACTTATAAAATTTAAAATTATATATTTATAAGTTTCATTTTGAAATAAACACAATAAAATCATAGACAACACAGTAAAATTTAAAATAAGGATTAAATTTTAAATTAATTAAAAAATAAAAAAAATAACAAAAAACTGGTCCAACCTGTTTTACCGGTTTTTCGATTTTAATCGGATTTTTCGGTTCTGATCGATTTTTTTTCCGATTCAACCATAAAAACTATTTTTTGAGGGTAATCGGACTGATTCCATGGCCGGTTTCCGGTTCAACCCGGTTCTAAAAACAGTGGTCTAGATCCCTCCCGGAGATGCTAGCTATATAAGGAATGTAAGGTGTTATCATTATTTAATATCTAGTAATTTATTTCTGAATAATAAATTATAGGGTAAATTGGTAATGTAGTCCCATAAGAATGTCAGCTCTTCAAAATGGTCTTTTTAAAAAAAAAAAAAACGGTCCCTTAGAATTTTACAAGCAAAAAACAAATGAATTTTTGGGACCAAAATTATTTTCTGAAAGTTCTCTTGGGACTAAAACTCTTAAATAAAAATCGAATTGGACCATTTTAACCAAAAAAAGGATAAAAAAAAATGTGGGACCAAATCTATTATTGAAATTTTTTTCATAGGACTATTTGCAATTTACCCATAAATTATATGATGAAATATGAAAAAAAAAATATATATTTTAAAGCTAAGTACAAAATAATAAACGGGTAAATAAGGAAAAGGAATCTAGATGCATGCATTCTTATTAAGTGATAATAATTGATGAGTGTATTAATAAACATAAGCATGACCACATATAGTTGCATTTTAAAAATTGTTTAAAATTGATTAATGAAATATTCAGAGGAGATGGTAATTGGAATGATCCCATCCATCATCATAGCGTTGCCCATGCCTTTTCGCAAAACAATGACTATGTCGGGTTCATATCAAGGGGAACCGTCATGCTAATATTGGCTCATATATTAGTAAGGATGGTTAGGCCAATAACTAAAAATTAAAAAAAATAAAAAAATCTAAAATCATAAGTTCACAAATCGAAGTAGAGGTCGGAGCCCTGTTAAAATCTTGCTAGGCCATGTCTTTTCGCTAAACAACGACTATGTCGGGTTCATATCAAGGGTAACCGTCATGCTACATAGATTATTAAGGATAGTTAGGCCAATAACTAAAAACTACAATAAAAAAAGAAAAAAAAATCTAAAGGCACAAGTTCATAGGTCGAACTAGAGGTTGGAGCCCCGTTAAAAATCTTGTTAGGGTAAAACCCTCCTTAGAGCAAAATCTCTAGTCAAGGGAAAAAGAGACACTCTTCTGCAAAGAATTAATTACGTCGCAACACGAAAGTAATCCTTATTTATATCAGTATAAAGAGAATGAGCAATAAAATCAGGGCTACACCCAATCCAAATTAACATGGTGATAATGTAATTTAGCAAAAGCATCAGTTATAGAATTACCCTCCCAATGAACGTGGGAGATTCAAAAAGAAATATCCGGACGAATCGTGGTATATTAGTGAGGATCGTTAGGAATTATCCTTGTTGAGTCGAGTTTCCTTTTACTATGGAACGCCTTCTCGATATGACATGTTCGTGTTAATTTTTTGGAACATTTGTGGTTTCAAAAAACAATTGATTTATAAATTATTGCATTTATTGTATCGTAAACATGGTGATTAATAAGAATGCACACGTCGAATCATTTTTAATGGAATATTGTCAAAACATAGTATGAAAGATGGTAAAACTATTAATATAGGACCTAAAAATTGAAAAGAAATTAATACTGATTCACGAAATGAAAGGTAAAAACCTATTAATTTGAATTTTTAAAGATAAAAACTACTAATTTAAAAATTGAAAATATTAAGATCATATTTCACATCTTATAGTTTATATTCTTATTTATTTATATAATTTTTTTAATTATTAATTTCATTTTTATTAAGTAATCCTATTCTCATGAAATTATTTGAAATTGTGATTTATAAAAATATATTGGGTAATTAAAAATAATAAAATATCAAACATGATCTTAAAATGTATAAGTATTAAAAATTGATAGTTTTTTTTTTATTCAAGTCCAATATTAAAAGTTTTGTATATATCCCTGAATGGATAGGAAAAATATTTTAGATCTTAAATTAAATACATAAACTGCCTTTCAAATTTTGAATTGATAATTTTCTTATTAAATATATAAGTATATCATGTTATCATATCTATGTTGCACAGGTACGGGGGCGATGCGATACGGATTCGGGAATACGATTTTTGAAAATTTCAAGGTGCGATTCGGCAAGAATACGTCTATTTATTTATTATTTTATTATATATTATATCTGTAAAATATATGAAAATAACAATATTCGGAATGTTGGAGGCGACGCAGCGTGAAGAAAGCAGAAAAGAGGCGATGGTGTTTTGTTCGTGTGGTGAGTTCTGTTCTTGTGGTGAGACTGTCACTACAAAATATTGCCGATTTAACGAGGGGATTTAAAGAGGGTTACAGAACCCTCTTTAATTGGCGAGGGTTTTAAAGAGGGTACATGGCAGTGAGGATTTTAACGAGTGTTTTTAATTGGCGAGGGTTTAAACCCTCGCCAAAAGTCGACGCGCATTTGACGAGGGTTATTAACCCTAGCTGAGACCGATGCGCATTTCGCGAGGGTTAAAAACCCTCGCCTATTTCAAAAAGCACTCGCTGACCTGTAATGGCCAACAACACGTTTTCCCGTGTCAGACCCCCTCGGTTAACGAGGGCAACACCCCTCGCCAAAACCCTCGCCCCCCCTCTATATAAACCACCGAATAACTTGTCCAGATTCGAATTTTTGGACGAGAGAGGAAACGGAGAGGAGATTCCAGGCGGATTTCGGGCGGATTTAAGGTATGTTTTCGATTTATCTAATCGTTTATAAGTATTAGTTGCTTAGTTGCTTAATTGTTTAGTATTAGTTGCTTAATTATTTAGTATTAGTTGCATTATTGTTTAGTATTAGTTGTTATATATTAGTTAATTTGTTGTTCAATGAATTAGTATTATAATTGTTGTTATATTATTTAGTATAATTAGTTGTTTTGTTGTTTAATTAATTAGTATTAGTTGTTATATTATTTAGTATTAGTTGTTATATTATTTAATTAATTAGTATTAGTTGTTATATTGTTTAATATGTATTTTAATCGTTAATTAGTATTAGTTTGTTTTATTGTTAATTAGTATTAATTGTTTAGTATTAGTTGGTTCATTATTTAGAATTATTATTAGTAATTTAGCTTAACATGTGTATATTAATTTAGTATAATTAGCTCAATTTATCTTATTTAATATAACTAGTTTTGGTGTTAAGGAATATATCTTAATTACGTTGGAGTGGAGGGATCGATGTTGGCGAATATTTGTTGGTTATTGGTTGTTGTAGAAGATGTGCGTTCGACTTAATTAATTTTAATTGATTAAGTCGAAAATGGATGCTGCGTAGGATCATCATTAATTGGGGAATATGATAAAATAAAAAGCGAAACTCTGCTTTAAATTTTTAGAAAATATTAATTATTAATTAGACTTTTGAATATTAATTAATTAAATAAATGTGAAATGATTGATATGGATTATTACGGCGTTTACGTTGGATGTATGGTCCAAAATCGATTAATGGCATGATATCTTTCGAATTTTACAATGGACTAGAATCATTTATAGATTTAGCCACTAGTAATCCGATTGGATGAATCGGGGAAAGATTAGGTGTCGCTTAGGATAATGTTCAATTTAATGATATTCTCATCAATCCCAACAATGAAGACCAGCATAATGATGATGATGATGATGATTTTGTATTTCTGAATAATTTGTTATGTCACTTGTTTTAATTTTTGAATATTTGTCACATTTGTTTGTTATGATCATTTATGAATATTATTGTTGTGATTAGTTTATGAGAATTTGTGTTAGTCTGTGAGATTTGGTATATATATATTTAATTTGCACAGGTAGGTTAATAGTGAAAAAAGAATATAAAAGTGACTATTTGAAAAAAAAAATTAAAAATATTTTAATGAAAATGATCAATACAAGCGTATATACATGTGCACGTGTTATTTAATATAGTGAAAGAGAATATAAATTAAAGTGATTATTCAACAGTTTTATTAACAATATATATTTTAATAATAATTAACAAAAAGATATATAGTGTTATTAAAACGAGTATATATATACATTTAAATAATTAACAAAAAGATATATATTTTAATAATAAAAATTTAAATTGATATTTTAATATTCTATATATATATAGTAAAACGAGTATACATATACATAGTGTTAGTAAATATAGTATACACACACACACACACATATATATATATATATACATAATATTAAAATATCAATTTAATTTTTTTTTATTCATGTTAACAAATATATAAAAGAATATAAATTATATACTTTTAATTTTATTATAAATATTTTAATCAAATATATATAATAAATATATAAGAAATGATATATATATATATAATATAATACATAACATAACACATACATGTATAAGAAATAATACATAAATATACAATACATACATATATAATATATATAATTAGAAAGACATTGTTGACAAGTAACAAGCCGTGCCCAAACGGTTTGGCAAAACACGCAAGACATCCACATACCGGGATGTCGCGTGTTCCATACACCATGGGGGCGAAAAACGCCCAAATAATGTTGTTCTGATGCAGACTGCACACGCGTGTCCCAGTGGTTGTGTGGGAGCCTTGGAGGGCTTGAAGCGCGGGTTCGAATAAACCCGATTCCAGTTTTGATTTTTTCTTCCAGATAACGAGGGTCGCAAACCCTCGTTAAACTGCTCGTTTAACTGGACGAGGGCCACCAACCCTCGCCAAATGTGCGTGCAAAATTAACGAGGGTTCTGCCGCCCTCGTTAAATGTGCGACGAAATTAGCGAGCGTTATTTTAAACGGCAATTTGGCGTGGGCGGCGGGCCCTCGCCAATCTGACACGCGTCAGTCCCTCGCCCAAAGCCCTCTTTAATTTAACGAGGGTTTAAAAAATTCCTCGTGAAGCAGTTCTTGAAGCACATTTTGGAGAGAGATATTTTCCTTCTTTAAAACCCTCTCTAACCGGTTATCCCTCTTTAAAACCCTCTCTAATACCCTCGTTAAATTACACATATTTTGTAGTGTGGTGACTTACGGACTTTGAGTGTTGGTAATGTAATTTTAAGTTTTATTATTTTAATTTATTTTACTTATTTAAAATTAGTTTTCTTATTTTAAGTTTTAAAAACTACAACATTGCCCCATATATTTTTATTTTTTTTATAAATGCACTCGGTGCGCGTATCTTTTTTTTTTAATTTTCAAAATTCGCCACATGGCGCACCGGGTGCGAATCTCACGCGAATCGCACCCACACCCGTCAAGTATCCGATACTGCACCATAATATTTTTTGGAGTATCCGTGAATTAGAATATCATATACAGTGCATGGTAGCTGACTGGATAATAATAATAATAATAGTATAAAATGATACTCTCTCCGTTCCAATCTTTAAGGTTTTCTTTCCATTTTTTTTGTCCCAATCTTTAAGGTTTCTTTCCTAAAATGGAAATACACTTTATCACTTTATCACATCACTTTATCACTTTATCACATAAAATACTAATAAACAACTCTTTCTACCCCCAACTACCCATCACTTTATCACTTTATCACATAAAATACTAATAAACAACTCTTTCTAATCACTATTACCATAAATCCTTATGAAAATTCAAAAAACCCTAAAGAACGGGACGGAGGTAGTATAATGCATTGATATCAGATAGACAGTGCAGGATAGCTGGCTGGATAATAATAATAATAATATAAAATGATATAACGTATACCAAGAATGACAGCAAAATATATAAGAAAAAATAATGATAATATTAAAAAAGATCTGCAAGAAACTTGTCACGTGAATCCACCTCTAATTAGTTAAATACCATGACCATGCGAGCAATTTTTCTGAAAAAATGATTATCCTCTAATCTTGCATGAAATAAAAAAAGATAACATGCATCTCAAGATGCATGCTTTAATAATTATTTTTTGAAAGGGACACGATGCTTTTTTTTTTTTTTTTTAGAAAAGACGATGCTTTAATAATTTTGATTGAGAAGTTTATTGTTAAGAATTAGATAATTAAAACTCTTATTTTGAATTTAAAGAATGCGGAGTTTCTAACAACTTTTTTTTTTTTTTAAATGAAGTGAGTCACTTTTTGTTACGAACTTTTATTATATCATTACGAACTTTTTGTTTTTTAAACCAAGAAATCTAGTTTTCTTATTGAACTTAGGCGATAAATTAATAATAAAATATACTGTCAACCAGCGCAAAGTAAGAACAACACTACTCAATCACCAAACCATTGTTATCAACCCAATAATAATAAATAAAATACATTACATAAAATAAAAGTAGATCTCACCTACTAAAATCTCTTTGAAAATTACACACGTCACCAAACTTGTAAATCAGATTCCATAAACCCTCCAAAACTCCAAATATTCCACCGACATGATCTTTTACATGCTACACTTGATTATTCCATCACACATAGAAAAACTAATCAACGAACATATGACATATGTATGATAACCTAGAGATAAAAAAACACTTTGGGTGCCGTAACTTTCAACTTTTCCCAAATGAGCACAAGACAGACACTGTTTTGCAAAAATTGGACGTGAACTGAGCAACGCACAAAATTGCAGGGATAAATTGATTTTTTTTCTTTTTTTAGTGATCTTGGGACGCTATGTAGAAAAGTTGAAAATTACTGGACCAAAAATATTTTTAACTCCGAGAGCTTATGCAACTAGGAGTTCATTATAACTTGTTTCAAAGATATCTTCAAAATCATGAGGCATATTAATCCATGCTTCAATACCATCCCCTTTTGGAGTGCTCATCAAAAGCACCAAATTCTTGTAGGGTTGAGCCACCGTGCACACCCAATTAGGTTTCCCCCATCCAAAATCAACATCATAAATCGGAAATCTCCACCAACTACTAAAACAACACAAATCCGTTGTACCGTCTTTAAATGATCGATTTGCTTCATCAATAACCGTTAAATAATCATCATGACTAACCACATTCTTGATGTAATCGTCGTTCACGGATCTGAAAGCGGTCCTTAGGCTGGATACCAGATGAGGGATCTCACCATCGGATGTGAAGGCAAATTGGCCCACATAGCAATTTCCGAACGTATGATCTGGGATCGGAGGGACCGATTTGGGTCTCATGTTTACGGCGTGGAAGGCCGCGAAGGAGGACTTGTGTGGGTCCCGTTTCGCTTTCGTAGCGTCGATGAAGATATTCCAGATGAAAGAAGAAAGAGCTTCAACCCTAGTAGGGTTTTCCACCTCTTGGCAAAAGCTTTTTGCCCTAATTTTTTCTAGGGTTTCCTTATCGAAAACGAGCCTCTTTGTTACGACCTTTTCCTTCTCTTCGCTGAAATGCTCGACGGCCGAGGGGTTTGGAGGGAAACGAAGGGCGAGGTCGAAGGATGGTAGAGAAATCAGGGTTTCGCCGCGGTTTAAAACCGCCCACGAGTTCATAAACCCTACATAGGACGCGTAATCCCCGATTTTGTGGGAGCAACAAACGCCGACGGAGAACCCTCCGCCATCGAAGAAACAGAGCTTCACCGCCACAATGGCGGCGGTGGTTCGTTTCGAGCAGTCTACGGGGATTAGCCGTCGGAGTTTCTCGTTTTCCGTCTCGTTTGTGAACTCCGAAAGGGGCGAGTTGACTCGGGCTTCGATGAACTCGACGCCCGAGTCGTCGCAGTCAACGAACGAGTTTTTTCGAAGGGTTCCAGCGAGTGGATAGAAGTGTGTTAGGGTTTGTGACAAGGATTCTTTTAGGGATTGGGATATTTTAGCATGATCGAAATCAGGGTTTGATTTTTTTTGTTCGTAGAAGAAAATTAGTGGGATATAAACTGGGGGGCCAATTTGATCGAGGAAGGATATCTGCATGGTTTTGAATTTGGTTGAAGTGGGAGATGATGGCTTGATGATTTGGGTTGAGATAATTATCTCCTCACTCTTCATGATCACCATCTTTAATTTGTTTCTTTTATAATTTGTGTGTGAATATTGTTATGATCACGTAGAAGACGGTTTGGTATTTATAGGCAATAAGGGGAATAGTGGGTGTCCGTCCACTCTATAGTGTATTTTATAAATATGCAATTTATTGTGCTAAAAACTACGACATGTTGCACTTAAACGTGCAATTCGTGTTCGTAAAATATAATTACATATTTTAATGTAGTAAATCGTAAATTTCAATACAACATGTTTTAAATTTTTAAAGTATATTACGTTGCACCTAGGAGAGATTGTTTATAATTAATTAGTTTTGTTTATTTATTATGGAAGAGGAATCGACGGCGTATCTTACTATTTTATTATATGACGATTCTTGTCGGCTAGATCTAGATCGAAGGTGTCACATGGTTATATGATTTTATCATTATAATATTTTCTAGATAAATGCAATAATTAAATGACATGAAATCATATTTAATGATTTTTTTTTGAAAGAAAATAATATTTAATGATAGGAACAAGAAACCGTAATAAGATAATTTATACTACCTCCATTCCCCAAAAAAAATGAACACCTACTTTATTATCGAGTTTTTATGAGCGAGATGTTTATTAGTATTTCAAATGATAAAGTAATTTTTAAAGAGTGGTATTATAGATCTACCTCTCATCTATTGCATGCATCTTTAAATATTATTTTATCATTTCAAATACTAATAAAAACCTCGCTCGCAAAAACACTTGAAAACAGTAAACGTGCACGTTTCTTTGGGACGGAGGGAGTATATGTTATATATATTATTAAATTTATATATGTTATATATATTAATAAAATAATATTTCCACCTGTCCACTAGACTCCTCATTTGAGTGGGAGACCCAGGTTCGATTCCCTCTGGGAACGAATTAGAGTTATGAGAGTTATAAGGTGGATTGACGATTTCGTGGAGTATATGTGTAACAACTAACATCTAACTTTGTCCAATCAAAAAGAAAAAAAAAATGTCAATTTTCTTGTAATATACATTAATTGTAGCCTTTCTAAATATGTATTACTTTTGTTCGAAAAAAAAATGTATTACTGATATTTAAATGTGTATATACTAATTTAAGATATATTTGTGGTATTATGTTAGAGTTCAAGTTAAATATATTTTGCTCATTCTCGCTAATTCGATTTATATCTTACTACTTTTTATTGATTAATGAATTTTGATTCATCTTGCTCGTCACACAATGTAATGTCTGTTGCTATATCTTGTATACAACCAGGTGCACCGATGATCTTTCATGTCATTTAGTGTCTCGGGCTTGTATCGGCCAGGCCCATGGAGGCCTGAGCCCAGTGTGAACTCTATAAATATTAGTATTCAGAACGATGTATAGGATCGAAAGCTTAAAACTCTAGGCATATATTATACTGAAATTTCGGGCTTGGTACTGCCCCCAGACGCAGTCTTTTCGACGAATTGGGTCATCAAATTGTGTGTTATTTACGTGCTATTCTGGTTTTCTGATTCTTCATATTATTGTTGTCCGGTGATTATTTCAGGGTTACAACATTTATAATATGTAAAAGAGGAAAATGTTTTATAATCCAAAGGGGACCAAATGATAGAATTTTATGAATTTAAGACATTAATGCAAAAAATTCTCTATATATATAATAAGTAAATTTTAAATCCCAAGAGGGGCGACTGTCGCGGCGTACCCCTAGATCCATCCTTGAATAGACTTGCGGGACTAATTTTGAAATTTTCTTAGAATTTTTTAAGAAATGTTAATAAATTTAAAAAGTACAAATAAAAAATTAGGGAATTTTTTTTTTTTTATCCTATAACATTATTCGATATAATTTTCATACTTTAACTTACAAGATTATTTGGTTTTGGTCTTATGGCCTACAAGTGACATGATATAGCAGGTCATCGGATAAAAAAAAATAAAGAAAAAATTATAAATTATATAATGAAAATCAAAATAAAAAATCAAGAGAAAAAAAAAATATAATTGAGTAAAGTTATAGCGAAAAAAAAAAAAAATTTCCTTCATTATTTATCATATGGCCATTGAATATTCCATGCATACGATACGAGTTATTGCCGTTTCTTTTTTACATTTTGTCGTTTAGCTATTTTCAATAAATAAGAGAGTAAAATCTAGTCTAGATCAATCTTTTTCATAACCAAATCATGATCAAACCGTAACGGATATCGATTGGCGGTTTAACTTTGTTGGACCGGTGGTCCAACTGTTAAAATGATTATTATCAATATTTTTAAAATATTCCCTATATTACATTAAAAATAAAATAAGTGTGCACTTATAAAATTTAAAATTATATATTTATAAGTTTCATTTTGAAATAAACACAATAAAATCATAGACAACACAGTAAAATTTAAAATAAGGATGAAATTTTAAATTAATTAAAAAATAAAAAAATAACAAAAAACTGGTCCAACCTGTTTTACCGGTTTTTCGATTTTAATCGGATTTTTCGGTTCTGTTCGATTTTTTTTCCGATTCAACCATAATAACTATTTTTTGAGGGTAATCGGACTGATTCCATGGCCGGTTTCCAGTTCAACCCGGTTCTAAAAACAGTGGTCTAGATCCCTCCCGGAGATGCTAGCTATATAAGGAATGTAAGGTGTTATCATTATTTAATATCTAGTAATTTATTTCTGAATAATAAATTATAGGGTAAATTGGTAATGTAGTCCCATAAGAATGTCAGCTCTTCAAAATGGTCTTTTTTTTAAAAAAAAAAACGGTCCCATAGAATTTTACAAGCAAAAAACAAATGAATTTTTGGGACCAAAATTATTTTCTGAAAGTTCTCTTGGGACTAAAACTCTTAAATAAAAATCGAATTGGACCATTTTAACCAAAAAAAGGATAAAAAAAAATGTGGGACCAAATCTATTATTGAAATTTTTTTCATAGGACTATTTGCAATTTACCCATAAATTATATGATGAAATATGAAAAAAAAAATATATATTTTAAAGCTAAGTACAAAATAATAAACGGGTAAATAAGGAAAAGGAATCTAGATGCATGCATTCTTATTAAGTGATAATAATTGATGAGTGTATTAATAAACATAAGCATGACCACATATAGTTGCATTTTAAAAATTGTTTAAAATTGATTAATGAAATATTCAGAGGAGATGGTAATTGGAATGATCCCATCCATCATCATAGCGTTGCCCATGCCTTTTCGCAAAACAATGACTATGTCGGGTTCATATCAAGGGGAACCGTCATGCTAATATTGGCTCATATATTAGTAAGGATGGTTAGGCCAATAACTAAAAATTAAAAAAAATAAAAAAATCTAAAATCATAAGTTCACAAATCGAAGTAGAGGTCGGAGCCCTGTTAAAATCTTGCTAGGCCATGTCTTTTCGCTAAACAACGACTATGTCGGGTTCATATCAAGGGTAACCGTCATGCTACATAGATTATTAAGGATAGTTAGGCCAATAACTAAAAACTACAATAAAAAAAGAAAAAAAAATCTAAAGGCACAAGTTCATAGGTTAGAACTAGAGGTTGGAGCCCGGTTAAAAATCTTGTTAGGGTAAAACCCTCCTTAGAGCAAAATCTCTAGTCAAGGGAAAAAGAGACACTCTTCTGCAAAGAATTAATTACGTCGCAACACGAAAGTAATCCTTATTTATATCAGTATAAAGAGAATGAGCAATAAAATCAGGGCTACACCCAATCCAAATTAACATGGTGATAATGTAATTTAGCAAAAGCATCAGTTATAGAATTACCCTCCCAATGAACGTGGGAGATTCAAAAAGAAATATCCGGACGAATCGTGGTATATTAGTGAGGATCGTTAGGAATTATCCTTGTTGAGTCGAGTTTCCTTTTACTATGGAACGCCTTCTCGATATGACATGTTCGTGTTAATTTTTTGGAACATTTGTGGTTTCAAAAAACAATTGATTTATAAATTATTGCATTTATTGTATCGTAAACATGGTGATTAATAAGAATGCACACGTCGAATCATTTTTAATGGAATATTGTCAAAACATAGTATGAAAGATGGTAAAACTATTAATATAGGACCTAAAAATTGAAAAGAAATTAATACTGATTCACGAAATGAAAGGTAAAAACCTATTAATTTGAATTTTTAAAGATAAAAACTACTAATTTAAAAATTGAAAATATTAAGATCATATTTCACATCTTATAGTTTATATTCTTATTTATTTATATAATTTTTTTAATTATTAATTTCATTTTTATTAAGTAATCCTATTCTCATGAAATTATTTGAAATTGTGATTTATAAAAATATATTGGGTAATTAAAAATAATAAAATATCAAACATGATCTTAAAATGTATAAGTATTAAAAATTGATAGTTTTTTTTTTATTCAAGTCCAATATTAAAAGTTTTGTATATATCCCTGAATGGATAGGAAAAATATTTTAGATCTTAAATTAAATACATAAACTGCCTTTCAAATTTTGAATTGATATTTTTCTTATTAAATATATAAGTATATCATGTTATCATATCTATGTTGCACAGGTACGGGGGCGATGCGATACGGATTCGGGAATACGATTTTTGAAAATTTCAAGGTGCGATTCGGCAAGGATACGTCTATTTATTTATTATTTTATTATATATTATATCTGTAAAATATATGAAAATAACAATATTCGGAATGTTGGAGGCGACGCAGCGTGAAGAAAGCAGAAAAGAGGCGATGGTGTTTTGTTCGTGTGGTGAGTTCTGTTCTTGTGGTGAGACTGTCACTACAAAATATTGCCGATTTAACGAGGGGATTTAAAGAGGGTTACAGAACCCTCTTTAATTGGCGAGGGTTTTAAAGAGGGTACATGGCAGTGAGGATTTTAACGAGTGTTTTTAATTGGCGAGGGTTTAAACCCTCGCCAAAAGTCGACGCGCATTTGACGAGGGTTATTAACCCTAGCTGAGACCGATGCGCATTTCGCGAGGGTTAAAAACCCTCGCCTATTTCAAAAAGCACTCGCTGACCTGTAACGGCCAACAACACGTTTTCCCGTGTCAGACCCCCAAGGTTAACGAGGGCAACACCCCTCGCCAAAACCCTCGCCCCCCCTCTATATAAACCACCGAACAACTTGTCCAGTTTCGAATTTTTGGACGAGAGAGGAAACGGAGAGGAGATTCCAGGCGGATTTCGGGCGGATTTAAGGTATGTTTTCGATTTATCTAATCGTTTATAAGTATTAGTTGCTTAGTTGCTTAATTGTTTAGTATTAGTTGCTTAATTATTTAGTATTAGTTGCATTATTGTTTAGTATTAGTTGTTATATATTAGTTAATTTGTTGTTCAATGAATTAGTATTATAATTGTTGTTATATTATTTAGTATAATTAGTTGTTTTGTTGTTTAATTAATTAGTATTAGTTGTTATATTATTTAGTATTAGTTGTTATATTATTTAATTAATTAGTATTAGTTGTTATATTGTTTAATATGTATTTTAATCGTTAATTAGTATTAGTTTGTTTTATTGTTAATTAGTATTAATTGTTTAGTATTAGTTGGTTCATTATTTAGAATTATTATTAGTAATTTAGCTTAACATGTGTATATTAATTTAGTATAATTAGCTCAATTTATCTTATTTAATATAACTAGTTTTGGTGTTAAGGAATATATCTTAATTACGTTGGAGTGGAGGGATCGATGTTGGCGAATATTTGTTGGTTATTGGTTGTTGTAGAAGATGTGCGTTCCGACTTAATTAATTTTAATTGATTAAGTCGGAAATGGATGCACGTAGGATCATCATTAATTGGGGAATATGATAAAATAAAACGAAACTCTGCCGAAATTTTTAGAAAATATTAATTATTAATTAGACTTTTGAATATTAATTAATTCGTAAATGTGAAACAGATTGATATGGATTATTCTGGCCGTTTACGTTGGATGTATGGTCCAAAATCGATTAATGGCATGATATCTTTCGAATTTTACAATGGACTAGAATCATTTATAGATTTCGCCACTAGTAATCCGAATTGGATGAATCAGGGAAAGATTAGGTGTCGTTCAGATAATGTTCAATTTAATGATATTCTCATCAATCCCAACAATGAAGACCAGCATAATGATGATGATGATGATGATTTTGTATTTCTGAATACTTTGTTATGTCACTTGTTTTAATTTTTGAATATTTGTCACATTTGTTTGTTATGATCATTTATGAATATTATTGTTGTGATTAGTTTATGAGAATTTGTGTTAGTCTGTGAGATTTGGTATATATATATTTAATTTGCACAGGTAGGTTAATAGTGAAAAAAGAATATAAAAGTGACTATTTGAAAAAAAAAATTAAAAATATTTTAATGAAAATGATCAATACAAGCGTATATACATGTGCACGTGTTATTTAATATAGTGAAAGAGACTATAAATTAAAGTGATTATTCAACAGTTTTATTAACAATATATATTTTAATAATAATTAACAAAAAGATATATAGTGTTATTAAAACGAGTATATATATACATTTAAATAATTAACAAAAAGATATATATTTTAATAATAAAAATTTAAATTGATATTTTAATATTCTATATATATATAGTAAAACGAGTATACATATACACAGTGTTAGTAAATATAGTATACACACACACACACACATATATATATATATATATACATAATATTAAAATATCGATTTAATTTTTTTTTATTCATGTTAACAAATATATAAAAGAATATAAATTATATACTTTTAATTTTATTATAAATATTTTAATCAAATATATATAATAAATATATAAGAAATGATATATATATATATAATATAATACATAACATAACACATACATGTATAAGAAATAATACATAAATATACAATACATACATATATAATATATATAATTAGAAAGACATTGTTGACAAGTAACAAGCCGTGCCCAAACGATTTGGCAAAACACGCAAGACATCCACATACCGGGAGGTCGCGTGTTCCATACACCATGGGGGTGAAAAACGCCCAAATAATGTTGCTACAGTACCAGACACGCGTGTCCCAGTGGTTGTGTGGGAGCCTTGGAGGGCTTGCAGCGCGGGTTCGAATAAACCCGATTCCAGTTTTGATTTTTTCTTCCAGATAACGAGGGTCGCAAACCCTCGTTAAACTGATCGTTTAATTGGACGAGGGCCACCAACCCTCGCCAAATGTGCGTGCGAAATTAATGAGGGTTCTGCCGCCCTCGTTAAATGTGCGACGAAATTGGCGAGCGTTATTTTAAACGGCAATTTGGCGTGGGCGGCGGGCCCTCGCCAATCTGACACGCGTCAGTCCCTCGCCCAAAGCCCTCTTTAATTTAACGAGGGTTTAAAAAATTCCTCGTGAAGCAGTTCTTGAAGCACATTTTGGAGAGAGATATTTTCCCTCTTTAAAACCCTCTCTAACCGGTTATCCCTCTTTAAAACCCTCTCTAATACCCTCGTTAAATTACACATATTTTGTAGTGTGGTGACTTACGGACTTTGAGTGTTGGTAATGTAATTTTAAGTTTTCTTATTTTAAGTTATTTTACTTATTTAAAATTAGTTTTCTTATTTTAAGTTTTAAAAACTACAACATTGCCCCATATATTTTTATTTTTTTTATAAATGCACTCGGTCTTGATATTTTTTTTTTTATTTTCAAAATTAAGCCATATGGCGCACTGGGTCTTGAATCTCACGCTAATCGCCCCCACACCGTCAAGTATCCGATCTTTGCACCATAATATTTTTTTTTGAGTATCCGTGAATTAGAATATCATATCTGATGCATGGTAGTATTTGGATAATAATAATAATAATAATAGTATAAAATGATACTCTCTCCGTCCCAATCTTTAAGGTTTTCTTTCCATTTTTTTTGTCCCAATCTTTAAGGTTTCTTTCCTAAAATGGAAATACACTTTATCACTTTATCACATCACTTTATCACTTTATCACATAAAATACTAATAAACAACTCTTTCTACCCCCAACTACCCATCACTTTATCACTTTATCACATAAAATACTAATAAACAACTCTTTCTAATCACTATTACCATAAATCCTTATGAAAATTCAAAAAACCCTAAAGAACGGGACGGAGATAGTATAATGCATTGATATCAGATAGACAGTGCAGGATAGCTGGCTGGATAATAATAATAATAATATAAAATGATATAACGTATACCAAGAATGACAGCAAAATATATAAGAAAAAATAATGATAATATTAAAAAAGATCTGCAAGAAACTTGTCACGTGAATCCACCTCTAATTAGTTAAATACCATGACCATGCGAGCAATTTTTCTGAAAAAATGATTATCCTCTAATCTTGCATGAAATAAAAAAAGATAACATGCATCTCAAGATGCATGCTTTAATAATTATTTTTTGAAAGGGACACGATGCTTTTTTTTTTTTTTTTTAGAAAAGACGATGCTTTAATAATTTTGATTGAGAAGTTTATTGTTAAGAATTAGATAATTAAAACTCTTATTTTGAATTTAAAGAATGCGGAGTTTCTAACAACTTTTTTTTTTTTTTAAATGAAGTGAGTCACTTTTTGTTACGAACTTTTATTATATCATTACGAACTTTTTGTTTTTTAAACCAAGAAATCTAGTTTTCTTATTGAACTTAGGCGATAAATTAATAATAAAATATACTGTCAACCAGCGCAAAGTAAGAACAACACTACTCAATCACCAAACCATTGTTATCAACCCAATAATAATAAATAAAATACATTACATAAAATAAAAGTAGATCTCACCTACTAAAATCTCTTTGAAAATTACACACGTCACCAAACTTGTAAATCAGATTCCATAAACCCTCCAAAACTCCAAATATTCCAACGACATGATCTTTTACATGCTACACTTGATTATTCCATCACACATAGAAAAACTAATCAACGAACATATGACATATGTATGATAACCTAGAGATAAAAACACTTTGGGTGCCGTAACTTTCAACTTTTCCCAAATGAGCACAAGACAGACACTGTTTTGCAAAAATTGGACGTGAACTGAGCAACGCACAAAATTGCAGGGATAAATTGATTTTTTTTCTTTTTTTAGTGATCTTGGGACGCTATGTAGAAAAGTTGAAAATTACTGGACCAAAAATATTTTTAACTCCGAGAGCTTATGCAACTAGGAGTTCATTATAACTTGTTTCAAAGATATCTTCAAAATCATGAGGCATATTAATCCATGCTTCAATACCATCCCCTTTTGGAGTGCTCATCAAAAGCACCAAATTCTTGTAGGGTTGAGCCACCGTGCACACCCAATTAGGTTTCCCCCATCCAAAATCAACATCATAAATCGGAAATCTCCACCAACTACTAAAACAACACAAATCCGTTGTACCGTCTTTAAATGATCGATTTGCTTCATCAATAACCGTTAAATAATCATCATGACTAGCCACATTCTTGATGTAATCGTCGTTCACGGATCTGAAAGCGGTCTTAGGCTGGATACCAGATGAGGGATCTCACCATCGGATGTGAAGGCAAACTGGCCCACATAGCAATTTCCGAACGTCTGATCTGGGATCGGAGGGACCGATTTGGGCCTCATGTTTACGGCGTGGAAGGCCGCAAAGGAGGACTTGTGTGGGTCCCGTTTCGCTTTCGTAGCGTCGATGAAGAGATTCCAGATGAAAGAAGAAAGAGCTTCAACCCTAGTAGGGTTTTCCACCTCTTGGCAAAAGCTTTTTGCCCTAATTTTTTCTAGGGTTTCCTTATCGAAAACGAGCCTCTTTGTTACGACCTTTTCCTTCTCTTCGCTGAAATGCTCGACGGCCGAGGGGTTTGGAGGGAAACGAAGGGCGAGGTCGAAGGATGGTAGAGAAATCAGGGTTTCGCCGCGGTTTAAAACCGCCCACGAGTTCATAAACCCTACATAGGACGCGTAATCCCCGATTTTGTGGGAGCAACAAACGCCGACGGAGAACCCTCCGCCATCGAAGAAACAGAGCTTCACCGCCACAATGGCGGCGGTGGTTCGTTTCGAGCAGTCTACGGGGATTAGCCGTCGGAGTTTCTCGTTTTCCGTCTCGTTTGTGAACTCCGAAAGGGGCGAGTTGACTCGGGCTTCGATGAACTCGACGCCCGAGTCGTCGCAGTCAACAAACGAGTTTTTCGAAGGGTTCCGGCGAGTGGATAGAAGTGAGCTAGGGTTTGTGACAAGGATTCTTTAAGGGATTGGGATATTTTAGCATGATCGAAATCAGGGTTTGATTTTTTTTGTTCGTAGAAGAAAATTAGTGGGATATAAACTGGGGGGCCAATTTGATCGAGGAAGGATATCTGCAGGGTTTTGAATTTGGTTGAAGTGGGAGATGATGGCTTGATGATTTGGGTTGAGATAATTATATCCTCACTCTTCTTGATCACCATTTTTGTTTAATTTGTGTGTGAATGTTGTAAATACACAGAAGAGGGTTTGGCATTTATTTATAGGCAATTATTAGATTAGTTTTATTTATTTATTATTCTAGAAATATTGCAGGATCTCTGCACGCTATCTTGCTCATTCATTTCTGAAGATTTTTGTCAGAGATAAATCTAATCGGAAAATGACAGTGTATGGTTCTATTATTATATTTTACCTTATTACTTATTAGTCCCTTCCCTACCCTAAAAATGCGCTAAGACGATTGAAATAGATTTTACAAAAAATGGAGATTAAATTTATTTATGAATAATATAATTAATTGTGAGTAAAATATAATGATAATTTGAGTAATTAAGTTATTGTTGGACGATGAAGATAAAAAAAATTGTGTTCATAGATATACTTAATTTACCTTTTCGTAAAATCAATTTCATCCATTTTAGCATACTTTTGGGGAGTAGATGGAGTTTATGTTACTTCCTCCGTCCCATGATTACTGTAACACTTGTCTTATTTGGACGTCCCAACATTACTGCAACACTCTCAAAATATCCATTAAAAGTCAATATATTCAGCTTTAATTAATCACAATATTCCTTCTTTATTACACTCAAACGCACTTTTCACATTTTTTCTTGAGTTGCGGTCCAATTTTAGTATTGCACTCTTTTCGGGACGGAGGGAGTATTTGAGTATCAATTATGAGAACCAAATATATACATGAACTCTATCAATATTATGTGTAAAAACTAAAAATAGTATTACATACAAAAATATAATAGTATTACATTCATAACATAAGATTAAATTATAAAAGATGGTGAATCAAATCAGAAGCAGTATTACACTAAAAATATAACAGTATTACAGATAAAATATAATATTATTATTATATATATAATATAATTAATGTATTGGTGATGGATGAAGATATTAGATTTGTAATTTTTAATTGTAACTCTCATTGAGATGTTGCATTTCATGGCGTATCTCCAGAAAATCATTATTTTTACTTCTCTCTTCACTGGGATTTACATATCAATAGCTTTCTGAAAATGAAAACTGGGCATTAGTTGTCACTTGTCAGCTTTAATTCACTGAACATAGTAACCTTCTAATTATTAATATGAAGTAGACAAAATAAGATGAAATATCAACAATATAATGTTCTCTGTCCCACCCACATGGGATATCATTTATTGCCCATCATTCCTTTCATGCATGTTTACTGTGTGCTAATCAAAAATATCTAAAGCACCGTTTGGATAGATGGATTTAGAAATTCATGAATTTCACATAGAAATCATACTTTTTAATGGATTTGCAAATGGTTAGATTGAGAGTTTAGGGAAGAGAGTGAAGGGGGAGTGGGGGAAGGGGTAGAGATGAGGGGATTTCACAAATGACTAGATTTTGATGAGAATTTGAAATTCCTCCCTTTTAAACTAGACTCTCAAATCTAAGTATTTGTAAATCCATTGGAGAGTGATGAAATCTAAATATTTATAAATTCATTGAAGAGTGATGATTTGTGTGTGAAATCCATGGATTTCAAATCCATCCATCCAAATAGAACCTAAAATTATTTGCTACTCATTTAAGGAATACAACATGATTTAAATTAAATATACATAATTACAACACTACATGTTAATGCATTCCGTATTACATTATAAGCTAAGCAGTTTTACATCATAAGCTAAACAGTATTATACCTTCAAGATCATAGTAAGACAAATAATATATATAATATATTTTCAAGCACATAGTAAGACAAATAATTACATTCTTTGATAATTTGGTTTCAATTAAAATTCATAATCAACAATTATAAATGTCTTCTACTTTAATTTTAAATAAAAAATTAAAATAGTATTATAAATAAAATATAGTAGTATTACATAAAAAAAAATTAATTGTATTGCGCCCAAAACATAAGAAAAAGAGAAGAAAAACTCAAATTCGACTAATCTATAACTCAAATTCACATGCTAAAGAAGAGAAGAAATTGCAAGGAATTGGTTGCGGACATTTCACTTAATCATAGAGAAGAGTCAGAAATAATAGCACCGACATACAATTAGAAAAGGTTGTAATTGGAAAATGTAACACCAAACTGCATTTTGCCAACAAAAGTACTGTGAGACCAATTCTAATAATTAATATTCCCTCGTTCTATATTTGTTTGATCATTTGTAAATGATACTCTCTTTGTCTCATGATTACTGTAATATTTATTTTATTTGAACGTCCTAACATTATTGCAACACTCTCAAAATTGAAATAACACACAGTATTAACACTCTCACAATATCATTTTATTTTCAAAATTGTCACTCAAATCCCTTCTTTATTTCAACTCAAATCCACTAAAACGCATCATCTCCACATTAAATTACTCACAATACCCCTTCTTTATTGCACTAAAACCCACTTTTTACCTTTCTTCTTAGTTTGCGTGTCGTTTTCAGTGTTGCATTCCTCTTGGGACGGAGGGAGTATGCGTTTTAATAAAAATATTATTTATTAATATTAAATGGTGTAAAGTGGGTTTAATAGAGGAATATGAATGTCCTTATAACTTTACGTAATATAAAGTGGGTTTGACAAAGGGGTATGAATGTCATTTTAGTAGTATGTAGTGTACATGAAAGATGTTTGTAAGGGATAATTTTATGTTAAAAAAATTGTTTTATTTCGAGTTTGAATCAAAATTGGTCCCGTAAATTTGGCGTCAAATAGATTTAGTCACATAAATTGTTTTGTCGTCGATTTAGTCTCAATAACTTTGATAATGTCAAATTTCAGTTCTAATCTTATCAGAAAACTCTAAACGGTGTCGTATTATTGTTTTAATTTTGGGCTTTTCGGCGGATGATGTAACTGGACTGCCACGTGTAATTTTAAGTGTGTTTGACTAATTATTGTCGTCAATTCTGTTTTAATTTTAAGTTTTTTTATTTTTTATTTTAATTATATGCCTAAAATTCCAGCTGTTAAAAGAAAAAAAATATACGTGGTAGTCCAGTTACAGTAACTGCCGAAAAGCCCTAAATTAAAATGGCAAAACGACGTCGTTTTGAGTTTTTCGACCTAAATTGAAATTAAAATTGGACATTGTCAAAGTTATTTGAACTAATTCAACGATAAAAAAATTTATGGTACTATATTTATTTGAGACCAAATTTATGGGAGCAACTGTGATTCAAACTCCTTTAATTCCATTGGAAATTACCAATCAAAATTAGGACGTCCAATTAAGAAAAATATTCAATCAAAAATTAAGACGATTAAATAAAGCTTAATCACAGTTGCTAATCAATAGAGAATGTCATTAAAACTAAAGTCGCCCCTGTGATCCAATCTCCTATAGGAGATCATCTTTTTGACTTTAACAACTAAACCTAGCTCATAAAAGAAAACATGACAAATTAGTATCTTTCTTAACTTTCTTAATACAATCATTTCTAAGAAAAAAAAAACACGTCTTTCGTTGTCACATCTGTAGTAGGTAGAAAAGCTTAGGAAATGTTTAAACATGTTCCAATCCCATAAGTAGTGCTTCAAATTTGAAGGTAATTTTCAGGGTAATTTTTAGGATCATGACTAATTGATTATCGAAAAACATAAACAAAAGACAAAGTGTTTTAGTATCTAATTCGTTGTGAGATAAATTTGTTATGTCATCGAAATATTAGTAAATCTTCTGACTTGGTAGTGTCCCCAAACATATTTATTTCTGACGAATTGGGTAATCAAATCTGTGATATTTAATTTCGTTTTCTCTTGATTTTTCTATAATTGCAGTTTAAATCCTAACAAATTCTACCCAACAACTAAATAAATGTTCTAGATGATTCATTGCTCTGCACTTTAATTTATGAAATTGAGAGTAAATTTATGCACCAGTTCTTTTTTAAGGTTTGGGGTAAGCATGAGATTTAAATACATCATCAACCAGTCAACTACCAATCAATCAATAATTACTGAGGAAGAATTCCATGTAACTGTTTCTATAAACGTGCTCCGCAGCAGGCGCATGTGTCAGCTACGCCACCTACCAACAACATACATTAAATAAATTACTCCGTCAAAATTATATTTGCTTGTTTTCATTTTATATATATCCCAAATATATAAATTTATTTTTACATAAAATAATTTTTTCTAATTAATTTACTAATATAACCTTATGCATTAATTATGTTAGAAATTATAATAATCATTAAATAGGAATATAATATAAATTTTACTTGTTTAATATATTTTTTCAATACAATTTCTTAATCTGTGTGAAAAGTCAAACAAGCCTATGTGTTTGGGATGGAGGGAGTATTAACTATAAAAATATACTCTATCCGTCCCGTTATAAGTTTTATGTTTCTTTTTGTTATTTTATTTAGAAAATAATAATAATATAATTAAAATGAAGGGTAGTTTTGGGTATTGGAGAGAGAGAAATGGTATATGGAGTAATGAGTGGAGTAGTAAGTGACATTTTTTGTAATATTGTGTGAAAAGTGAGGATAAAAATT
Source organism: Stenogyne calaminthoides (assembly GCA_037126765.1). Classification (NCBI taxonomy): domain Eukaryota; kingdom Viridiplantae; phylum Streptophyta; class Magnoliopsida; order Lamiales; family Lamiaceae; genus Stenogyne; species Stenogyne calaminthoides. Next base: position 2,642,489 of record JBBCBC010000031.1, on the reverse strand, counting down.
ATGAATAGTGAAATTACTTTTTTTATTTATAGAAACATGAAATTTATTGTAAGACGGATGGAAAAGAAAATAGAGAAACTTATAATAGGACATAATGAGTATTACTTAAAAATTTGGAAATTCCAGGGGCCCAGGGAATGAGTCCGTTTATGCCGAATAGGGTGGAAATTTCTACACTTAAATTCATCACGAGGGGGAGATGAAAAAAAATACACTTGAAGACAGTGCAGGGCGAAGACAGGGATCATGGAATCATCCGCCTCACAGCGCCCCATTCCCTATTGGAAATTTATACTCCCTATTTTTTTTAATAGATGTCATTCTAAAGTTTTTAAGACAAATTAAGGACATATTTTTTTAATTTTCAAAATTAACCTTAATTAATATTATTTAAATATTCTTAACAATAAATACTATTGGTTGAAAAATTAAACACACAACACATTTGTAGAAAAATTGAAATTACAACATTAAAGATAAATATGAGATAAAGGGGATAAAATACCAGAACGACATATATTTCACAAATAATTCAAAAGACTAAAATGACATGTATATAAAAAAAAGGAGGAAGTATAATTTTAAATATTAATTCATGTATTATATAATTTTTTTTATATATATTTATAATTTAACACTTTATATCATTAAATTTTTATAGTTTGATATATTTTATAATATATTTATTTTCAAATAATTAGCATAATTCAATTAAAATACAAATAAAATGGAAAAAAAAATAGGATA